>CM051276.1:4433596-4971096 GCA_027921565.1 Artemia sinica
CCAAAATTGGGGCGGAAAAGTGGTATTAAAGCTTCAATTAGTCAAAAAGTATATTTGCAAAAAGGAAAGTCAGGTGATATTTTTCATTTTTATTTTTTCAACCGGGAATCAGACATTTTACTCTGGATTAAATAATTTTGAAAATAATTTATTCAATTGCGTCAATAAACTTATATCCACTTTGGATACATTTAATCAGAAGGGTAGTGGGTCCATTATTTTATTCATAGAGCATCTGGATCTGAAACTCAGTAAATTGAAAAAACAATTTACTTTAAGAGGGGCGGGTAGAAACCGACGAACAAAATGTCATCCAGATTTCTCGGCTACAGGGGGAGTTCAAGGTTTAAATTTTGACGCAGGTTTGAAATGTTTTAAATATGCGTTTTTAGCTGCTGCTCATAGACCTCTTGCAGCAGAAGCTAGCATGAAAAAACTGGACGAATTTGCACGAAATTGTGGAGAAAATTTCCCAAAAGTAAATTTTGATTGTTTGGAGGGCAAGCATCCGGTGTTCTTAAAAGAAATAACTATGTTTGAAAAAGAAAATGAAAATCTTGGGTTGGGAGTAGTGGTTCTTCAATATGATACAGAATTTGTTGATGGGGGGAAGAAACCAAATAAAAAAGGAGTTTTGTATTCAGTCAGGACACCGGCAGTAGATAATATAAAAAATTTGGTTTGGATCATATATGAGCCTGCCAAAGATATAAATTCATATGGTCATTTTTTCCCCATTACTGCAATTAATAGATTGTTATCTCAGGGTGTTAAAAGAGGGGATCATCATTACTGCCCCATGTGTCTGTCCCCATTTCAAACTGAGAGAACATTAAATGATCATACGAAATATTTCAATATTCACGGTAATCAAAGGATAGAAATGCCGGCAGGAGACAAGTCCATTTTACAATTTAAAAACTTTCAAAATTCCCTGTTACAGAGTGATAAGGTGGTTTTGGATTGTGAAGCAAGACTGCTGGATGTATCTGACTCATCAAAGCCAAATATAGTCAAAGAACATAAACTCGTAGCCGTGTCCTATGCACATGCTCAGCGAGACCCCAGCAACAAAATGAAACTGGTAGAGTTTTTTGAGACTATGAGAGAGGAGGGTAACATGGAAAATGCACTTTTAGCACTAATCAAAACAGCGAATAAGTCTATATCAAGATTGCGTCATACAAACTCTCCCATGTCCCTATCAGATGAGGAAGAATGTGCTCTAGAATTAGGATCAATTTGTTGGGTTTGTAGGGGGTGCTCTTGCCGAGAACGATAAAGTACGAGATCAAAATCATCTTATTGATGCTAATTCCACAGGGAAAAGTAACTTTCGGGGGTGGGCTCATAATAATAGTAATTTAAAATTAAACAACAACTCTTTCTTCCGGTTTTTATACACACTTCCAACTATGATAAGTTTGTGCTACCAGCAATGGCACAACTTCAAAGAAATGGAGTTATAGATGATGCATGGGTGGAAAACAGATTTTCCTACAAAATCATACCTAAATCATCGGAAAAATTGCTTGTTTTGGAATTTATGTGGAAATATGTTGAAGTCGGTGTTGAGTACATGAATAAAATTCGCTTTTTAGATTCCTTCAGCTTTTTTCCAAAATCTTTGAGCGAATTGAGTCAAGTACAGAAAAACGATGACGGTTGCAACGCTTTCCCCTTTCTCAAACAGGAATTTACAAATGCTTTATATGATTTGTTAACGGTCAAAGGAGTTTACGCTTATGATCATTTTAACTCCATGTCGAGATTTGCCGAGGAGAAAATTCCCTCAATTGAATCGTTTTACGACAGTCTGCACGATCGTAGGTGCACCCCTGATGAATACAACTTTGCAAAAAGGTGTGGGCAGAGAGAGGGTGTAAAAATGGATTTGAATACTGCAAATTGTATATGTCAAGTGATGTGCTCACTCTGTTGGATATTGTAAGTAAAAATACGGACCAAATTTATAAGGAATTTAATCTTGATCTAGGGTATTATTTTTCCAGTACATATACGGTAATGGACCTCTTCCTAAAAATTAGTCGGGACAAAATTGGACTCATCAACGACATTGATCAACACTTGTTTATCGAGAGATCAATGAGGGGTGGCTACGTTTTTCATGGGATTCGAATCTTGGAAACTGATCCAACTGGAAAGAAGACGGGGGAAAAGTCGGATGCAGTTTTCCTTGATATGAATTCCCTATATCCCTCGGCTATGTCTCACTATGCTCTACCTTGCGGTGACTATAAGTGGCTCAATGACCCTTTTGCCTCCAATTTTCCGAACATTGCCAGTTTTGAGGAGAATGGGCCGGCAGGATGGTTTTTTGAAATTGATGGGGAGATACCAGTTGAGCTTCATGATACGGTAAAAGATTTTGTTTTTCCATGCATTAATAGATCTGTGTCTAGGGACTCTTTGAGTCCTCGCAATAGATCTTTGGTGGAGGAGGAGAGAATGCATTAGTCACCTTCAAAACTAAAACTTATTGCCGATCTCCTGCCGAAAAAAATATTGTAGTACACCACGTGGCATTGAAATGGATGTGCCACAATGGTTTCAAAGCCACAAAGATCCATAGAGCCCTCCAATTCAGTAAAAAACCTTATTTGAAAACGTTTGTTGACACTTTTGTCAAGAAACGTTCCGAAGCGAAAACAAAGGTCGAAAAAGAAATCTATACACTCACTTTAAATTCAGCCTTTGGTAAAATTTGTGAAAGTTTTCGCAATAGGGGTCGTTGTGACGTTGTTACTGATCCCGACCAATGTGCTCGAATTATTGCCGATCCCAATTACACTTCCTTTACAATCATTGCTCCAGACATGGTACTATTGAATAGAAAAACAGAAACATAGTATTGAATAAAAATATTGCTGCAGGCAGTGTCATCTTGGAAATTTCAAAAAAGCTCATGTTGGAATTCTACTACAATGTGGCTTGGGTACAATGGTCGGGGAAGGAACAAGTAGGGGTCTGCTACGGGGATAGAGATTCTCTATTGTTAAAAGTCAAATTAGAAAACCTACTTGACGATTTGGCTAACGGTGAAATCATCAGTTCTCGGATGGACTATACAAACTGGGATGGGGAAATCTATCCGGAACTATTCAAACCTCAAGCTTCAAACCAACTTTGATTTTTTAAATCAGAAACAGGAAGTGACATGATTTCTCGGGGTATATTTGTAAGTCCAAAGGTGTACTTTATACTGACACACACCGAGGAAATCAAAAAACGTTGCAAGGGAGTGCCCACGCACTATGTGGAAAAGAATTTTGACATGGACGTCTATACGAATTGTATTGTTGAAAATACAATTCCACGAGCAAAACTGTTGGCAATTCGCTCGTTAAAATATAAAAATTTTGCTGTAAATGTTGAAAAGATTGCCATGAGTACCATTTCTGACAAGGTTTATGTTTGTAGAGATGGTGTAAGTGCCCTTCCCCTTGGGTGCTACTTAACATCCGACTGAGACGAGTGTGTTCGTCATAGGAAAAGTTTCGGTGTGGGTAAACTTACTTAAAAATTCCCAAAACCTTGGCGGGGGGCCTCAGGGCCAACGACCTGGGGGGGGCCTTCGGCCGCCCAGCCGGCCGCCGGGGGGGGCGCTACTGGTAGCAGCTTTTAATGATTTAGAGCAGATTTTTATGTTCCCCAGTTTTGTATTATTAAAAGTTTTTTTTTCTTTATACATATGTGTGTACATACATTCACTAGTTTTTGTTTTACAATGTAAAAAAAATTGTTGTATTTATATTTCTAATGTTTTTTTGATGTATTGACTATTTAATATAGTAAACACTTTGATTTTACCTCAGTTGTTGTTGTTCATTGAATAGAGTCAGATACAAATAGCAGAGAGAGAAAAAAAGAAACATAGAATATGTATCAGTGTATAACACCTTTCAGAGCTTTTCTCTGTGCGCCATCAATGAGTGGGAAAACAACACTTTTGATGAAAATAATTCAGAATCGAGGTTAAATGTTGACAGCAGGAAATCATCAAACTACCATAAAAAAATATATACTTATAGTGTTTGGCAACAATCATATGATAGAATAAGAACTATTGAGCCTCAAATTAAATTTATCAAGGGATTGGATGTTGTGTTCAACTCAATTGAACCAAATTCCTGGTTTATTATTGACAATTTAGCCGAATCAATAGAGCAATGTTCTGAGGAAATGATCCAATTGTTCACAGTACATTACCATCATGAAAAAATTTCCGTCATCATTGTTCTACACAATCTATTTCATCAGAGTAAATGTATGCGAACTCTTGCATTGAACTGGACTCATTACATTGTGTACAAAGTTGTTCGTGACTCAAGTTCCCTCATAACATTAAACAAACAAATTTATCCGGGTCAACCAAAATTCTTGTTGTCAGCTTACATAGACACAGACATAGACATAGACATAGGTTTATTAAGATCGAACAGCGTAGCCATGGCTAATTTATGTCGTCTTTACAACAATATGAGAAGAAAAAAAAATACAAATAATAAAACAAATACAAACTATAAAAACACTAACACGTGAGTTCAAATAACACTAAGTCTTGTTGTATGCTTCAACGAAAAAGGGGACAAACGTGTTTTTGTAGCGGTTGGTCCTGCAGACAGGGGGTTGTAGCTTCGACTGGGATCTGATTCTTTGGTTAACAGGAGCATCAGGTGGGAGGATCAGTCTGTGATGGGGCGAAGATAGCAGTGACTTGCCGAGGGACATGATCAGTGATAATCGTCTGTCGCTGAGAGATTCAAGGTTCAGTTCTTGCAAGAGTTTGTTGTAGTCGTCAATTCTGTTACCAACGATTATGTTAACAGCTCGTTTCTGCAAAGATTCAAGGTCATCGCAAAGGTAGTGGGTGCTCTGGACAAAAGGTCCCCAGACAGCGACGGCATATTCGAGTAGAGGTCTCACATACGTAATATAGGCATTTTTTTGGCTTTGAGTGTCGCAGCCAAACCTGCTCATCAGGACTAGGGTCTGAAGTGATGCATTGCCAGCCTTAATAACCTTCTCCACGTGTTCGGTGAATGTGCAGTCCATCGATAATGTGACTCCGAGGATTTTTGCAGATGGAACAATAGGGAAAGGGACTTGCGGGAATTCCAGATCACGTTTTAAGGGGCAAAACCTGAGGATCATTGATTTATCTGCATTCAGTGTCAACTTGTAACGTTCACAGTCCTCAGAGAAGGATGCCAGAAGGGTCTCGCTGAACTGACGTTCGATTACACCTTCTCTCACGAGGTATTTGAGGACAAATGATAAATCGTCGACGAATTTGAGTCGCTCTTCGAAATTCTGAAGGAGGAAGTTGATGAGGGAGATAAATATGAAACCAGCAAGTCTTGTACCCTGAGGGGCTCCACAGGTAAGTTTAGACCAGTATGAGATCAAGTCACCTTCAAACAATGGAAATACACACTGCATTCTGTCCGAAGGAAGCTCATCACTAATGCAAGAGATCGCTTCTGTGCGCCCATTGCTCGCATATTTTTTGCTGCCGTAAGATGACAAATCAGGTCAAATGCCTTCCTGAAATCGGCGAGAGCTAGGTCGATGAAGGCACTGCCCTTGTCAAGCCACTTAAAGATAATGTCAACTAGGCGCACGAGGTATATCGAGGTATTGCAACCTTTGAGGCCGCCATACTGGTAACGGTCTATGTTTTCCCGCGTTTGCTTGAGCAATTCACGCAGGATGAATGACTCGGTGACTTTTGCAAAGGTAGATGTGATTGATATCGGTCGTAACTCGTTGCAAGATTTGGGTGTTTTAGTCTTCGGTATAACACGCACAAATGCGCGTTTCCAGCACGACGGGAAAGTTGACTGGGCGAAACATTCGCTGATGATGTGTCCAAGTGGCTTGGCGAGGAAAAGAGAGAACTCTCGTATTAACCTTATAGGCAGCTCTTCAGGAAAAGAGCTACTGGATGGACACAACTTGTTCAGCTCTTTGAAAACTTGATACTCAACTATTTCGATTTCACCTTCGTCAGGGCATATTGACAGTAGATTCTCTATTTCAGTGTTAGTGAGGGCAGGAAAGGATGTGCAAATGTCAGTAAAGTAATTGTTGACGTCATTTGCACTCACGAGTGACCCATCATCGTTCAGAATACGGATACTGGATGATACTGTTTTTCCAGCAATCTGCCTCACTAGACGGTGCCATTTACGGGGATCCTTTTTTATTTCAGGGTCCAAAAGGGATTTTCCGAAGGACTTTCTTGCCTCGCGACAAAGGCTAACAATTTTGTTTCTTAATAATCGTAACGACGTTGCGTCACCACTTGACTTCCTTACAGTGGTTTTTTCGCGAATCAGCTGTTTTATTTTTGGAGTGATCCAGGGCTTGTCAGATTCGCTCACGACAAATTGCTTTTCCGGGAAAACTTCTAAGTATTTCTCATAGAGTAGGGACTGAAATATTTCTGCTTTCCTGTTGACATCGCTTTCGTTGTATACTTCGCTGAAGCAGTGAGTACCGACCCACATTCCGTACGTATTAATAGCAGACTTCGTGATAGGTCTCCGGAGTACTTTTATTGTCTTAAGCTTCCTGATTTCACTTTTTGCCTTCATCAGCAGAGTGGGATGGTCCGATTTGCCCAATGGCCCGTTCGAAGACACGTCTTTGTAATATGGAGCAAGGTTTGTAAGAATAAGGTCAAGGGTGCTCCCGGTGACATGGGTGGGTATCTTGACCACTTGTGACATACCCAGCGTATTAGCAAGCCATTGTTTCTTTGTTTGGCTGAAGTCACCAGCTATTATGAAGCCCGGGCGGCTATACCGCTGACGTAATGTGTCTAACGTAGACTGAAGGTAGGATACCAACAGCCGTCTGTTCTTGGCGCTTTCAGGATAGTAGATACTTGCAATAATGATGCAAGAGACATCTCGTGGTAAATGTTTTGGCTTGCATAATGCCCAGATCGCTTCATGGTTAGGGTCATTGAAGTTATCTAAATATTTGCAGGGGATATCATCGCGTACATACAGGGCAACACCTCCACCAATCCTGTCTGTTCTAGTGTTCAAGAAAACCTTGTAACCAGCCATCCTTCCACTTGTTTCGTCGAGCTGCCATGTTTCGGTAATTGCGGCGATATGGATATTATTCTGACGTAGAATGACATCTAACTCATCTACTTTATTCGTTAGTGAGCGGACGTTGCTCAGAAGGAAGTTTGGAAGTTGGTGTTTACAAGAGAGAACCTGTGGCGATAATACTGGAGGACAATCAGACCCGAAATCATTGGTAGGAGCATTGTTGTCAGGGATCAGCCGGGGCGGTAGGCTCACGTGCGGGATTGAGACTAAACACCTCTCACGCTTAGGTTTTTGGCTGGCCAATCGTCCGTAGGTGACTAACACGTCAATCTTAAATTTCTTTCTGCCACCTCTGCGTCCTTTTCTTGTTCGCTTGCGAACGAAGGGAACGTCATCTATATTTTTATAAATTCTTAGTGTGACGAGTGTGGCTATGACAGATGGCGCCAAAACAGCAAAAGAAATGAAAGTACCTTTTTTGCATTGATCAATCCAGTTTTCAGCAGCAGCCTCAGTCACAAAGAATAGCACTATTAATACAGTTTTGATTAATACCACTTTCATCGCAAAGGGAGGAGTATTTCAAGGCGCTGAACAAGCTAAACTAGGATAGAATGACTTGCAGCCTCAACGGCGCGAGAGCCATCCATATGGATACAAGCAAACCATATGGATACATTGTAATTGACCTTAATCAAAACACACCTGAAGAACTACGTGTTATTAGTAATATATTCGATCGTGAAATAACAGTATATCTGCCGGTGAGTGATAGGAAAAGATATTAGTTGAAACTATGACGTTGAAGAAGTTACATCACAATAGACACTTGTTCTCTGTTTTGAGTAGTTCAAAACCACGGCTTAGGAGAGTTATATTGAACAATATAGATCGAGAGTTTACTAAACTCATTTCTGAGCTGTGTTTAAATTTAACTGCAGGCAATGTTCAACTACCAGATGCTATTAAGAAGCAGACTAGACAACATGAATCCATTTTTCGTGCACTGTCCAAGAGAAACACCAGTCAAAAGCAGAAAAGAAAGCATTTAGTTCAGGAAGGGGAAGGTTTTTTCACAGTTTTATTGCCAATTATTGCCGGTCTTGTTAGCAATCTTCTTCTTTCTCCGTCTCAGTCGTAACTGTATTTAAAAAAATATGGCGAAACCCTATAAATTGACTGCAATTGATGAAGCTCTATCTCCACTGCAAACTTTTGAGGGTAATCTCACAGATTTCCTTAATGATAATAGCATACCTGATGATCAGAAGCTTTTAATTTTGCAAATGGCACTTCGTCGTGTTGACAAGCAGAAACCATATCAAATTAAACCCATTAGTGTGTTGACTGTTGCAGCTAAGATACAAGAGGCAAATATTACACAATCATCTGCATCAACACCACTACTGCCACTCGAAGACCACTTATCAAGAATATAAGATCTATTGCCAGTTTCCTATCGGGAACAGGGTAAAAGATTGTTAAACTATTTGAATGAAAGCAGTGGTATTAACATTGATGCTACAAATCATCAAATCACCCTAGGTAGCAACACTTACAATCTCATTGATCTAATAACTGATTTTGTCTCAAATCGCAAGAAAACTCTATCCATTGACACAAATCTTTTGAAATATTTACACACATCAAACTTTCCCAAAGCACTTGTGATCAACAGAAAAATTTTAAAAGATTTGACATCATTAAATAATGAAAAGGATGAGGATGATGATTCTGAAAAAGATGATTTCAAGACTCTAATGCTAACAAGTAGACCTAAATTCAATTACAAAAGCAGCAGCAATGATTCAACTTTAGCCACTAGAAAAAAGCATCTTTCCCCGACAACTGCCAACACCTCTGTTAGTATGCAAAAGGGTAGCGATGGACGAGGTGGTTGTGGTACACATTAACATACAAAATGAATGAAACTCTAAAACATATTTATGCAAATGTTGGTGAGATGGGGAGTCTTAGTGTTCCCAGTAAACTTGCTCAAGTCTCCAATGTTCAACAGAGTGTAGCAAAAGAATATCTTCAAAATGAACCTAGCTACACACTTAATCGAAATCTCAGACTTCGCACTAATCAATATCACAAAACTAAGGCATTCTACACTCTGCAAATCATGCAAGCTGATCTTATGACTTTGGATGAATGGCAAAGACAAAACAATAAACCATACAAGTACATTCTATATGCAATTAGTATTTTTAGTCGCTACTCCTATGCCATTCCACTGAAATCTAAGCGTGGAGAGGAGATTGAAATTGCTCTAGAAACAATACTCGATTGGAATTCCTATAAAAAAATACAAACCGATCGAGGAAGTGAATTTGTCAATCTACATGTGAAGAAAATTTTACTAAAATATGATACAAAGTTATATCATAGTCACAGTCCAATCAAGGCTGTATTGTCTGAATGATTGATTAGAACCATTCGTCTTCTCATTTCTAGATATTGTACATTCAAAAACACTGCTGTCTTTATTCATGATTTGGATAAAATTATGCAAGTTTACAATCAACTTCCTCATCGTTCCCTGTCCAATCTTAGTGCTTTTGAAGCTCATCACAATAATAACAATACACTTGACATTATTGTCAAACAATATCCTTCTAACAATGAAAAGGGAATAAAAAGCAAATTGATTGTGGGTGATAGGGTTCGAATCAATCAGTCAAGTAGTATTTTTGAAAAAAGGAATTACCTATGGTCTAATGAACTTTGTAAAGTGTCAAAAGTTCTAGAGACTAGTCCCGTGACCTATGGACTACGAGATAGCAAAGATGATGAAATTTTGGGGGGATTTTATGACTATGAATTGCAAAAAGTTAAAGATAATGATGTTTATCAAATTGAAAAATTGTTAAAAACTCGAACACAGGGTGGTAAGAAACAGTTGTTGGTTCGCTAGCTTGGGTACATTTCTGATTTTGATTCTTGGATAGGTGTTGAAGACTTACACAATTTCCCATTATTTCTATGTGACAATCATGTCCAATGTTTCCGGTCCTCTCTATGATGATTTGAATAGAACAAGTGATTTTTGGACTAAACTGTCGCCTACCATTAAATTTCAAGGTAGATATGAAGTTGCTCTCGTCGAATGTATTATCAAGAATATATATGATGTCCTAACAAAGGAGATCTCATATTATATTAAAATACGACCGTTTGAATTCGGTGATGAAGGTGTAATGGCAACTTTTGACTCTAATGATTACCCTATTGCTAACATACCCTACAGGGAATACAATAATATGCATGAGCTGTGTCGAGTTATCAACAAAAAAATTGCAAGTCAAAAAAAAAGGTGGTTTCACTTTCAATTATTGACGGAACAAAGGAGAATTTATATTACCAATCCATTTGAGAATGAAAGAATTTTCCTCAATGAGAATTTACGTGTGGTTATCGGTTTTAAAAACCGTATTATTAAGACGAAAAATTTCAGCGGCAGTGACCATGTTATTTATGCAGACTCTGCACCCAGCTTCTCCTCGAAAAGTTGTATATTCATCTACAGTTCATTTGTGGAATCCTCCAGAGTCGGTAATTCCAATGTCCCTCTTTTACATGTTCTAGAAAGAAAAAGTACAGAAAAAATGTTCATCACTATAATATAAGACACCTCCAATATGTTCCTGTAAACACTTCATATTTGGAACTCTGTCAGTTAACACTAAGAACTGAACTCGGTGATCATTTAGCTGTAACAAGGGGTTTGTGTGTTATTACATGTCATTTTCGACCTGTCATTTAAGATGAATAGTAGAACAATCCCATTTGTTTGTCCTGACATTAATTGTTATGCTACTGCTCTGATCCTCATCAGATAGGTCATGGATTGGACTACTACAAGGGGCGTACTACAATGTCTGGCTATGGTCTTGGTAGTTGGTTTGCTAGGCTATTTCGTTCTGCACTACCCCTTGCCGAGAAATATATTTTACCAGCTGCAGCAAATTTTGCTGGCTCAACACTACAGGACTAGAGTTCGGGTAAAAATTTCAAGGACAGTCTTAAGGAAAATCTTAGTTCTTCAGCAAGAGCTGTTGGCCAACAATTAAAATTTCAACAAAATGGGAAAGGTTTAAAAAGGATTCGTGGTAGTCATTCACTCATCAGTCTCCATCCAGGTGAGAAGCGTAAGCCATCAACAACAACAATTTTGGAAAGAAAAAGCATCAAGAAATAGAAGAAGAAAAAGTTTGTTAGATCAAAAAAAGATTTTTTCTCATAAGATGACTTATCTCCCTCATAAAGAATCACAACCATCGATTACTTAATCATTAAATCTATTCAATGTTGAAAATGTTGATGTCAGTGTCAAATATGGTTTCTATGAACAATTTCATCCTCAACAACCCTTGTCCGAAAATATACACTTTCAAATATTTTCCAATGAAGATTATTTCATCGATTTGTCATACACATTTATTGATTTAAATGTTGTGGTGAAGAAAAAGTCTGACAATCAAACTCCTAGGGCTGTTGATGGTCTATCCTATAAAAACTGTATTCTACACAACTTGTTCAGACAAATTAATTTGTACATTAATGGAACATTGGTGAGCACTAGCAATAATTTGTCAAACTATGCAAGCTATATACAATTTATGTTGATGACACCAAAATCATACAAGGAATTGAGAGGTCAAGCAATTGGCTATGAATATAGATTAAATGTCGACACTGATGGATAGCTGAGTACAGCAGTGACCAAGGAGGATCATTTGGTTGGCAAATTAAATCATGAAATATTTAATATTTCCCAATGGTTACCACCCAACGTTAAGATTGACATAAAGTTACAACTTGCTCCAGGTAATTTCATTTTAAGAAAAACAATTGCTGTAGCACCTGATGCAGCGGTCAATCTCACTTCAGCAGTACTTCATGTGCGAAAACAACAGGTCATGAGCTCTGTTGCATTGGCAGTGGAAAAACTGAGAGCCAACGGTAACAACATTAAACTGCTCGTTCCTCATACAGTTACCAATCAACGTCACATTGCTACAGGTTCTCGTAGTTATACTGATTCGTAATTTATCAGTGGGGAAATCCCCTCGAAACTCGCATTGGCCTTTATGAAGAGTGCTAGCACCGTTGGGTCCTGGACCACATCCCCTCATGATTTTAATTTTTTGTTTTGTCCAGTCTTGTGTGCAAAGTGAATGGAGTTCCTCTGTAAATTTATCATTTGATAACAAATCCTACAGAACTCTCTATGAATTGACAATGCAATCACTGGATCATGATTCACAACTATTCGAAAATGGAATAACTGATTCAATGTTTTCAAAAACTCATTGTGTAATTGTTTTAACTTGTCTGGTACTCAAGATTTGACTGTTGTCAGAACAGGGATTGTACGTTTAGAGTGCACATTCGCCGATGCCTTGACTGAAAGCATTACGTTAATATCACTATGTCAATTTGAAACCTATTGGGAGATCACTCCCGATGGTAGTGTTCTACTAGACTTGGCACCATGAACACGAATTAAATAATTGATTTATTTAACTTGGATCCACTCATGTCCAAATACAAATCCCTTTGTCTACCCTCGGATTTCCTTGACAAAATTCAAGGTGATACTCATACCATTATCATTATTAATAGCAGTCCATCGAATATAAGAAATACTGGTCACTGGTTGTGCATAGTCCAAACAACGAAGACTATTGAATTTTTCGATCCTCTCGGATTCCCATATACATTCTATGGTTACCATATTAAAACCTATATTGAAAGCAGTGGGAAACCTATTATTCAAAACCGAAAGAGAGTGCAGGATCTATCGACTAAAAGCTGTGGTTTTCATGTGCTACTATATTTCGTTTTCAGATGTCGTGGCTATACTTACAAGCAGTTTCTCAACATTTACGTAGACAATCCACGTCTGAACGACTTTGTGGTGGAAAATATGCTCTCGGAACTGTATAATATCTATTTTAGTGCCCTACGAGTAAAGTGTTGTAAAAATGTAAGTAAATTTGTTTATTAATAAAACATGTATATACATAACAAAAATGTTTTTTTTTGTTTTCTTTAGATATCTTTTTCTTCTTCCTCTTCTACATGTAGATGATCATCATTGTCGACGACAACTAGTGGTGGTAGATCATTTACATTCACCTTGTATTGATCAAGTAGGGAAAAGTCAGGATCACATTTACTACAATACAATGTAGTTTCGCTCTTATCGTATATCTTTGTGTAGTCAATGATACTTTTTTCATTTGTATTGTAAAATTCACGTGTTTCAATTTGTGTATTTGATGCAATGTCACAAACAGAATTCTCAAATGAAGAATTACACTCCGTAACTGCCAAATAAAAATCAATGAGTTTATAATCATAACATCTAGTATCTTCACAACGATGCCGTAGAAACCACACTCTTTTGTTATTTTGACACTTGAAGCGTGGTCCAAATTCTTCTTCCCAATATAATTTAAATCCCCGACGATACCAGTCTCTCAAAAATAGACTAAATGATCGTTTCGAATTTTTTCCAATCATACCAGAATAGGTATTTTCCCACTGATTACATTTATCATAGTGACAGTTTGAACATAGGAATCCTCTGAGATGAGAATCGCAAACTTCTTCAAGGCATGAATTACAATCTTTAATTTTAATAGCATATTCTCGGTGAAGTTTATATGGATTGTACAATCTATACTTTTCATAATATTCACTGACAATAGTGCAATTGTCACAGGACGACCAACTGCCCAATGTATATAAACATAGAGGACATGTGTAGTACACTTTATTTTCTTTATTATTGACACTCAGACTTCAGATTACAAACTAACTACTCTCCTAGAAAGAGTGTGCTTCTTTCTTTTACTTCGAGTACTCGCTTCAGATTTCCTAAGGACAGAATAGGAGGAGGAGTAAACAGGTGATGTCACACTTTAGACATGTTTGACACACTTTAAACATGGGATTTATTTCCCGTTCTATTCGCTTCATTGGAATGTGAGGTCTTAGATTTTCCATGCAAACTGTTCCTATTGTTTTTGGAAAATCTATGTAATGTTCAAAAGCAAATCTACAATACTATTTTGTTTTGTTTAAATTAGTATGTCAATAAATTGAGTGAATGTATTGGGACCACGATGTAAAAGTCTCATACAGTAGTCCAAGGCTGGAGAGTCCCGTTTCATGATGTCATCAACCATTCTTTGACTGAAGATTCTCCTCTGCACTGACAATTTCTTAAACTGATCATTTAGATTTAAACATTTTTCCAAAGTTACAAGGTTCTGCATGATTGTTTCTTTCTCAAATACATTTATTTTTTTTCTTTACTCTTGATGTTTACACTGCTGAAAACATACTAACTAGCAAATATTGAAGAAATAAAATAGTCTGTTTCAAATACTCTCTCATCACCTATTGGTTCTTCTGCAAAGAGTAAACAACTCTCAAAAATGTTTAACTACAAAAAAAATGATCATCAATATGTTTATTCAACAAATTTATATAAATATATAACACAATATTATGGCTTTTTCAGTAAATGACTCATTCCATTTTTCTCTATATGCTCAACAATTGCATTCAAACATGCTTGTAAGGTCAATATATTCATTATATTTACTTTGGCCGCAAAACATAACTGTTCATCCATCTTCAATCGACTCAGAGATATTACATATCTACTGAAAATCTTATCCCACTCGAAAGATATTCTGCTCCCTGGTGCTATTTCTACCGCAACATTTGCAGCTATTATTTTCACTTCATCACTATTCTCTTCTTCCTGTCTCTTAATGTTTAATGTAGTGAAATTGCTCATTTTTGTAATATTTCAAAGAAAACAAAATAATATTCACAATAATACTATCGAACGAATTCCAATTCAGAACTGTGACACTAACTAACTCTTTCCCACTTTATACAGAGTGTTCTAAGACTATGGGTTTTTTCCCCAAATCCTGTTGACAAATCAGTTAAGTAACTAGGTTTTCCCCCAAAGTCTTCCCTTGTTGAGAAACTAATTAGGTTTTCCCAAAATTGTTCACAAACATGTTATGTAACTATGGTTTTTCCCAAGGTCTCTGTTGACAAAACATTACTGGGTTTTCCCCCGTGACCTTGAACTTGGGACTCACGGACAACGTACTCCCTATCAAAGGCCTATAGCACCGTGCTAAGTAGTAAGTAATATACTACTGGGCAGTAAGCAATTTTCGAGTCGACTTAAGGAAAGTACCAATAGGAAAACCAAGATCCACAAGGTCCTGCATTAGTACAGCTTCAGAATAACTCAAATTTGCTCTATCAGGGGTTTTAGATCGTTATAATTAAATAATAGCACTTGAGGCTTAGCCGCATTTAAGGAAAGACCATTCTCAAGCAGTGAGCCATAATAGAGGATTGTGTGTTGGATTATTTCACGACTGCATATCGAGGACTTGATATGAAAGTATGGCTTCTGATCAATTTTTGCACTGTCCTGTACTGAACTTTATTAGCCGATGCATGTATGCTGGCGTAAAAACTGACAAATTTACAAGAGTAGTATGGAGTTTTTTTCCTAAAGAAACGATTCTTGAGGGAGAAAAGTTGTTATATGAAATAGGTGGCTGTAATAATAGACGCATAAAGTACTTTAATTATGAGGATAACATCATGAACATTGCAAAATTATTTAATAAATGCTCAAAAGAGAAAAAAATGCTTCCCAAATACATGATTTGGGACCCTTCAGAAGTCCCAGCGGGTACTTCCCAAATGCATGATACCAGGATAGGTATTTTCCCACTGATTATATTTATCATAGTGACAGTTTGAACATAGGAATCCTCTGAGATGAGAATCGCAAACTTCTTCAAGGCATGAATTACAATCTTTAATTTTAATGGCATATTCTCGGTGAAGTTTATATGGATTGCACAATCTATACTTTTCATAATATTCACTGACAATAGTGCAATTCTCACAGGACGACCAACTGCCCAATGTATATAAACATAGAGGACATGTGTAGTACACTTTATTTTCTTTACTATTGACACCCAGACTTCAGATTAAAAACTAACTACTCTCCTAGAAAGAGTGTGCTTCTTTCTTTTACTTCGAGTACTCGCTTCAGATTTCCTAAGGACAGAATAGGAGGAGGAGTAAACAGGTGATGTCACAGTTTAAACATGTTTGACCGGGATTTATTTCCCGTTCTATTCGCTTCATTGAAATGTGAGGTTTTAGATTTTCCATACAAACTGTTCCTATTGTTTTTGGAAAGTCTATGTAATGTTCAAAAGCAAATCTACAATACTATTTTGTTTTGTTTCAATTAGTATGTCAATAAATTGAGTGAATGTATTGGGACCACGATGTAAAAGTCTCATATAATAATCCAAGGCTGGAGAGTCCCGTTTCATGATGTCATCAACAATTCTTTGACTGAAGATTCTCCTCTGCACTGACAATTTCTTAAACTAGATTTAAACATTCTTCCAAAGTAAACAAGGTTCTGCATGATTGTTTCTTTCTCAAATACATTTATTTTTTTTCTTTACTCTTGATGTTTACACTGCTAAATACATACTAACTAGCAAATATTGAAGAAATAAAATAGTCTGTTTCAAATACTCTCTCATCACCTATTGGTTCTTCTGGAAAGAGTAAACAACTCTCAAAATGTTTAACTACAAAAAAAATGATCATCAATATATTTATTCAACAAATTTATATAAATATATAACACAATATTATGGCTTTTTCAGTAAATGACTCATTCCATTTTTCTCTATATGCTCAGCAATTGCATTCAAACATGCTTGTAAGGTCAATATATTCATTATATTTACTTTGGCCGCAAAACATAACTGTTCATCCATCTTCAATGGACTCAGAGATATTACATATCTACTGAAAATCTTATCCCACTCGAAAGATATTCTGCTCCCTGGTGCTATTTCTACTGCAACATTTGCAGCTATTATTTTCACTTCATCACTATTCTCTTCTTCCTGTCTCTTAATGTTTAATGTAGTGAAATTGCTCATTTTTGTAATATTCCAAAGAAAACAAAATAATATTCACAATAATACTATCGAACGAAATCCAATTCAGAACTGTGACACTAACTAACTCTTTCCCACTTTATATAGAGTGTTCTAAGACTATGGGTTTTCCCCCAAATCCTGTTGACAAATCAGTTAAGTAACTAGGTTTTCCCCAAAGTCTTCCCTTGTTGAGAAACTAATTAGGTTTTCCCAAAATTGTTCACAAACATGTTATGTAACTATGGTTTTTCCCAAGGTCTCTGTTGACAAAACACTTCTGGGTTTTCCCTCGTGACCTTGAACTTGGGACTCACGGACAACGTACTCCCTATCAAAGGCCTATAGCACCGTGCTAAGTAGTAAGTAATATACTACTGGGCAGTAAGTAATTTCCGAGTCGACTTAAGGAAAGTACCTATAGGAAAACCAAGATCCACAAGGTCCTGCATTAGTACAGCTTCAGAATAACTCAGATTGGCTCTATCAGGGGTCTTAGATCGTTATAATTAAATAATAGCACTTGAGACTTAGCCGCATTTAAGGAAAGACCATTCTCAAGCAGTGAGCCATAATAGAGGATTGTGTGTTGGATTATTTCACGACTGCATATCGAGGACTTGATATGAAAGTATGGCTTCTGATCAATTTTTTCACTGTCCTGTACTGAACTTTATTAGCCGATGCATGTATGCTGGAGTAAAAACTGACAAATTTACAAGAGTAGTATGGAGTTTTTTTTCCTAAAGAAACGATTCTTGAGGGGGAAAAGTTGTTATATGAAGTAGGTGGCTGTAATAATAGACGCATAAAGTACTTTAATTATGAGGATAACATCATGAATATTGCAAAATTATTTTAATAAATGCTCAAAAGAGAAAAAAATACTTCCCAAATACATGATTTGGGACCCTTCAGAAGTCCCAGTGGGTACTGAACTAGTTTTGGCATGCATCACCTCTACGATGGTTATAATCAAATGTGTAGGAAGACAGAAGAAACTGTAACGGAATTAAGACTTAGGTCATTGTGTAAGGTTATCCCTTATTTGAATTGAAATACTGATGTAACTACTCTACTTCATTCTGTAGTGGTGAAAAATCCCCCTAGGCCCTTGTTAACTCCTGAAGCTCGTAAATTAGCTATTGATTCAGTATGTAATACGGATCCATCAACAAATAAGATTGAAGCTCTTCGTTGTAAATCACAGTTTAAAGTTCTTGTAAACAATGTTAGAACAACTGAGAGAATTACAGATTCGTTTAAAAGTTCGGACGATAGTGCAGCTGTAAAAATTAAAGCTAAACAGTTTATGGGCATCTTAAAGTAAGTACCATTCGAGTTTCATGATAGATTACAAGCTTTGATTCCTAACTGCATCAAGGCCGAACACTGTGGGCTTTCGTTAACTTTTTAATTATCGTTCGCTTCCCAGAATGATCAATAGATTTTTTGAAAAATCCCCCTAAACTTGGATACGAGATCCTCCTCGTCAAAAAATATCGGTATCTACCCCGTAGATGCTATATTTGCCACGAAGACGATGGTTACGTGGCAAAAGATTGCAAAGTTCCCCAGATGTGTGGGTATTGTGCGCAAACTGGACACAGACATACCAAAGAATCCCTTGCACTAATAGTCTATATTGTGTATCATGCCAATCTAGGAAACGCAGCTGTTACTCTTTCAGCCTTCCCAAAAACCTGACACAAATATAATCTCAGCAAATTCATAGAAATGGCAACTACCTACAGTTCTGTATCGGTGTTATCTTGAAACATAAATGGTGACGTCCTGAATAAACTTGCCTTGCTTGAACAAATGATTGAAAAATATGACATAGTGTGCATCGAGGGACAATTTTTACTACCGGATCACAAAAACATACTACAAATATCTCGCGCTAATTCAACTTTGATATATCCAGCTTCTCTTCAAAAACGGAAGGGCCGACCTAGCCGAGGGCTGGCTGTCTTGAGCAAGTATAACTTTGAATGTTTACGTTTGGAAGATCGCTTTCTTGCCATTAGTTGCAATGGTTTCGCTATTGTGAATGTTTATTTACCCACTATTATGGCAATCAGGCCTCAGAAATTAGGCTTAATAACGAATGTCGAAAGTTGGCTAAATATGTAAAACAACTGCTCCATTTATTACCACATTGTTTCATCATTCGCGATTTCAACTGTGATCTATCAAATGATCGTTGCCTCCGAGCTCAAATTGTAAAGAAGGTGTTTCCTAATGTATTCCAAGTGCGCCAGAAAAATCAAAAGTTTATCTTCATATCCGTTGCAAACACTGCTTCAAACATCGATCATGCTCTGTTCTCCGGCAAGCCTGTGCATGTAGTTTCAGTTTGAATGATTTTTTGTGTAGTGATCACATTCCTATTAACGTGAGTATTCCAGTATCTAGTTCTCCAAGGTCCCCCTACGTTCTAAATGGTCTGTCAGGAAATCTTGGTATCTTACCGGCATAGAACTTTTCTGGAAAGTTTGTGATAATTTTTTGACTAAAATAATTGTTCCTTGCCACCTCTTTCGATCTTCTTCTGCAGTTTTGGATGAGCCTGAGCTTCGTTTACAGGTTAATCTACATTGTGAACAAATTATCCATGCTATTAGATGTGCTCATCATGCATCTGTAGCTGTTCGCAAGTTTCGAGCAAAAACGGAAAAATATGGTTGGTCTCGAAATACAATTTTAGTTAGTGTTTGTTCCCAGGCTAAAATAAGGTTGCGCATATGGCAAGAGTGTGATAGGCCTAGAGTTGGTGTTGTAAATGCCGTCCGTATTCATACAAAAAGAAAGTTTTGCAAAGCGCTCCGTGATCATGTTGCCGATATCAAAGCTGAACTAGCGGCAAAAATCACTGACGATCCAAATTTGCTTTGGAAGTCTCGCCCCGGTTGATCCACTGATTTTAGGGCTTTAGAAATACCCGAGTCTGAGTGGGTGGCTCATTTTTCTGCCCAGTTTAAATCCCCTGATAGTCCGCAGTCGAAAAGGTTTGATAATGACATTAGGAGTTTTTTGAACAGTCGAGCTAGTTCCAAGCAAGTAATTGTTGATGTTAATTTGATTTAAGGGGTTATACCGAAGCTTAAAAAGAAGTTTTCTTGTGGGTTGGATGGGATTTGTGTTCGGTATTTTGAGTTTACCAGCGATTACCTTTTTGACCATATCACTTTACTGTTCCAGATGATTTTTACAGTGGGAGTTGTGCCCGATTGCTTACGTGTTGGTGTTGTAACTCCGGTTTTGAAAAAAGGGAAACCGCTTTCTCAATGTTCGTCTTACAGGCCCATTACAGTTTCTAGTGTTTTCAAAGATTTTTGAGTTATTGATTATTCATCATATTCGACAACAGTGTCTCATGCCTCCTTTTCAATTTGGAGTTTCAACCGCGTCTCAGTTTCTACCACGCTTTAAAGAGTTTATGTACGATATTAAAGGATGCTGAAAGGTCAGGTAGCCCTTTAGCTATTTGCACATAAGACATTAGTAATGCTTTCGGATCTCTAAGTCATTCTCATGCTGTGCATGAGTTATTAAAAAAGAGGGGGTATCTGTTGATGTAGTTCGACCTCTTTATTGTCTCTATAGACACCTCCGAGTACGTTTAAAGATTGGATCCTCGCTTCTTCCTTCAGAACTCCGTGTGAATATTGGAATTAAACGAGTAGTGTGTCTGTTTTATGTTATGCGGATGACGTTCTTAACCTAAGTAGGGCTGTGTTTAGTTTGGAAAAAAGTTTTAGGGAGATTGCTAGGAATTATAATGAGATTGGTCTTTCTTTAAAGGCGACTAAATCTCAGGTGCTATTATTTAATTTTAACCGTTCTAAGACCCACTGATAGAGTAAGTCTGGGTGATTCTGATGTTGTACCACTGCAGGAGCTTGTATACCTTGGTTTACATATTGGTACATCCCAAAGTCCACTCGGAAATTACTTATTGTCCAAACTGGGCGTATAATCCGTAATGCGTATGCTGGTGTAGTTGGATCACAGCGGAATCTTGGTAAACACCATCTTGCAAAAATATATAATGCTGTTTCTCTCCCTCATGCTCTATACCTGGTTCCTTTCTGGGACCTTTTCAAACAATCAGATAAAATAGAAATCAAGAGGACTTATTTCAAATATTTGAAGTTCTTTATCCGGGTTCCTCCTTGGTGTAGGCATGGTAGACTGTGGGATGCGGGAGAGATACAGCTTGCCGGATCCTCTTGATGCTGCAGATAAGCATTTTTCCAAGCTTACAGGTTATCCGTCGAACCACCCTTGGAAGGATTTTTTGTTTTAATGCTAGCTTCCTTATTTGTTTTATTTTGTCTGGGTAATTATCATTTTTATATTGTATTTATTTGTATGAAATATTTAAAGATTTACCAGCCTTTGTGTGGCTTACTTTTCTGAAATGTTTGGTTTATTGAGTTTTAATTTGCACGTATTTAATCCTGTTTTTGTATGTGTTTTTTTTCATTTTATTTGTTTTGTGAGGAGGAATTAGCAACAGTACTAAAAGGATTAAAGAATAATAAGGCTCCAGGTGCTGATAGGGTGGTAAATGAGTTTCTTAAATATGGTGGCTCTGAGGTTAGAAATAAGTTATTGAAGATTATGAATATGATTTTTGAAAAGGGGAAGTACCTAACGATTTTAGGAAAACCTTAATTAAGCCACTTTGTAAGAAAGGTGATAAAAGTGAGTGTGGTAATTATCGAGGCATTAGTCTGGTCTCTGTAGGTAGCAAATTACTTAGTAATATGATACTTTTTAGACTGAGAGATGCCGCAGACAAAGTTTTAAGAGAAGAGCAGTGTGGTTTTAGAAAAGGTAGAGGATGTGTCGACCAAATTTTCACTCTTAGGCTAATAATTGAGAAGTGCCTGAGTTTTCAAACACCTTTGGTCCTCAGTTCTATAGATTCTGAGCAAGCGTTCGATTCTGTTGATATAAGAGCTTTAGTATAGGTTTTTATCCTTGTATGGTATACCAGACAAATACATTAAAGTGATTAGTGCTATGTACGAGAATAACACTGATGTGGTTAAGGTAGGAAATGAGGTTAGCAGCTGGTTTTGTATTAAATCAGGAGTTAAGCAGGGTTGTGTTCTATCCCCCTTTATATGGATTATTTTGATGGACTTTGTTTTAAGGAGCACAGGAAAGGCAATGGGAGGCAACGGAATCAAATGGGGAGGAAAAAGTCTCCTGGATTTGGATTATGCTGATGATTTAAGCATCCTAGATGAGAGTGTAAGCAAAATGAATGAAGTTTTAGAGGTTTTGCGAGTTCAGGGTGCTAGAATTGGTTTGAAAATTAATGTTAGGAAGACTAAGTCACTAAGGCTAGGAATAAGTGAAGATGAAAAGGTGACGTTGGGTAATGAAAAGATTGATCAGGTGGGCAGCTTCACTTACCTTGGTAGTATTATTAGTAAAGATGGTGGGAGCAGTGAAGATGTTAAAAATAGAATAGCCAAGGCTCAGGGTGTTTTTTCACAGTTAAAAAAAAGTCTGGAAGAATAGGAAGATAAGTCTGCAAACCAAGATTAGAATATTAGAAGCTACAGTGGTGACAGTGGTCAAATATGGCTCTGAAGCATGGACGCTCCGAAAAGCGGATAAAGATTTGCTAGATGTTTTCCAGAGAAATTGCTTAAGGATTGTTCTGGGTACCCGACTGACTGACCGTATTTCAAACAATAGGCTATACGAAAAATGTGGTTCAATACAGCTCTCTAGGGCTATAATGAAAGAAAGGTTGAGGTGGTTAGGGCACGTTGTGCGGATGAAGGATGACAGATTGCCGAAGATCGTTCTTTTCGGCCAACCATCTAGGGCTAAACGGAAAGCAGGTCGTCCCCGTCTGGAGTGGGAGGACGTCATAAAGAAAGATTTAAAGGAAATGGGAACTTCGTGGGCGGGTGTAAAAAGGGAGGCTATGAATAGATTATGGTGGAGGAGGAGCGTGCGTAACTGTGTTGGCCTCAGGCGGCTTGGTGCTGCGGTGAGTTGTTAGTAGTAGTAGTAGTAGTAGTAATCTCCCTAAAACTTTTTTCCAAACTAAACACAGCCCTACTTAGGTTAAGAGCATCATCCGCGTAATTTAAAACTGACACACTAACACTGTTCAATATACAGCAAGGCGATAAATCCCCTTTGGCTCTTAGGGCCGCGTTATTATCAATAGTAGGAGAGGTAAATGCCCCTTGTTTTAATCCAAGATTCACACGGAGTTCTGAAAAAAGAAGCGAAGATCCAATCTTTAGACATACTCGAAGGTGTCTATACATACAATAAAGAGGTAGAACTACATCAAAAGATAGCCCCCTTTTTAATAGCTCAAGCATAGCCAGAGAATGAATTAGGGATCCGAAAGTATTACTAATATCATATGCGACAATAGCCCATTAGCATTTTTACTTGATGATAAGGTTACATAGGCAGTATATTTGGAAAAATATTAATGTGGAATATATTATGAAGTGTAATGGACCCCTATTTTTTCATTTTCATTATGTCAAAAATGAGCATGGATTAATTTAAAAAATATATCTGCTCAAAGTAAAGAGCAAATTTTGCACATAAAACTAGCAGCAGTTTTAAAACTACTTCATAAATCATAGATTTTTTCCAAATTATAAGGGGGCAACTGCTCCCCTCAACGAAGCCACTAGTAACTTTATAAGAGCTTCTTATTTTTCAAATAAAATTACCCTTGTGTCTCAGGATTCGTTCTTAAGGAATTGGGACGAAACTTAAACTTTAACGTAAAGAGGAAGGTGTTGAGGAGGGTGCAACCCCCTGATACACGTAATGTTTTTGTTTTCTTTTTAAGTTTCAGTAATGCTCCTTACTTTCAGTTGAAAAACTTGTTTTTTAATTTATTTTCTGATCGTTTTTTAAATGATGCCAGGAAATCCGGCTCCACCTTCACGGATAAATATTCCCTTCCCACGAAAAGATCCTTCAGACAATTCATTCCTGGTGAAAATTTACCCCGGACAATTACCCTTAACATCTCTACGCGTAAAATTGTGTCAGCAAAGAGAAACTAAGATAAATAAAAAGAATTTCGTATAGGTTTTCAGGCAAATTCCCCGAGTGTAAAATTTCTCGTGAAAAGTTCACTTGAAAGAGCTTGAAACCTTTAAAGGGAGGTTTTCTGATACGCCGAATCTAATAAATAAAAGTTCAAATAGGGATAAAATCCTTTTAATAGACAGTGATGATGATAACAGTGAAAAAAAATTCACAAAAATACCAGATATTTCGGTCACATATGCAGTGACCGTCATCAGTAGTAAAAGTAAACTAAAACAATTCAAAACAAAAGTTTATGTACAAAATCAAATAAAACTACATATTGTTTAATTCTCTAATTCTTTTCAAAGCAAAGGCGGAAGCTATCCTCTTTGACCGTCTTGGATTCGGTTCATTAGCGTTCAATGATATAACACTTGGACAGAGGTCAACTACATTGGGTGAATTGAACTTTACTTTGTCAGGTTTTAATAAATTATCATAGACAGAATTTAGCCCAAATTCACCTGTGTCGCGATTCAAAGCAATGCTCTTGAATAAGATTTTCTTTATTTCAAGAATTTCGCGAAAATTTTGCTTTAAACCCCGATCCCTAGAAATCAAAGAGACATTATCGAACAAAATAAAATGGTTTGAAAATTGAAAATATGTTCTGAAAGGGCTGAAGTAAAATCTTCAGACTTAGAATCTTGCTTTAAAGCCGAAGAAATAGAGTCTTTATGCTGCAACAATCTCATTTCCAAATTCTGATTAGTACGTCCCACATATGAGTTTCCGCAAGTACATGGGATCTGATAGACCTCACTTTGTTGCCCCAATGAAGTTAGATCCTTCCCAGAATTTAGAAAACTACCCAAAGTATTATTACTCTTTAAAGCTACCCTTAGATAATTACTCTGTAAAATTCTTTTGAGTTTTTCACTTAGCCCAGGCGCATATTGTAAGGAACAAAAACATCCGTTCTCCCGAGTTGTTTCCAAGACTTCCTTAGAAATCTCTAGAAACCTTTTTCTCCTCTTTGAAAAAGTCTTGTTAATTAACCACTCTGGATACATGTTGCTTATTAGTATTTTTCTTAGAAAAGACAACTCCTCCTCAAAAAATTTTGGAGAGCAAATACTAAGGATCTGGTCAGTTAAAGAAATGATCAAGCCAATTTTTACTTTGCGAACGTGACCGGAAGTATAAGACAAATATCTACTGTTATTTGTCGGTTTTCTATGAATTTTAAAATCCAGACTTTTGTCATTTTTAAAAAAAAGAACATCAAGAAAATGAAGTTTCGCATCCTCTTCTAATTCAACAGTAAACTTTAAATCCCCCCCCCCAAACAATTAAGATGCTTTAAAAATCCTTTTAATTCCTCCTCCCCATAATCCCACACTGAAATTATGTCATCCATATACCGGCCCCCAAAAATATGTTTTAGAAAATATGAATCTAACGCAATTTTTTCAATATTCTCCACAAAAATATTAGCTAATAAAGGAGATAATGGAGCCCCCATAGGTAAACCATTTACATGTTCGAAAAATTCCCCTCTAGATTGAAAAAAATAGGAGAGTTATTGCACAACCTTACTAAATACATAATTACAGAAACTTCCAAATATTTTTTGCCACTAAATTTCTAGAGATTTCTAAGGAAGTCTTGGAAGCAACCCGGGAGAAAGATGTTTTTGTTGCTTACCATTTGTACCAGGGCTAAGTGAAAAACTCAAAAGAATTTTACAAAGTAATGGTCTAAAGGTAGCTTTAAATAGTAATAATATTTTGGGTTGTTTTCTAAATTCTGGGAAGGATCAAACTTCATTGGGGCAACAAAGTGGAGTCTATCAGACCCCATGTACTTGCGGATGCTCATATGTGAGATGTACTAACCAGAATTTGGAAATTAAATTGTTACAGCATAAAGATTCTATTTCTTCGGCTTTAAAGCAAGATTCTAAGTCTGAAGATTTTACTTCAGCCCTTTCAGAACATATTTTCAATTTTCCAGACCATTTGATTTTGCTCGATAATGTCTCTTTGATTTCTAGGGATCGGGGTTTAAAGCAAAATTTTCGTGAAACTGTTGAAATAAAGAAAATCTTATTAAAGAACATTACTTTGAATCGGGACACAGATGAATTTGGGCTAAATTCTATCTACGATAATTTATTAAAATCTGACAAAGTAAAGTTCAATTCACCCAATATAGTTGACCTCTATCCAAGTGTTATATCATTGAACGCTAGTGAACCGAATCCAAGACGGTCAAAGAGGCTAGTTTCCGCTTTAATTTGATTTTGATTGAGGCTAACTTTTTGCAAGAGAACCCCGAGATCCCTACCCCCCTCCCCCTCCCCCGAATCAAAATCCTGGATACGTCTTTACCTCTTGCTAAAGACTTTTGAATGTTTACTCCAAACTTGATACATTTTACGAAAGTCTTATGCTTACTTATGTACACATAGTTTTCAAAATGCCAGATTTTGGACTTTCGGGCATACTGCCAATTTTACCTGCCATTCATGCAATATGAAATTTCTCTAAGCTCGACCACTTATCGACCACTTTCTCTTCTTCTGCCATTCATGTGATATGAAACTTCTCAAAGCTCGACCACTTCTCTAAGCTTTTCATCTGCATTAAATTTGGTCACTTAGTTCGAGAAAAGTGGGAACTATCCAAACGCCAAAAGTGTAGCATCTCGAGGAAGAATGCATGATCGATTTTAATATATTCGATTTGGGATGAAAGTTTCAGCCCTCTGCATAAGAAAATATAAAATTTCACTTCTTTCTTGAGAACGAGAGCTACAGACATGGATTTACGGAGGACGTGGTAGAGGGGGCAGCTGCCCACCCCCTCCCCTAGAACTTCAAATTTACTCTAGATATGGCTGACAAAGCAGATGGTTGAAAAAGCAGATGGTTGAAAAAGCAGTAGTAAATAGAAAGATGGTTAAAAAATCAGTTGATAAAAGGTAGATGGTTGAAAAAGCTGGAATTAAACAGCTGGAATAACGGAATAAAACTGTAACAAGAACTAATTATCCATAACGCCTTGGAAATTTTTAGCTCTAATCCAAGAAGATGCTACAGCTTAATGATGATTTATGATTTTTGGTGAATACTTATTAATAAAGATTTCATGGGCATGATAGAACTTGCTGGCAATGTAAGGTTTTGTGAACTGCCAATATAACTTCAGCTCCCCCCCACCCTTCATCACAGAATCTGCTGCCCCCCACCCTAGTCAAGAAGCTACGTGCACCCGTGGTTACAGATGCAATTTTATTTGCTCTTCATTCTTTAGGACCAGTCGTGTTAAACTAGTTGTTGTAGAATATTGGAGAAGATCGGTCTGAACCGAATTTTCAAATTTCGAAAGAAAAATAGTAACAAATGAGCAGCCAGTAACAATTGAGACCTGATCACATCAAGGTACCGTTGACAAACGTTTCAAAGCGTAAATTCCAGCCCAAAAATGCCCCCCCCCCCCCTGATGAAGTACCTATAATACCCCTCATCCTAAGATTAAGAGCAGCGTACTCCCATTCATAAAACAAGATTTGTTTTTGGATAGTAAGTATACGTTATTTTAACCTATAGAAGGTCAGGCAAGCCTGACAATGTCAATAGGGAAAATTTAGTGTTTATTACCCGTTATTTGAAATCTCATTTATGACTCTAACCAGCATAATTAACTGGTTTTGACTCAGAAAGTTATTGAGAGGTAAAACGCCCACATTGTGCGATCTGATGTTAAATTCGTATAAAAAAGATTGATCACCACGATAATCACCAATAGTTCATAGTCTCGAACAAATTGATTTTCTGAACTTTCAAATCGTTTATCGACCAAATTTTGGTCATAACAGCTTAGCTTATTAGGTATAATTTCTCTGTTTTTCCTATAATCTTTTATTACCAAAAGAGTCAGCTGTATTTAATTTAGTAGCTGCCTGTTCCAACTAACATTAGGATACTGGAAGCCACTGTAATGGCAGTGGTCAAGTTTGAATCTTAAAATGGGATTACCGAAAGGACGAAAAAAATATGCTAGATGTCTACAAGAATTGTCTAAGCAAAGCCGCATCCAAGGGGGAGGGGGGTAACAGGTATGAACCCCCTCCAGAAAAATAAAATTACCCGACTCAAATAAGAATAAAAAAAAGTGAATATAAATAAATTTCTCATGTATTTTGTCAATTTTTTTGTAACTCACCCCCTCCCCCTAACAAAATACCCCCTTCCAAAAATTGTGGAGTCGGTCTTGTGTCTGTGTCAAACAAAAGCCTTTACAAAAAACTTGGTTCGTTCCAATTTTTTTAATGAAACGAAAGGTTAAGATGGTTAGGTCAAAAAGTTACAGGTCAAAGGCTGCAAATCAAAGATTGTAGAGAGCCAAAAAGCGTGCTTTTTAGTTATCCACCTGAAGTCAAACGAAAAGCAGGCCGTGTTCAAGAGGGGTAGAAACAACTTGTTGAAAGGTGAAGCTGTGTGAAGCTTTGAAGAGATTGATTTGGAGGAGGAGCTTGTGCAGTTGTGTTGGCTTCAGCTGGCTTAATGCTGTGATGAATTGCTGTTAGTCTAGTAGTCATCAGGTCGGGGTTGTCACGGGTAGTACCTAAGTACTATTTTACTACTTTTTAATCAAAGTAGTACTTTTTGAATACTTCCTATAAAACTGGTACTGTTTTCAATACTTTGATTAAAAGTAATTCTTCTTCAATACATTTTGATAATAGTAGCGTCTTTTTAAAGTTTAACGTTCAAGAAATAAACTTGTTCATTAGCAATTTGTTTCACCGTAAAAAGGAATTTTTTTTTCCCGGTTTTGTTGTAATGGTGGTACATTTCAGGTTACAGACAGGATTTTGGTTTTTGTTCAGGATATTAGATAGCTACAAAGAATAAATATAGTTGTATAAATATAGAAAACATAGGCAGGATAGGTCGGGCGATACTCACAATTCCTTAGACACCGTTTGGTGAAAAATTCTACAGTAATCGACAAGAGGGCCATCTAACCTTCTCGTCTTAAAAAAGAATTCCTAGTATGGTTGACTGATCCTTTCCAAAGTTAAACTACAAAAACTTTTTTAGGCAACTATTTTTTTTTCTGGTGCCTAGAACTTTATTGGGTTAAGCTGTAAGTACAATAACGAAAAGTTTGTCACTTGTTTGTTTAAATTCTTTTGTCCTTCTGGAATCATAAAAAAGTTGCACTATCTGCCATTCCTTCAATACTCTTAGTCCAAATGACCTTCTTTGTCAGATTGTGGGGGGGTGATCCAGACTTTTTTTTCAGATTAAACCGGATGGTGTCCGGTTCTTCCTTACATGGGCCAGACTAGATGAATATTTTTTTTTTTTTTTTTTTTCGAACAATTAATCTTAAATCTTAATCGATTTCAATCTTAATTCATGAATTTTTATTTTCAGTAGGTAAAGAGGCTGATTATGAAAAAACACCAACATGGATATTTCAAATTTTTCAAAAAAAAAAATTTACCCAAATCAAAATGAGAGGAAAAAAGATAGCTTCTGGATTTCAACAGCAGATTCTATCTTCTTTCATGTTCTCTTCTTTACATCATGCTCTCTCTCTCTCTCTCTCTCTCTCTCTCTCTCTCTCTCCTCTCTCTCTCTCTCTCTCTCTCTCTCTCTCTCTCTCTCTCTCTCTCTCTCTCATCTCTCTCTCTCTCTCTCTCTCTCTCTCTCTCTCTCTCTCTCTCTCTATCTCTCTCTCTCTCTCGTAAGAGTAGATGATTGTTTTATTTCTTTGCTTATGACCGTATTTTTTTTAGGAATGCCCCGAGAACACACGACAGACGGTTGGAGACCGTGGTCAAGAACAAGGATAATTTAATAGAATCGGTCTTAGCATATTTTGAAAAGAGGATTTAAATCAGAACAGCTGAAGCGCACTTCAAAATAAGGAAAAGCTCCTTTCACGATTATCTGAAAAAGGTAAAAGATGCTATAAACTGTAATGAAGATAAGCTTAAGGTATATATTGATAAAAGATGAGAAGCGTAAAGAGCACGATCGGCAGATCTTTTTTAACAAACAAAAAATGGACATGTACGACTATCTTGTCACTGCATCAAGAATGAATCACAGTCTTACATAAAATGACGTTTTAAAGCAGGCCTTTAAATATGCTGCTGCGGATGAAATTGAAACCCCGCCATCTTAGAAAGAAAGAAACAGTGATTCAAAAGACTGGCTTATTGCTTTTATGAAAACACACCCCAATATTTCGCTTCGTGCACCTGAGCCAACTAGCCAAGCCAGCACAAGTGACTTCAACAAAACAGTTGTTTCAAAGTTTTTTGATAATCTATTTGATGTCTATGGCAGGCATCAATTTACAGCTGAGCGCATATGGAATGTCGATGAGACTGGCATCTCTGTGGTTTTGAAATACCAAGAGTTGTGGCACCACCAGGAGTTAAAAAGGTACAACCGACCGTCTCTGCTGAGTGAGGGGAAAATACAACATTGATTTGCTTCATCAATGCAATTGCCGGACATATTCCGGAAGTTTTGTTTTCCCACAAAAAACAATTCAAGCCTTAGACGGTCCGAAGAGGTCCTCCTGGCTCCCTTGACCTTGCACACCCGTCGGGTTGAGTAAACGGCGAGACTTTTTTGTTTCCCCTAGAAACACTTTTGAAAGCATTGCCGGCCTTAAAAAGACAATCCTTATCTTCTTCTGCTTGATAATCACGAAAGTCACCTGATCCAATGTGTATCTCTTTCTGCAAGGAAACCGGTATTGTTCTTCTAACTATCCCACCACATAGTTCCCACCAACTCCAACCCTTAGATATTGGTGTTCTTGGTCCTTTCAAGAGTGATCTCAAGCTAAAGTTCAAAAAATGGCTCCAGTTAAACCATTTACAAAGGGTGTCTATTCCCCAAGTGGCTGAGGTTTGTCTTAAGCCCTACCTAGAAAAGTTTTCTCCTGCAAAAATCACTTCCTCTTTCAAAAGGCTGGAATCTGGTCTTTTGACAGACATGTGTTTAGAGAGGAGGATTTCCTTCAGTCCAATGTGACGGAGTGACTTATTAAAGATCAAGCAGGTTCAAATCAGTCAAATGCAGCAGCCTTAGAACTTAACGAAATTTCCCGGTCTCGGGTCAACGATGATATTTGTTGGATCCTGGATGATCAAATGACGCCAGTTCAACTCCTAGGCTATCAACCGTCAACCTGCAAGGTTAGTTTACAAGAATAAACCCAGAAATGATTAGACCTTTCATGTGTATAGGAAGTGTTCACACAAGCTCTCGTAAGCGCTGCAAAACCAGAAGAACCAGGATACTCACTGACACCCCAGAAAAGGAAGAAATTAAGGCAACGAAGTGTTAAAAAAAAGAGAAATAAAACCTAAGGAGAGACCTATAGTAGATCTCACACTTGATGATTAATCTGATGAGCTATTACAGCTTGGCAAACAAGAAAACTATGATGACCTTCCGTTCAGCCCATCTTCCTTGTCAGTAGGAGATTATTACGTCCTCGTCAAGTTCCAGCTAAAGATGTCATCCCGCTTCTGTGAAGGATATAGTGAAAGATATTGTAGAAGGTGAAGCTAAAATCAGGTTCGTGTGCAATAAAAGCGGAATGTTTGTCTTCCCCGAGTTAGAAGATGCTGCAAGTGTGGATTGATGTTCTCCAAAGTCTGCCAAAACCTTTATCCTGCGGAGAAACCATCAGACTTGATGCAACCTATGCAACCTACTGCAAAATACTTGATAACTTCAATTCAAAATCAACGGACTCGTAGCTATCGGGAGTAGCTAACTAAGCTATCGCTTTTAATTAGATTTCTCACCGCATAATGCATCTTAGACAACCAAGCTTAAGACGTTTTATTTTCTGTTAAATCTTCATTCTTATGATTTTGTAACTTTATTCGAAGTAAAAAAAAGAAAACTATTTTATGGAAGAATTTACTGGTTTTACAGGACCGCAGTTAGTTTTTGGAATTTTTTTTAGCTTGTTTGGTTCAATCCCCAGCACTTCCGACCCAACCCCACCAAGTGGGGATATTTCGTACACTTTGACCAAAAGTATCAATAACAGATTTTGAGAAATTTCGAAAAACTGAAATCTGGAAAAAAATCTTAGGCATTTCTTATTCTAAGTGGTATCTAGAGAACATCAAATTTCGAATTTTCCATTCATAAGGAAATGAAATATTTGCAATCACGCAATTTTTTCAAGTTCAACCACGACAATCCCAACCTCCCCCTAAATATTATTTTGAAAAAGATAGATAGTAAAGATTATAATAAAGTATTTTAAAATAAGACATTATAAGGTAGGTAATGCATTATTAAAATAACGGGGGGGGAGCTTCGGGGCCCACCCTCTTCGTTAAGTTCTAGACTAAAAAGACAATCTGTTTAAATAAAACATCTGAAAACTAGTAGTTATACAGGATACCGCTGTTTGTTTTGTTGAAGAATGTTTTACAAATATTTTGAACATTATTTAGCCAGATAGGTCTAACAAAATTACTAATTCAGATAGGTCGAAAATTATTAATTCAGGGAATATTATCCCAACATTTGCATTTTATCAGGTTTTTTTTAAGTCCCTTCCTGTTTAACCGTTTACCCCCCCCCCCCTCCGCCTAACTTAATGCTTAGATAAAATCTGAGGTCATAAACAACAGTTTGTTGTTTTTTGTTTGGGATTATGAACAACTGCTAATGAGAAATATGCTAACTAAATGGTTCAAACTGTCAAAATGAGTTAATTTTCGTTTATAGAAAGTGCTATATCTAGGTATCAATGACGTAAATCGGATAACGGGCAATTACCCATTGATTCTTTATCTCCTTAGATTTTGAAATAAAAAGTTTTTGAAGGATACTTTTGTCCAAAAAAGCTATTTTTGTATTTAATAAAACAATTAAAATGACAAATTTGACCCTCCTATGTGGTACAAAAGATACCTTTTGCGCCCCCCCCCTCTGTTTTTGTGATTTAACACCACTTCTGGGCATTATTTGGGAGGGGAAGTAGTTATACTGTAAGTGACTTTGAAAATCAATAGATAGAAATGTATAGTGTGGTTTCAAGAGAAAAAGAATAAATTGCCTACATAATTCTTGCTTAAAAATTATTTTTTGCAGGTTTTGGTTCACAAATAAAAAACAGCTTTGATAAGGATAGCCAACAAACTTGTCCATATGTATTTCAAAAAACTGCATGTCTCGACTGCTTTTACTGACTCCAGTTTTCTAGTCCTATTTATATAGAAAAAGGATAGCCTAAACGCGCCAAAACGCGGTATTAGTATTACCACACTAGGCAATCATGATCCGTTAACATTGAACATCTGGAGATAAGACTATTTTGCTTGTAGTTACATCCCATATACGTGGCCTGTTTCTGTCATATCAGAAGCCAGCTGAAGAGAACTAGCTATAGGGAAATAAAAAGTCAACTCTGGAATATATGGTAAGTCAAAGTGAAACTACAGGTTTGAATCGCAACACGCGACAAATTTTTGGGAGGTAGTACTTTTCATGCTGTGGTAGTACCTTTAAGAAACCATAAGTAATACCGTTAATTTTGTTGGAGTGAAAACCCTTTACCAGGGCTGTCTTAGACAATACACATCATAGCGATTGATGACCATCGAAAGATGCAAGGGTTGTGCCGAAGGGCATCTTTTCAAAACTGGTTGAACTGCATTGGGATTAATCGCTAGTTCTACTGGTTGGTTATCAACCTGGTGGTTTCGCTATTTTTCTGAAAGTTCAAGTCCTTGAACTTTTTACATTGGAAATTTAAATCAGTTGCATATGAGATGTAACTCGTAATTTACAAACGTAAAGCTTGGCTTATTTCCCGTTCTTCTCCTCAAAATTTCGAGATCTTTTTTATGTTGCCAATCTTTCTTTACATTTTCTATAAGATTTCCTCTTTTTATATTCCGCTTATCCCAAGTTCCGCCTATCCCGAATCTTCTGAAACGTACCTAGGTGTGTACCTCTATCAGAACATTTCAAATTCTTTTTCACAGACAATATTAATTTCCCCAGTCGCTCGCTCCAGAACAAACCAAAAAATGTTGGGAAAGATCGGCTTAGCAACAATTTGCGTAACTTACTCTAAAGAGTATTTCCAAAATTTACAGAAAGTTTCTGCAAGAAATACATACTTTAGCTATGCAGCCAAGTATTTTAGTTTTATTCCTATACGTTACTATAGATTACCGTTCGCATATTTCGGGTAACTCATGTCTTAGAAAAACAAATAACAAAATTTAAATGCTTTGGTGGATTTTCTATTAGATATTTGAATCAAAAGTTCGAAAATATAATGAGAGTCTCACTAGCACACACAGTTTTCTTTTTATTATTTTTATTTTCATCATTTGGATTGGTGAACTTTCAGATAAAAGACAAACTATCAGGCAGGAAATACGAAATAAAATTTTTGATTTCAGCATCTTAAATTGCAAACAAAATCTCTAACAAATTGTAAAAAAATTATTTTTGAAAAATCGAAAAAAAAAACATTTCCGCGGAAAGAAAAGTGGAGAAACGGAAAATTGTGACTGTATTTTCGAATTCAGTGTAATACTAGCTATTGAAATCATCTGTTCAATTGTTAATCACAAATAAAGTTTGACTTTTCCCTTTGCATGTTTGACTTTTCCCTCCCCATAATCATTTTAACCCTCTCTACGGAAATTCGTGAAATTTAGTACTAGAAGTGCATCTAACAGAATAAGCTTATTTGAAGAACAAATTGTACAGCATTTTTATGACGAAAAGCTAAAAAAAACAACAAATAGGTACATCAAACTGTTTCAGCTATAGAGTTTCTATTCAATACTTTATTTTCAGAAATAATCTCGTGTTTTATAAATTGCACTGGATAAGGTATATATGAAAAGACATGTCGAACCTCTTAGAATTTATTATTATTGTTTTTTTTTAAATACACAATAGGTTGTTTGTGTTTGAATCTTTGCAGACGAAAAGCGTTGTCAAATTCAACTAATTACTTTTAATTATTTATTTTCACGATTCGTCATGTCAACACTAATGAAAATGTGATAAAAATCTTAAAAACTTCATTATTTCGAAACCACTCAATAAACGTTAAAAATTGCATAAACAGACCAAAGATGGGTCTACAGGTTTTTTTTTAGTGTGTTTGTGTTTGTGTTGTGTGTGTGTGTGTTTGTTTTGTGTTGTGTTGTAGTTGGACGGCGGAAACTTGCCATTTTATTTCTATTAATTAAAAAAAATTTTTCCACAAAACAAGTTTTTCAAAGAAAAGTAAAGAACTCCATTAAACAAAAATGAGCAAAAATAAAATTAAATAATATACCGAGCGTGAAGCAACCAAAAATCAGCATCGATAAATAAATGAAACCCAAAACGAACAGAAATTACAATAAATAACCGAGTCAAACTCTAAACAAGCAGAAATTAATATGAGTAAGGCTCAAAACCCCTACGCCTTCCCAAGGCCAGAGCATAATTTGCACTCTACTGAAAAAATATAGATGTTTTTACTTTCATAGCTTTAATAAATCAAATAATATTAACATTTTGATTACTAAATATCAGTATATGTACATTAAACTGACAATTCACATTCAGTTGTGTTTTTTTTTCAGTAAAGTGCAAATTACGTCCTGGCCTTTGGAAGGCATAGGGGTTTTGAGCCCTACTCATGTTAGTTTCTGCTCGTTTTGAGTTTGACTCCGTTATTTATTGTAGTTTCTGTTCATTTTGGGTTTCATTTATTTATCGATGCTGATTTGTGGTAGTTTCACACTTTGCAGATTATTTGATTTTATATTTTGCTCATTTTTGGTTTAATGAAGTTCTTTACTTTTTTTTGAAAAACTCATATTGTGGAAAAAGTCTTTTTAATTAATTTCTGTTCGTTTGATATTAACATAATCTTTTCAGGGAAAACGAAAATAATACTTTAAATCTTTTCTTTAAGACTTTACAGTTTGGCTGGCTATTTGTATGCTGGAGAAAAATTTTCAGCAATTTTTAACAACATACACTCTTTTAAAAATCTGGACACAAATAGTAGTGTTTAATTTAGTTTCATAGCTCCTCTAGTTGACCTGAAAAAGAAAATTTGATACCATTCGCAAAAAAAAATCTGTTTACTTTCTTTGATAGCTTGGATACACTTACGCGATTTTGATTTGGTTAAATTTTAAGAGCAGAAGTAGTCCCGAAAGTTTGAACATAATGTCCTCAGTCGTTCTTGGAATACTGCCGAGATACCTTATTGGCAATTAGCATTTTCGACGTAACACCTTTAAATTAGGTGTTGTTTTCTTAGACCACACTGCCGTTCTAAGACGAACAAATAAACTTTCAAATGGGGATAAATCCATTTATTTAGACAGTGAAAAAACAGGTACAAAAGTCCAGATATTTCGGTCACATATGCAGCGACCGTCTTCAGTATTTCTACTCAAGACGGTCGCTGTATATGTGACCGAAATATCTGAACTTTTGTACCTGTTTTTTCACTGTCTAAATAAATGGATTTATCCCCATTTGAAAGTTTATTTGTTTGGCAATTAGCATTGACACAGTGCATTTTGATTTAATCTTAAGGCAACATTTAGTTTTTAAACATAATGGGCAAATGGGAGGGTGGGCGTGGGAGGGGGAGTAGTTGCCTTCCAATCACTTTCGACTATTAAAAGGGCATTAGTCCTTTCTATTTTCAATCGATTGGGCCCTTTTCAAAGTTCCTACGACAGCTCCTTCGATACGAAGTGCCCTGGTCTAAAAAAGGAAAAAAAAATTGTACCCAGATCGATCTTTACAATACATTAATTAAAAAAAAACTTTCCGAAACATAAGTTTTTCAAAGAAAAGTGAAGGTCATTTTAAACTTAAGCTCAGGAGATACAAATACATGTTAAAATTCAAACTCAAAACGACCAGAAATTACTATTAAAGAATAAATAAAACCCAAAACCAACAGAAATTAAATAAACAATCATAGCAAAAAACATACAAAAAGTAATAATATAAATGAATAAATAGATCTTAAAGAGAGTAATGCTTAGATTGAATATGAAAATCAAGCTTAAAACGAAAACAAATATTTTGCTATTAAAGTATGAATGAAACTTAAAACGAACAGAAATTAAAAACAATCAATGCGAACAAACATACAATATATATTAATGTAAAAGAATAAATAAATCTTAAAACGAGTGAAGCTTAAATTGAATATGCAAATCAAGTTTGAATCGAATAAAAATAACTACAAACAAGAGTTTGGGTATCGTCTCACTGCAGAAGCCTAAAACCTACTGCGTCATTGGCGCTTTACTGAAAACAATTCTTTGAAATATTTTCACTTTTGTAACTTTAAGAAATCAAAAATTAATTAAGATTTTAGGGAATAAATATCAGCATATGTATATTAAATTGACAATGCACATTTTTTTTCAGTAAACTCATTTGAATTTTTTTCAGTAAGTACAAATTATATTCTGGCTTTTAGAAAGCATAGAGGTTTTGAACCCTACTCACATTAATTTATGCTCGTTTCGAGTTTGACTCTAATATTTATTTTAAGTTTTGTTCGTTTTGGGTTTCATTTATTTATTGATAGTGATTTGGGGTAGTTGTATGCTTGGTAGATTATATGATAGTCCGGACGCCAGGTGTTGAAAATGTGAACCATACCACGACGGAATGGGGCAGCTACGAAAATTAGCCTACCCTCCACCCCCTAAATTGACCATGCGGATTCAAAAATACCAATGGCACTTGCTTGCAAGTGGTGGAACACTCTGAAACTTGACATTTTATTATATTTTGATGTTTCATGCAAGAAAATGCATGTTCCAAAAAGTTTGAGGTGCAGTTTTCCGCTCAAATAGAAATGCCTAGAAGCCATAGAATGTTTTCATAACAAACTAACACGATTAGTTACAACAAATGGCAGAGTTAAAAAAAATGGCAAAACTATATGAGTCTTGAACAGTCTTGGAAAATATAAACAAAATCAAATTGAATATTAGATATATAATGACATTAGTTGTTGACAGATCCATCAGTTCAAGATTTTTTTTTTCACTGTAATTTTATTTTCATTTTCAATGCTGTAAGAACTGAAAAATAATAAATTTGTAATATACGAGTAATTCGTTTTCAGTGAAGCACCAATGACGCAGAAGGCTTTAGGTTTTTACAGTTAAAGAAGGGGGCAGTATCCAAATTTTGCTTGCAGTGAAACTATATTTGTCTACCAATCTTGACAAGAACTAATAAATTAAACTGAATATTTGATGCATAATGATATTAATTGCTAAAAGCTCATCAGTTCAAAATGTTACTGTAATTTTAATGTTTATTTTCAATATTAAGTACAAAATAAAACATTTATAATATAATTCGTTTTGAGCAAATCGCCAATGACGCAGTAGTTTTTAGGCTTCTGCAGTGAGACGATACCCAAACTCTTGTTCGTAGTTATTTTTATTCGATTCAAACTTGATTTGCATATTCAATTTAAGTTTCACTCGTTTTAAGATTTATTTATTCATTTATATTAATATATATTGTATGTTTGTTCGCATTGACTGTTATTTAATTTCTGTTCGTTTTAAGTTTCGTTTATACTTTAATAGCAAAATATTTGTTTTCGTTTTAAGCTTGATTTTCATATTCAATTCAAGCATTACTCGCTTTAAGATCTATTTATTCATTTATATTATTACATGTTGTATGTTTTTTTGCTATGATTGTTTATTTAATTTCTGTTCGTTTTGGGTTTCATTTATTCTTTAATAGAAGTTTCTGGTCCTTTTGAGTTCGAATTTTAACAGGTATTTGTATCTCCTGAGCTTAAGTTTAAAATGGCCTTTACTTTTCTTCGAAAAACTTATTTTTCGGAAAGTTTTTTTTAATTAATTTTTGTTCGTTTTTGATTGCAAAAACTTTCAAGTTTTTATGGCATGGGGAGGGTGCTTACTGTCCGATTATTCTTGACTTTAAAAAACGGATCTAGAACTTTCAATTTAAATCGAATGAGGCTTTTTTCAAAGTCTATACGATTACCTCTTTGATAAAAACCTTATATATGAACAATAGACAGCTTGCATAACTTGTGGACAGCGATTGACAACAATGAATGGATTGAAAAAATAGCTCCAATAAGGGGGTTTAGACCATTTCACTTGCTGACACAAAGGGATCACGACTGTTTGGAATTGACCTTAATAGGAATTTGTGTGCCAAAGCAATTTTACATCTATCACAGAGTATGTATTTTAACCTTATATTTGGATAATTATTATACATTTCCTATGTGTTCTTCCCATACAGAACCCCTTCACATAAGTTATAAACCCCCCTCAATAAGTTATACCCTAGGGCCTTACTTACAACGCCTACCCCTGGGCCCTGGTGGGCTGTGTCGACACCGGAGTTTTTTGTTATCAGAACTTTGAACTATTTTAACAAAATGCATATCTCAAAATATTTATCTGATGCATTTAGGGCGTGGAGGAGGGAGAGGGGCTAGTTGCCCTTCAATCTCTTTTGACTCTTAAAAAGTCAACAATAACTTTCAATTTCTAACAAGAACAGATTCTAACAGACTAAATTCACTTAATACACTTTCTGGGGGCGTGACATTTTTTTCAAACCCTGCACCATATTGCACAGGGATCATATCACTAATAGTATTAACATTGCCCCCAGAAACATCACTCTCAACAATTTCCACAAGCTTGTTAAGCTCTTCCATAGCAAACTGAAAATCAGGGGGAATATTTTGCGACATACCTTCACTAGTATCATCTTCTGATAATTGGTCCTGCGAAATAGGATATTTCTCTTGAATCCTTTCTAATTCTGAACCATGGAAGGTAGTCCATTTTGTCACATTCCCCTGAAATTAAAAGAAAAGAATTTAGTTTTTTCCCTTTTGACTGGATGTCTCTTCAAATACACACATATATACACACACACACACACACACACACACACACACACACACACACACACACACACACACACCACACACACACACACACAAACACACACACACACACACACACACCACACACACACACACACACACACACACACACACACACACACACACACACACACACACACACACACACACACACACACACACACACACACACACACACACACACACACACACACACACACACACACACACACACACACACACACACACACACACACACACACACACACACACACACACACACACGCACACACACACACACACACACACACACACACACACACACACACACACACACACACACACACACACACACACACACACACACACACACACACACACACACACACACACACACACACACTATACAACTGTAATAGAGAGAGAGAGAGATAAATTTAATTCTTTCTCTGAATTGATTTTTTTATGTTTTTACAGGGATGTTGGGGGGGGGGAGTGTTGGGCTTATCATACACACACACACGTTCTTTTTACCGTTGGAAATAATGGGTATCACGTTAGACTCATATATTAGACATAAATTACATATAATCAATGGAAAATTGTTTAGAAGCTAAAAATGTTGTTGCATCAGTTAGTATCTCAATGGACCAGATGTGAGGGCTGTCGCAGAAAGTATTGGATTGTTTGACTGATAACATAAATGGTTGCGCAGTACCAGATAACGCAAGAAAAAAATGAAGTTGAAAAAATTTCAGTTAAAAAAAAGGGGGCAAAAAACTTGGGGAGGGGGCTGGAGGGGGATAAGGGGCCCATATGGGGGACTCTGGGCCCTGGATGGCAATTTAGGGAGCCTAAACGCATGCGCAAGCCTGGTATCGGAATCCAGAGTGTACAGGACCATTACATTACAATAATGATATCTGCCCCGTTGTATTCGTAATCAGTAGTCAATAATCAATAATCGGCTTGATATCGTTAGAGCACAAAAAAATCTCATCCAATTGTTTATTAGAATCCATATCAAAACTTCGTTTGTTAGACTTAATGTCACTTCAAACTCACTTCTATTATTGAACAACATCATTGGCCAACGAAACTCAGATAATAATGTTTCCAGAAATTGTCATTGTCGTCCCTGAAGTTGAGATAAGACCATATGGTGGCACTGGCAGTCATGGAATGATGGGCACCACGTGGAATGTAGGAATAGGACTCTAACAGGAATGGTGGAATAGGATAATCGTGATACCTATTAATAAAATACTACTTAAGTCTTACTTTCTTTTTCAATGATTTCTTTTTCTTTGAAGAAACATATTAACTGTATTTCTACCTTCGTATTCTTCAATTTTTCCCTTTCTGTCCTATTTGCAGATTTAGATGGTGTATTTATTTTCACTTTTGAAAGTTTTAAAACAAGAGAATCTAATCTTGAACTTTTTGATTTTAGGAATTAAAAGCACCTTAAATATCAGGGGAAAAAACTGACCTGAGCAATTGTGGCGAAGCAGCAAACATAAAACATTTTTTAATTTTGTCATAAACTAGGGTCTCATTTTTAATTAATTAATTCATTTATTTATTTTATAACCCATCAAAAATACGATGAAGTATAATAAAAAGAAAGAAAAAAATCTCATGCTAAAACAGGAACAAATACGTACAAACTAAAACTCGAATAGCCAAGCAATTCAGAAAAGTAAGCCACTCCAAGGGTGGTGAACCTCTTTAAATGAAACATAAAAATAAATACAATATAAAAATGATAATAAGCCAGCAAATAAAAAAAGGAAAATAGAATTAAAACACAAATCCTTCCAAGGGTGGTTCGACGGATAATCTTTAAGCTTGAAAAAAGAACCTATCTGCAGCATCAAGAGGATCCGGCAAGCTGTATCTCTCCCGCAGCCAAATATTCCTAGTCTAAGGAGGAACCAAAACAAGGAACTTCAAATATTTGAAATAAGTCCTCCGGAATTCTGTTTTATCTCATTGGTTAAAAACGTCCCAGAAATGAACCAGGTATAGAACTTAAGGGAGAGAATTTCAATAGAACCTTTTGCACATGAGGATTAACAAATTCGTTACAGCGATCCGATTGAAGTTTTCTATAGCAATCTTGTTCGGTTGGAAAACCAAGCGATTTCGTGGATTTCAGGCGAAGTTTTCACTGTTCACCAAATTTTAGAGGAATATCTGGAATTTGGTTGCGACCTTTATCAGCTCTTCATCAACTTTAGGCAAGCATTTGACCTTATTTGGAGAAATGGCCTGTGGCATATCCTCCTCCATTACGGAATCCCACGAAACCTAGTAGATCTTATCAAAGGTATGCACTCCAAATTTGGGAGTCGCGTCATGACTAGTGGGGGGAACAACAATTTCTTAATCTTCATTGCCATCGTCATTTTACTGCAGCAGCTGCTATTGTATACAGAGTTTGTTTTTTCGCTTTCCACCCCCTCGCGGACCTGGGGAGTTGGGGGTCCCGCCCGTGGCCGGGCTTTGGCCTTGGCCTTCGGTCCCCGGAGGGGCGGGGGGCCCTTGGGGGAGGATTCTCATCTTTTAAATGTTGTAAATTTTCCAAATCATTTAATAAATCCCCGGTTTTAACTTTTAAAAACAGAAAATCTGTTTCCACATAGTAAACTTTAACCTCCCCCTCCCTTGGCTATTGTACCTTGCACACATTGTAAAAGAAAGACAACATGAGTTTCTTGGAAATTTCAAGTAGTGAAACTACCCCCCGCAATATTCTTATTCAGAACAACATTTCTCTTTTTTCTTTCTAGCAGAACCATATTCGGGTCTATGCTCGTGTATGTTGTAAAATTGGCGTCGGCGATAATTTGTGCATATTTTTTGAGACATATTACAACGTCACAACGTGATCTGTTTTGTACGCTTTCACACATTTTTCCAAAAGCTGAATTTAAAATAAGTTTATACATTTCTTTTTCGAATTTACTTTTTGCCTCTGAGCTTTTACTGACAAAGGTATCAATAAATGTCCTCAAGTAGGATTTCTGATCAAATTGCAGGGCCCTGTGTATTTTTGCAACCCTGAAACCACTGCTCAGCATCCATCGCAATAGGACGTGGTGAACAACAACATTCTGTTTCGGGTCCAGATCTGAAATTAGTTTCTGCTTGGAGGGGGTCCAATGCATGCTCATATCCTCAACCAAAGACCGATTGTATGGGCTTAAAGTCTCCTTGGTCACATGTCTATTCACGCACAGAAAAACAAAATCTTTTACAGTGTCGTGAAGTTCCAATGGTATGTGTCCGTCAATTTCAAAGAACCATCCTTGTGGACCATTTTCCGCGACAGTGTGAATGTCGGGGATGTCACAAGGATTTTCAAGCCATTTGTAATTGCCACATGGTAAACAGTAGTGAGACATCGCCAAGGGGTACAATGAGTTCATGTCAAGAAAAACAGCATTGGACTTTACACCATCATTAGAGTTCTGACCGGTTGGATCCGTTGTTAGGACGCGATCCCCATGAAAAACATATCCCCTCACTCATAGATCTGTCTGCAAATAGGTGTTGATCCACATCTGTGATCAACCCTATTTCCTCCCTACTAATTTTTAGAATTAAGTCCATGACGAGATGCGGTGTTGAAAAATAATAGCCAATGTCTCGTCCAAATTCTGAATAAATTTTATCTGTGTTTTTGCAGACAATGCCTAAAAGAGTTAACACATCACTGGCCAAGTATATTCTACAATAATCCCAAACATTTTTACAACCATCCTTTGTCCATACCCTCTTAGCAAACTCATAGTCCTCGTCAGTGCATTCACTATCGGTAAGTGAATTATGGAATGCATCAATGGGAGGGAGTTTCTCCTCACTTAGCCTTGCGCCAGAGCAGTAATATTCATATGCATATAAGCCTTTACAAGTCAGTAAGTCATACATTTCACTGTCTGGAAAGCACTATTTAAGCAGAGGAAAACTATCAAAATTGTCAATTTTCTGCACTTGAATTAGTTGACACAGAGCCTTGGGGAAAAAACTATAAGAATCTAAAAAAGGGATTTTATTCCAGCACGTATGCCCATTATCCACTGCCTGACATTTCAATTCTAAAAGCACCAGCTTCTCAGTAGATTTGGGGATAATATTTTAAGTAAATGCGTTATATACCCATGGACTATCTGCTCCCGCCTCCCTCCCTGTGCATACGTGCCAAAGCCGGTAAAATAAATTTCAAATCATAATTTGAATTGTGAATAAAAACCGGTATAAGAAACTGCTGGCTTACATTCACAATGCACGATTGGTGTGCCACACCACGAAAATTACTACCCCCTGACGATATTTCCTACCACAAGTGACCGTGATCGTGGGCTTTCCCCTTCCCTCCCCTAGTCTTTTTCCCCCTAGTCCCTATCCCCTTAGTCCCCTCTTCAAATTCCCCCTTGCATACCCAACATATTTTCTTATTTTTAATGGCCAGGCAATCCTCTGCGGACAATATCATTGGATAGTGGATATTTCTCAAACGGTAAATAGCCCCATTTGCATTGACGATTAATTTAGTTAATGCTTTGATCATGAAATTATTCCCATCCAACGTTTCGACTATTTTTAACAATTGCATTGTGTTAGAGCTGTCTCTTTGTGCGTGGACACAGGAAACTGCGATGGCTTGATGTTCTTTGAAACGATTCGTAAATTGTGGGTCATTGACATCCACAAGCTTGGCTTCACAGTCCAAACTTATTTTATCGCTTTGCATTAGCGTATTCTGGAAATTTTTAAAACGTAAAATTGCACGGTCACCCGAAACTGTTTCCACCGATTGATAGCAATGTCTTTTACAATGTTTCATGTGATTTTGTAACTTAAAATCGCTACAAAATCTAGATAAACACATTGGGCAGTAGTAACATAACCCCATTTTCTTACTCCCTCCCAGAACTCTACCAATATCCGTAATGGGATTGAAATGGTCAATTGAATTGGGTTCTCTAGGCGGTGTGTACAACTACCAAACCCAGTGTTTCACCGATTCAGTCGACGGAGCTCTTACTGTGAATATTACCCCCTTTTTATTAGAGCGCACACCCTCTTGAAATTCCGTTTCGTACTGTAGCACTGTAACACCGATATTTAAATGGGCGTTGGCTCGTTCAAAAATATCTATTGGCCTAAGTGTTATAGGAAATTTTTCTGCTAAACAAGAGAACTCTACTGGGGAAAATCAAATCCCTCCTTCCTATGCACGGCCCAATAGTCCAAATTTTTCATTGTAGCATCATTTCGTAGAGGTTGCAAAGCTGATATGAGGAAAGCGTACATGAAACATTTTTGGCCCCTTTCGAAACAGATTCGTTGAACGCCCTGACATCCTTCTAAATCGGGATTATATTTTAAAACTATAGACCTTTCCTCCGACCCTCCTGCCCCTCCTCTTAAAATAATATCTTTTTAAATTTACATATATTTACACTTAAATTTTCAACAAATAAAACTACGGAGCCACTCCCATTCTCATTATAATTTTTGAGATGAATGACAATATTGTCAATCCATTGCATAAATACACTCTCTTAATTCTCCAACTGAGGATACACCACCAACATCTTGGTGTGTACATAATGGTCATACACCTCTCCATGACTCTCATTTAGATAAAATATTTTTAAAACAATTGAGGCTTTGATACTGTCCCGACCCCCCCCCCCCACAGCTGAATCCAGTTTTCTAAAAGTGCACGAATTTTTTCTACATGTTCATGAATAATATAAATTGCGTCGGTTATAAAGTTTCACCCCATAAGTGTATTAAACGGACCGCCGAAGGTTGCAGTGAAAACGTCTATTGTATTCAGTATCGAATTTGTTAGTTGAAATTCTGGTAGCGATGAGAATTGTGTATCATTACCCCCTCCACCTTGTATATCATCATTACCTAAACCCTCTCCCTCTTGTAAATTATCATTACCTAAACCCTCCACCCCTCGTATATCATCACCACCTAAACCCTCTCCCTCCCCTTGTATGTCACTACCTAAGCCCCTCCCCCAAACTGTTCGACAATAGGGCTGGTTTGTGTACTAAAATCTCCCAGTTCACTTAGCATAGCCTCTAGTGTATAAGGGCTATGTAAATCCATCCAAACCATTTCATTTTCAATTAAATTTGATCGAACAGGGACAATATTCATTAAATCTGAGGGGGAAGGATTCTCATTTAACTCTCTGGAAAAATTATCTAACATTTGCATAGCATTCGGGCTTAACCAAGGTAAATCACCCTCTGAAGTAACAGCATTGTCTTTTTCAACTATATTATTCTCTTCATCTAAAGAATTACTATTAACATTCCAATATTGTCCCAATAAATTGTCTGTCCATTCCGTGTTAGCATATGTATCGTCTAATTTCTCACTACCTTCATAGCACCCCGTAACTGAATATCACGAAACCCCATTGGCGCTTCAATTTGGATCATTTCATCAATGTGACTTGCTTCTTCAGATGGGGGAGAAGGTAGTGCGTATGAATCCATTCTAACCTATAAAGAAACAGCCACTTAATTTCAAAGTGTATAAAACACCCTATTTTTGAAGTCGAAAATAGGATTAAAAGCGTCTATTTTTTCTAATTTTTATAACATGTGCCTAAAAAATACACACTTAGTAGTAGCAGTAGAAGCAGTAGCAATGCAACTGTCTGTTTGCGCATAGTGTCATTTGGCTAGTTTTTAAGCTTTGTAATCGAGTCTATTTCAAAAACTGACATCAGGTATTTATTTCTATACCAATAACAATAGTGAAACTACTTTTTCAGTTAAAAAATTGAATTCTAATACTAATAAATTTGCGATATTCATAGTTTTCTTAGCGGATTATCTAATAGAAAGAAAAAAAGCAGCGCTTGCACCGCTCACACTAAAATAATGAAAATCATAACATGTAACATAATTAATAGCAGCACTATTTTTCCATATAATAGTCTTAAATTTGCAATACTCATAGTTTTCTTAGTCAATTATCTAGTAGAAAGAAAAATAAGCAACGCTTGCGCTGTCTATATTGAAAATGACTTTCTAGTTTCATCTTAATGTACTCAAAATGGAAAACAAATATCATATGAAAATATTCATCATAAGCAACACCTACCCCCGCCCCTCTTGCAATTCATAAGATTTACTCTAGAAAATTTGACTGGAATAAAAAATCATCTTTTTTCTGAGAAACTTTTCCCATTTCCAATCTCACAATTCATAGGATTTGCTGCAGGAAATATGTTGTTAATTTGACAGGAAAAGACATATTTTTTTCCGTGAAACCTTTGCTATACCTTTGCGTCAATTTATAAGATTTAGCAGGCTGGCTGCGTGTGCTTGACAGGATTCAATAATTACGCCTGTTTATCGGGGAGATTAAATCACTCTGGAGTAGTATCAGTGTCAAAATGGATTTATTTCCTTTGAGAGAATTAGCCGTTAGTGAATGCTAGCCTATTTTTCGAGAAAATATCAATAAATTTAAACTTACATTAAGATCTACAGCTTGAATGTGAAGGACTGAAGGGGGTGTATCATGGCATTGCATATTGGACATTAAAGGGTCATCAACTTCACTTGCATAGACAATAACTGTAGGTCTTGAAGGTCCGGTGACTTCACCGTCTTGCGAGCGGAGCATGGATGGGACAGCATTTCTCCTTTGGGGTTTTGGGGGCATGGAAGAACCAGCCATTTCCAACCGCTGCACGGGAGTAGCATCATTGACCCTAGCCCTCTTGTTGGTTGGGGGACATTGCCCAAAATTTTCCTTAAAAAGAAATTAAATTTAAGTTTTTCATGTAGAGAAAAACCGTTCAAATTGTAGTGAAAAACCAACTCTTCCCCTATTACCCTCAACCCCTCTTCGATGTCGATGTTAGAAAACCAATTTCCAGGTTGTATCTATTTAATATATGGTATGCTTTATCCCCCCCCCCCTAATATGGAAATGCATAGCCCAAATTTGTTTCTAAACTATTATATTTTATTGCATTAGCATTAAGCAAACTTGACTTCTTTCGTTTGTCATATAATACACAAGTATCTAATTTCCATCAGAAAAAAAACCTATAGAACAGAAAATCACAGAAAAAAAATCCATAATACAGTATAGATTCCTGTAAATATTGTAGAAATTATGTTTGTAAAAACCATGGCTAATGAAAAAACCGGGAATTGTGGGGGAGGGGGTAAATTGTCAAATTTAGATAGTTACGTAGGCTACAAACCCATAGCATAACTTTCGAAATGTTATAAGCTTAAGAAAAATGGGGCGGGGGTATTTAGTTATGCAGTCGTGATAACACAGTTCCAACATATAGCCTTAAAATTAGATGAAAAAAGATTGTTAACATACACACATCATGTAGGCCTAAAATTTGCGATCAGAGGTAAAATTGCTATCCAATTTACACTTAATATATGCTCTGCTTTACCCTCCCACCCCACAATGTGCAAATATATATAGCACTAATTTGTTTCTAAACTATTATAATTTATTGCATTAGGATTAAGCAAACTTGACTCCTTTCGTGTGTCATATAATACACAAGTATCTAATTTCCTTCAGAAAAAGCCTATAGAACTGAAATGCACAAAAAAAGCCATAATACAGCATAGAGTCCTCTAAATATCTTAGAAATTATGTTTCTAAAAACCAGGGTTAATGTAAAAACCGGGAATTAAGGTATGGGGGAGCTGGTAAATTGTCAAATTTAGATAATTACGTAGGCTACAAACCCATAGCATAACTTTCGAAATGTTAAAAGCTCAAGAAACAGGGAGGGGGTATTTAGATATAGACTTGTTAACATAGTTCCAGCATATAGGCTTTAAATTAGATTAAAAAAGATCGTTAAAATACACACATCATGTAGGTACAAATGCTAGCCAATTTACATTTAATATATGCTCTGCTTTACCCTCCCATCCCCACAATGTGCAAATATATATACCCCGCATTTGTTTCTAAACTATTATTCATCCTTTTTTCATTTTATTAACCAAACTTGACTTTCTAAGAAGTCTCCCTTATAATGCAACAGTTCCGAAATATCTCAGTACCGAAATATCTCAATTGATTATTTATAAAACAAACTTACAGCACATAATTGGTTAACACTATCATCAATATTCTCAATAGTGCTTATTGTTCAGTAGCTAAAAATGAACTGTTACAATATTGCAGATATACAATGCACTTATACAATTGATTCTAGAGGAAGCCTTATTAAAAAAAGAATTGTGTAACATGATTTCCATCATAGGATATTACGTAAATCTAGGCTAGAATTTCTTAGAAACGATAAGTCCGACATCATTCCCTCTGTATTCAATACACTTAGAAACATCTCTGATTGGTCTAGAAAGAGGATGTGGCCTTGTTCGTACAGGGATTCTAGCCCTCCCATTGGCTGTCATCTTGTCCCCCCTGTATTCTACCTCGTTGGAGTGCGCATGTGCATTGTTCGTCCCAGAGTCAATAATGGGTTCCTACTGACTAGGCTATTTATTGTAATATCTGTTTAGAATTTCTGTTTTGAGTTTCATTTACTTATCAATAGTTATTTGTGGTGGTTTTGAGCTTGGAGGATTATTTGAATTTATTTCTGCTCATTTTTGGCTAAATTGGAGCTCTTTACTTGTATTTGAAAACCTCTTTTTGTGAAGAAAGTTCTTTAAATTAATTGTATGTAGTGGTCAAGTCTACTTGGAGCTGCTTACGCGGGCAAAATTTGCTCCACAATTTTACGCAGCGTTACGTAAAAGTTTCAGGTAATGCTATTACGAAAGGCTCTATGGGACAGTGTGAAGGCACCTTGACCAGTAATTTTTAAACTTCTTCTGCCATCCATCAAGACGTTGGTTGAATCAAAATTCTATTGAACTCTAGATAAGCCCTACCAGATGCGCAGCATAAGAGAATACAACAATTAAAGTGAAAATATGCTGAAAGTGCAAGCTAACATTCACCAAATCTGCTATTTAAAAAAAATTGTTTGAAAACTATGCTGATTTTAAAAGCTCAACGTGCGTTAAAAGCTTCTGCAACAACCCATCTCTGCCTACCACTGATAAAGCCTAAGTGGATTTTACCACAAGAGAAGCCCCCTTGAATTTACTGCTGCATAGCATCTGGCCATAGGAGCCCATAAGCTGAATTCCAAGGGGGCAAACCTCGTCTAATTGGCACTTTTAATTCTATATAATAGAAATCTCAGAACAAAAATATAACAATAAGGCAGCATCATTCAGCCAGGGGGGCGGAAGCCCCCCCCCCCTGCCCCCCTTATGGTTGCCCATGCATCTGGCTAATTGCCGGAAATATATTTTTACTGAACCTACCATGCAATGTCAAATGGACACTAGTACCTTTCTGGAATACAAATTCAGTCAAAACAATAACTGTAAAAAAAGAATAGTGCCCAAAAAACAGTTCCAAATTTTGCATAGAAACAGGGACGTAGTGATGTCAGAGAGCATTTTGTAGAAATCCTATGGGAAAAGGGATAGGGATTACTTTGAAATACCATATTAATTTCCTAGGGATGACTTTAAAAGTAGTAAGGGGTAACTACTTATGCCCCCAGGGCATAATTTATAACCCTTACCCGGAAGACTGTGGGGGGAGTGTCCTGCTCAAAGATATAATTTCTAGAACTTTCAACTGCGTTGAACAAAACGCGGCTGCTGCGTGCACACCTCGTATAGTCGATTTTTACCGAAAATGACTTTTTACATGCGTCCGATGCAGTTTTTCATGCCGCGTCGTCTGGTGGCAACAAAAAAATTATATCTCTAATGCTTTCGTGGAAAAAAAAGAAGAACACACCTCTTAATATCTTTGATAACTTTAATCCGTAAAAACAATTGTGTGCAGATAGACTTCACAAGCCTTTATTTGTACAAGGTGTGCGTTTGGGCCTATCTGGCTGCATGAATTTATACATGGTGTGCTTTTGGTTGAGTCTTCTCTGTGGCTTTTAATACGAGTTGTACCGGCAATCTTTTCATATAGCTTCATCAGCATCATCATTGTTTACAAAGAAGATATTTTGATTTTACAATGAATAAGAGAGGATCTTTGTATTGTGGCGAAAAAAATGGTGATAGCTGCACTTAGGAAGAAACAAAAGGTTTGATAATAGATTTACAAGTTAAGAAGAGCTCTCAATGAATTGCTGATTTCACTAAAATTTCTTGAAAGTCAGTGTGGATACTTTCTAAAGGTAATTTCAGACGAATGGGAAAACGAATAAGGAAAACGAAAAGGAAAAACAGGAAAGTGTTCGAACACTCAATCCCTTATGGAAGGAAGCAAACATTTCAAATTCAGAAAGCATGAGTGACTCAGACACCTTAGACTTGGCAGCATTTTCGGTTGCTTTAGCTTTCGGTTGCTGTTGCTGTAGCTTCAGTTGGCTAGAATCTCAGGAATCAGTTAGTTAAAAAAAGTCTTGTTGTACTTTGCAGACGATTTATCCTAGACATGTCTTACTGAATTCGAATTTTGCGCTTCAAAATTCCCGTGAATCCCATTCGGTTCGCAGGGAAAAGCTGAAAAAAATACAATTGAAAAACGAAGGCTCCTGAAAGGAATTTCCATAGGGAATGATGGGAATCCCATTCGTGTGAACTTACCTTAATTCCTCTGTTTAAGCAGTGTAGCACACTAGCTGTTTTCTTTCATGGTGCATCAACGTATAAGTTAGGTAGGATAGGATAACATATTTATTTTAAAATGTCTATCACAAGCCCCGAAGGCCCAAATTCGCATTTCGGAGTCATAAAACCAAAAAATAAAAAAATACTAAAACCAAGCACAACAACTAAAAAGGCCGGCAAACCAATGCCAAAAACGACAATACAAAAATGGCAAAACCATTCATTAGTCAAAAAAAAACAAGCGGCAAAATGTCAGAAACTGAAAAAGGTAAAAACTAAAAAAGATTGAAATAAAATTAGCGTTAAAAAGGTTTAAAAGATAACATATAAAAAGGGGGGAGGAAACAAAAAAAAATCGAACGAACATAAACTTGGGTATCACCAGTACCAAAAAAAAAGAAAAAAGGAAAACTAACGGTTTATTTTATCCATAATGAACGGTACAAAGGTTTTTTTCATACCTGGAGGTCAAGCAATGGATAGGGGACAAGATGTGAAGGGTTCAGAAACAGCACGTGGCAGGCGGTGTCTGGATGGGGAGTGTCTTTTGGGGAAAATGTTTTCCGTGCGAGGGTTTGTCATTGCATTTTTTGCAAAACGAAGGCACAACGTTCCTCTCCTGTGCTCAAGAGTCTCCAGCTTGACTTTTTTTAGAAGGAGCGAGTATGGTACCTTACCTTCTTTAAAAATTATTCTCAGGGCTCTTTTTTGAATGGATTCAATTTTTCTGATTCATCACGGGAGATGCGAGGATGCCAAACTGGACAAGCATATTCAAGATGTGGGCGGACAAAGGAAGTATAGATTCTTAAGGAATGGGATGGGGGGGGGACATTAAGTTTATTCAATAGCTTAAGGAGAAACATGGACGCATTAGCTCTATGGACAATATCTTTAACGTGGATATCCCACTTTAAATAGAGGAAATTGTAACACCAAGTAATTTAAAGGAAGAAACAGAAATATTTGGAGGGATAGAGTTGAGGAAAAGGGGTGAGGTTTTAAGGAAACATATTGGCATTATCATAGATTTAGAGGGGTTTACTCTCATGTCTAAGTCTGCAGCGTCATTTGAAATATCATTGAGAATGCTCATAGGGTTGCTTACTAGGTTTCTGTAGCAGGTTTCAACAAGCGTTAGATCATCCACAAATTTCCATCTGTCGGGAAATTCCTTAGCGAGACTATTTATCATAACAGAAAACAGGAGGGTGCTAGACGTTTGTGTACCATGCCCTGTTTCCTAATCATGGTGCATGAAGCATTTTTAGATTTCTGAGTTTCGTTTAATATGGCAGTAATTCAAAATGAATTGTACTAAGTCAAGCAGGATTATGATTTCCATCTCTACCCTCAAAAAGTTGCTGGAGTTTTGTTCAATATGGTGGTAATTCAAAATTGAATCGTCATTAAGTCAAGCGAGATTAAGATTTCAAACTCACTTGACTTAATTACAATTCAATTATGAGGCCGGTGAAGGTTACATTACCGAGCTATTTGGAAACTAGGACTCTTCTGTTTTACAACTTCCGTTTTGCTAATATTATGCTACCCCTCTACAGACACTGAAACCCTCTGACAGTTCCTTGGAAAAGAGTTCAGACCCTCGAACTTAGTATGCCACGCCTATCAATGAGAGGGTCTCAGTATGTATAGATGGTGTGTTGTTGAAAGTAGGGTTCCATTACACTGTTTGTATTGACACCTTCTTTTTTCTTTTTTTTCAGTTTGTGATTTCTTATACCAACGGTTACCTGAATGCATTCAACGGAGTAAGAGCTCTTCGCGCCAGGACCTATTACAAGTGAATGAATTGGTGTAGTTGAACATTTAATATTAACCGTGATAAATTAGTCTGCTCTGAGCTGAACTTATGAACTTTGATATTTGAATTTGGATAAGTTTCTAAAGGATGGGAAAGAGAAAGAAGAGAATGGAAGAATCTCTAAACTTGTCTGCGTCTACGGCAACGAGTCAAGGTGATGAAGTTTTTATAAAGTCTTTAGCAGAAAGTATCAGTTTGATATTAGAAACAGTTAAAGGTAATACTGCCACCTTAGAATCATTAAAATCTAACATCAAAGCAATTGAAGATAATGTAAAAAAATTGGAAGAAACTGTTTCTGAATCGAGTAAAGAAGTGGCGAAGCTGATACCGCGTGTTCAGAATGTTGAATTAGAGACGGCAAGCTTTAAACAAATCGTGTGGCGGAGGAAAATATAGCACTTAAATTACATATCGACAATATATCGCTTACTCTGATGAAATTGGAAAGTAATGAAAATGATAAACATTTAGTGATGTGGAATGTGAAAGTTCAAGATGAAATAAGAGCACAGGAATTACTGTCTAAAGTTGTTATTGAAGGCCTTGATCTCCCAGCCCCAAGCCCAGTTAAGTTGGTGGATTTCAGGGAAAATGCCAAATTCTTGAAATTTGAATTGCCATCGAGGTTAATCAGGAATGAGATTTTGAAGAACGCCAAGAAACTGAAAAACAAAAAAATTGGAGGATTCGAGAAAATATATCTGACGGATGATGCGCCAAAGTCTGTTCGTGAAGTTCGAAAGAGGTTGCTTCATGTGAAATTAAAATTGCACGATTTTGGAATTGACTCTTGGTTGTCGAAAGGTGTACCCCCCTGCCTAGTTATCAAGCGGCGAGATGGAACGAATGAACGACTAACAGTTAGTGAAGGTTTCGCTCTAATTACTGACCTTGAAAGGAAACATGGTGGTCGAATCGCAAATATGGATACATGATTTTTTTTTTTAAGACTGATTGTGTTGATATGATAGTGGTATAGTTTTGTTAAATAATGTGAGTATAAGTGTTCGATATTTATTTGGGTTGAAATAAAAAATGTGGTGGGTTCTGTGCGGTTTGATGTATTTGGGTGTTATTATTATGATTAAGAATCTATTTAGTGTGAGTTTTAGTGTTTGTAATTTTTTGTGGGAGAGGCATGGGGGGGGTACTCTTTGGCGTGAGATCAGTACATGATAATGGTTAGTCAAGTTCACGAGATCCCTACATCTAGGCTGGAGGAATTGGAAAGAAATTCAGCCCATTTTAGTAATGTATTCCAAACGCCCCTAGCCCATGATAATAATGAAATTTTAAATTCTTTTTTAGTCCCCCCAAATAAATATTTGTTTTCTCATGAAATAGTTCATAAAAACCCAAACATGAGGAGAATATCTTTTTGGAACTGTCGTGGATGGAGGAGCGGGCAAGATACAATTAAAAACTTTTTATTTGAATCTGGTACGGATATTTTTGGAGTTTGTGAAACATTTTTAGATGAAATTTCGGCAAAAAAAATAATATTAGTGATTTCCAATTTTTTCACGTAAGTAGAACTCAACAAAAGCAAGGTGGTTTAGCAATACTGGTTAAAAATTATATTCCGGCACGACTGAAAGAAGAATTTTTATATTTGAATACGGAGATGATTTTTGAAAGCTGTATTGTTGAATGTTTTCTACCAAATAATGATAAACTTTTAATTGCTGTAATTTATCGTCCTCCCTCATCAAATAAGGCAGATTTTATTGATAAATTTGAAAATATGTTAAGTGTGATATCAAATCTCCGAATTCCATTTTTAATCCTTGGGGACTTCAATATTGATTTAATGGGATGTCTCCCATCTAGACAGCAAGGAATCGACCGACATGTCCTTCAGTTTTTGGAATGTAACCTTTCTCATGGTATGAACCCAGTATGTTTTATTCCGACACGCATAACAAATTCTTCTTTTTCTCTGATTGATAATATTTTTGCACCTTATCCTTGTGAGGCTACATTCGTGGTTATGGAGGATACATCTGACCATTGTATTTTAATGTCTGACTTCAAAGCGCAAAAGATAGTCAATAAAGAAAATCATATGAAGAGGAGAAACTTTTCACAAGTAAATATGAATGAATTGAAATCTAATCTTAGCGATGTAGGATGGAGTGAAGTTATTAATGAGAATGACCCCAACATATCTTTAGATATATTTTATCGAATTTTGAATGAAAATTTGGACCTTCATTGCCCATTTAAAACTACGCACCGGAAAAGAACCTCACCCAAACAACCTTGGATAAGTCCATCACTTCTAAAATCTATCAAGGAAAAAAATAGACTGTATAAGATAAAAATGAAATACCCCTCAGCTCATAATGTACAGCGATTCAAAAATTATAAAAATTTGCTAGTTAAAACTCTCAGAACAAGTGAAAAAATGTATTATGAAAATGCATTTAAAAAATCTGATTCACCTCGGACTACATGGAAATTAATTAAGGAAAAAATTGGAAATAATATTAAAAATCCACACCCTGAAGTGATCATAAATGAAAATGGTGTTGAGTTGAAGGGGAAGGATGTTCTTGCAGATTATTTTTGTCATTATTTTTCTCATATTAGTTCTACCGTTGAACTGGATTCCCCTGAATCTCCATCTAATTCATATAAAGAATATCTCCCGCCATCCGAAAATTCCAGAATGTTCCTTGCCCCTGTCGCTCTCGGTGAGTTCCAGAAAGTAATTATGAATCTAAAGAGTGGTAATTCTCTAGGTCTAGATGGGCTCTCCAAAAATATTCTGAAGGAACTTGCATCATGTCCGTGTAATTCATGTCCCGTTGCTTCATATTTTAAATGCATCTATGTCATCAGGGATCTTTCCGGAAGTATGGAAATCTGCACGAGTTATTCCAATTCATAAGAAAGGTGATAAGACAGATATAGGTAACTATCGCCCAATAGCTATTCTTTCCCCTATATTTAAGGTTATTGAAAAAATTATTCAAAAAAGAATTGTCTCGTATTTTGATAAAAGGAATTTATTTACTAAAAATCAGTTTGGATTCAGGGCGGGTCATTCTACTGAACAAGCTATTGCAGCGCTAATTTTAGAGATTAATGATTCATTAAATGATGAAAATCATGTATCTACTCTTTTCTATGATATAAAAAAGGCATTTGATACGCTAAACCATGAAATTTTATTGGAGAAAATTAATAATGCAGGTATTAGAGGTAAAGGCTTAGATCTAATAAAATCTTACTTGCATGGTCGAAAAATTCAGGTAGAGGTAAATGGGCACCTGTCAAGCCATATTGTTATTGATGATGTTGGAGTCCCCCAGGGATGAGTATTAGGGCCATTACTATTTTTGATTTATATAAATGACCTTTCGAGGTGTTTACCCCAAGATAGTAGTTTAGCAGTAATTTTTGCAGATGATACGGCGGTGACAGTAAAAGCTAAAACCCCATCTTTGTTGGCTGAGAAAATGGTGACAGCAATGAATTCTTTGAATAAATGGTTTGCATGTAACTACCTGGCTCCGAACTTTTCTAAAACTGAATTCATGATTTTTGGGCGGTCACAGCGGGCAGTAGATAAAATTACCATAGACGAGTTAATTGTGAATCAAAGTAGGGTAAAAAGAGTAAATTCATTTCGTTACCTTGGGATTATTCTTGATGAGCTTTTATTTTTCCGTAAGCATTCTGATCATTTGAGATTGAAACTTGCCCATAACTTAGGTTGTCTTCATAGAATGAAACATGTATTTCCTTTTTCCATCCTTAAAATTTTATATCATTCTCTAATTGAATCATATTTTAAATATTGCCCTGTAATATACCTCAACACATTTATGGTCCATCTCCAACCTCTTCAGATAATTCAAAATAAGGCGGTTAGAATCCTGGGTACTTTTGTTCATCGCCCAGTGAGGCTTCAAAATCTTTCAGAAACCCAAACTTTATATCTTTTTCTCAATATAGTTAATCTCAAACAACTGAAAGACCTGCATACAGCAATGTGGTATTATGATATCCAATCTTCGGCAAATTATTTCCATGATCTGGGTATAATTGAGACTCCCATTTCTCCTGCCCACCACGTCCGCTCCAAGAAGTATCGCCTTCCCCCAATTAAATCTGAAAGAGCTAGATTCTCAATCAGATACCAGATCCCTCATATTGCAAATAAATTCAATTTAATAGATGTGTCCCCAAGATTCAAGAGCCGATTTTCTTTGAAAAAACATATTTCAAAGATTGTTCTTTGCCTGGATGTTGGGATTGGTGAATTTGGATTTTAGTATGAAATTTGTTGTGGTGTTCTCGCGCTGGGGTGGCCTCCTCTGTTATCTCCTACCATGTGTGTCTTTTTTTTCATTATTGATATACTTTATTTGTTATTTCGGAATTTTTTTTTTTGGCCGACACATCGAGCCCTGCTCCCCGTCGGCCAGTTTAGAAAATAATTTATTCATGTAATTTGTTTGTTAAATAAAGTTATTCTTATCTAAGTTATTCTAACGGATTTTGAGTATTTTCTTTTCAGATGGAGAAAGGTGAACATTTAAGTGAGAACTTGGAAACACCGGAACGCTCCAGACAAATGTCAGCCTTGGTCACTAATTCGCCCCTGAAAATAGTTTCAGTCTTTCAGGACCAGAACCCTGAAAATAAATTAAGGACTGCAGAATGCTCCAGATGAGTGGCAGAATGGGTCGCAAATTCTGAATTGAAAACATTTTCAGTTCTGGAACAATATGAACATTCTGTACCCCTCGTGCCTTTAATTAGATTTGAATGTGACAGAGCTATCCCTCAACCGGTAGAGGTCAGGGAAGAATAAAGCGAGAATGAGGTTACAGCAGATGAATCTTTGGTATTTGCTGAGCTTGCACCCCTTCTTCCATATAGCAGATTACAGAGCGCTTCACTTACAGTAGTTTGTGTTAATCTTTTGCTGCCATAGCAAACCGATGAAGCTTTTAATGAAGCAGAGTTAGTAAATACTGAACTGAGTGGACAGTCCGTTTTATATACTGGTTTGAATTCAAGAAATGAACAAGAATATCAAATGAATCAAGACAAAAATGTTGCTGGAGAGTCTCCTCTGGCTGAATCAGCGGATATATGTGGTGCTATTCTATCACCAAATATACCTGTCCACGAAAGTGGAAACGCATCGGTCCACGACAGAAGTCTAGGAGATATTCCAGAATACAGTTTGGACGCGGAAACAGAAAGCTCAGTGATAAATAGTATTGCATCATCTAGAGAAAGCAGGAAGAAAGATAGATCAAAGCCAGGGGAAAACCTAATAAAAAATTATTATGCTAGATGCCAAGGGAAGGAATACGAAGGAAGAAAAGTACAGAACAGTAAAGATGGTGAGTGGAAAGCTACTAAAGATTTAAAGCCTGAATGGAAAATTGGCCCTAAATGCAAACATTGTAATGTCGATGCTAAGAAGGTCAGAGTTTTTGAATGTTCAATCATTCCTGAAAGTGAGAGACAGAGTTTGTTTGGTAGCTTTTGGAAAAAAATGTCCTGGGAACAAAAGAAGGTCTACATAGCTACACTTGTCACTTACGACGATTGTGAGAAATTCAAGCAGGCCGATCTTGGCCCTTCTAGGAGAAAAGGAACTCTGAAATACAATTTGGAAACCTCAGAAGGGACGCTAAGAGTTTGCAAGCAAATATTTTCTAGTACGTTTGGCATTGGCGAATGGCAAGTGAAGAAATGGTCTGAACAGGCAGCGAAGGACATCCTTTACAAGATCCAAACCACCCAGAAACCTCAATTCGATTGGACACTAGGAAATCACTTAGCTTTGCAGAAGGAAACCAAAGTGCAGATAAGTTTTTGGATGATCTTCCAAAGCTCCCATCCCACTACTGTAGAGCCTGGGACAAGAAAAAGTTCTTTGAATACCCTTTTGGAACTGTTAAAGAGGTGTTTTACGTTTACAGGGAGAAAATGGGGAAAGAAAAAGCTGATATTTTTAGTTATGACTGTTTTAGACAACTATTGAAAGAGAAAGACATTGGGATTTTCAAGCCAAAGAAGGACCAGTGTGACGGATGCATAGCATTTAAATTAAAGAATCTTGCCGAAGAGGAGTATTCTGAGCACATATTAAAGAAAAAAGAAGCTAGGATTGAGAAAAACAGTGACAAGGACAAAGCCAAAGGGAGCTCAGGGGTGCTTGTAGTGACAACTCATGACCTTGAATCTACGTTGCTTTGTCCGAACATAAAAGCGTCGTCTCACTACTACAAACGGAAGCTCGTTGTATATAATTAGACTTCTTACGATCTTGTAAGTTTGACGCATCGAATATAGTGTGGGATGAGACTGAAGGGCAGTTGAATGCATCCAAATTTGTTTCGTGTGTTATTGACAGGTTGGAAGACCTGTTACGGTCATACCCAAACGCTGAGACAATTATTATGTGGAGCGATGGATGTTCATACCAGAACAGGAACGGAATTATTTCTAATGCACTTGTCCAATTTAGCTTCTATACATGGAATGACAGTAATGCAGAAGTATCTGGAAAAAGGGCACACTCAAATGGAGTGTGTAAGTGTCCACCACAAGATTGAAACCCGATGCAAAGATAGAGACATTTACATTCCAAGTATGTGTTTATCTGAGATGAAGAATGCAAGGCGCAATCCTTACCCTTATCGAGTAAAACAGGTAAATCATACTTTTTTCAAGGACTACACAGGATTGAAGTATTGCCCTGATTATAGTCCTAGATGTAAAAAGGGGGACCCAACTATCACCATGACCGTTGCTTATAAATACAGTCCCGGTAGATCTGTTTATTACAAGCTCAGACACACGGACGAATGGATAATTCTGCCAAACGGGCTGTGAAAGAATCGAAACTTCGAATACGTCCACTTCACGAAGGAACCCTTAGCCTTGATGCATGTAAGTTAAGCGATCTCATGGGGTTGCTGGATGTGTTGCCACGAGATACTCATGTTTTCTACAAGAGTATCAAAGTTAAGTGATGCATTCTGATTGTAAACCATTTTTGTTTTCTTAGCATAGCAGAATGATTTTGTTTTGAATAAAAATAGCTGATTTTAAATCTATTCCCTATAGCCTACAATGTTATTATACCCGATACACCTCGTAAACAAATTTTCAACCCTTAAGAACTTGAGCATACCTCGTAAAAATTTCTCTTTGCCACGTTGAACTTGTGCACAGCACGTATATTTTGCATTTTCGAAAAAAGTCGGTTATCACACTTCGTAGAAAGCAAATAGGAGCCGCGCACACCTCGTATGGACTGTTTATACTACTTCAAATTGCTTATTCTAATTAAAATTAAAATCTACATATCAAGGATTTTGTTCTGAGTCATGTGAATTTTTTTTGGTATTTTTGTCTTAAAAATCGTACCAGCAAATTAGTTTTTATCGTCTCCTGAACAATTTGATTTTTCCCTCATATGAGGTGTGCACGCAGCAGCCGCAAAAATGGCAGTACAAATCCAGTTAAAACTATAACTATAAGAAAAAGAATAGTGCCAAAACATGAAATAAACAGTTCTGCTAAACTTTTTCATCGGTATAGGCTAAAATTTGGTCAACGGATTATGAAAATCAAGGTTAACATGAATATTTTTCTAGATATAATAAAAAGAAATCCCCCCAAAAAATCAAGTCATAAAATACAAAAAAAAATATTAAATCAATCTAAGCAAGTGAAAACTGTACATATAAATAAATCCAGATTATAAATTAAAATGAATTAAGACCTGATTAAAGTCTTGACTACGTCTGAGTAAAGAAAAATTATTGTGTAAATGTTTTGTAGGTAGTTACGAGTTATCCCGACCCCAATTAAATTCTTGATCTGAGTAAAACTTAGCGTTCTGGGCGGCCTGCTTTCCATAATTCTCTGTTGTAGTTTCCATATTTTGTCACTAAAGTATTATATTTTCATCAGATATTGGTGTATTTCATTATGATTAATTTAACCTCACTTCTTGAGTGTGGTCGGGATAACATGTAAGTGTTGGTTTGTAATTATGAATAAGTTTAGTTCTAATAGATTTATACAACTATTTTTATAATTTATGTTTCCTGTGAAATAGGAATCAGTGAGAAAACTACAGGTGTAACTTGCACCGAGAAGACAAGATGCTTATTTGATCCAAACCATTAGCTTCAGACCCAACCAGACCCAGACCCAGCACGACAGCTTATTGCTTCGACCCTTTCTGAATTTGTGTTCCAAATTTGCTTTTAAAAGTAATTCTCTACTTCTACAAGTTTTCGCCTCTTTCCTCATTTTTTTTAAAAATAGATCATGTTTTCTACTAATTGTTATCTCTTTTCATGTTTTATTGTTTTCATGATTTTACTTTATCATGTTTTCATGTTTCGGTAGAGTAATGGATTCTGCGGAATTGTATGGATAGATTCTATCGAATTTTTGGTCGAAATTCGGTAAAACTGAGTCTCAGCTATAAAGGAGTAGCAACATAGTCGTCTTTCATTGAAATAGTAAAATGATAAGAATACAGAAAAATAACAAACCCAAATATTAAATAGGGAACATTAACCGTCAGAGTAGTCAGGTTTCCTACATTTATTGACATAAGGTATAAAAAAAATATTGTTTTATTTCAATCAGAATTTTTTTTATCTTTGAGTAAATTGATTTTGTATAAAACTTGTTGAAAAATGGACTGAGCACAATTCCATCCTTAAGCTAGAGCATGCTTTGTATATCTTACATTTAGAACAAATACGTGCCCAGGGTTTTATTTAAAGAAATTGAGGAATTACAATTTAAAAACACGTAAAATGGATGATTCTTTAGGGAAACATAAGACATGATAGGTGAATGGTTCTTTCATATTGTACCGTAGAAGCTTTCACACTAGCATAACTTAAGACTTCATGTAACATTTCGTTACCCTCTGGAAAAACTGTGTCGGTAATGTGGGCAGTCTTATAATTTTACGTTTCGTAGGTATATGTTTCGTTAAAGGAAAGTCAATATATAAGCATCAAAACGGAATTTCTCGGTGAGCAATAAATAAATTCTGAAACAAAATATATGACATTTTGCTAAAAAGCTTGGTACTTGTAAATTATACAGAACACACTCAAGAATTTTGATCAGCAAGATCTGACAAAAACCGGTTTCACTATCTGTGTTCAGAGACAATTAGCTTATAGACCGGGCGTCAGCTAAAGCTATCTCTTCAAATAAAGAAGCCCGAATCATAGGCAGCGCGCTAGCGCTGCCTAAGTAAAGAACTAAGTGGGCACAATGTGTTGTTTTTTGGTTCTCCATACCCGGGCACTTCGTATCGAAGGAGTTGTCATAGAAACTTCGAAAAGGGCTAACTCGATTTGAAATTGGAGTGGCTAGTGCCCTTTTTAATAGTCAAAAGTGATTGGAGGGCAACTAGCCCCCCCCCCATGCCCATCATTCCCCCAAACACATCCAATCAAAACTTTGAGATAGCCATTTTGTTCAGCGTAGTTGATTTCCAGATAGAAAATATGTTTTTGAGGAGCACACTCCCCCACAACCCTCAGGGCAAGGGTTTTAAGTTATGCCCTGGGGGCATATAAGGTTTTTATAGAAGGCGTTGTCGTAGAAACTTCAAAACAGGCTCATTCGATTAGAAAATCAAAAGGCTAGTACCCTTTTTAATAGTCGAACGTGATTGGAGGGCAACTAGCCCCCCCACGCCTATCATTCCCCCAAATACATCCAATCAAAATTTTGAGATAGCCATTTTGTTCAGCGCAGTTGATTTCAAGAAAGAAATTATGTTTTTGAGGAGGAAACTCCCCCACAACCCTCAGGGCAAGGGTTTTAAGTTATACCCAGGGGGCATATAAGGTTTTTAAAGAAGGCGTTGTCGTAGAAACTTCAAAACAGGCTCATTCGATTAGAAAATCAAAAGGCTAGTACCCTTTTTAATAGTCGAACGTGATTGGAGGGCAACTAGCCCCCCCACACGTCCATCATTCCCCCAAACACATCCAATCAAAATTTTGAGATAGCCATTGTGTTCAGCGTAGTTTATTTCCAGATAGAAAATATATTTTTGAGGAGGACACTCCCCCACAACCCTCAGGCCAAGGGTTTTAAGTTATGCCCTGGGGCATATGAGGTTTTTATAGAATGCGATGTCGTAGAAACTTCAAAACAGGCTTATTCGGTTGGAAATTCAAAGGGCTAGTGCCCTTTTTAATAGTCGAAAGTATTGGAGGGCAACGAGCCCCCCCACACCCATCATTCCCCCAAACACATCCAATCAAAATGTTGACATAGCCATTTCTTCAGCGTACTCGATTTCCAGATAGAAAATATGCTTTTGAGGAGGACACTCCCCCATAACCATCAGGGCAAGGGTTTTAAGTAATGCCCTGGGGGCATATAAGGTTTTTATAGAAGGCGTTGTCGTAGAAACTTCAAAACAGGCTCATTCGATTGGAAATTCAAAGGGCTAGTACCCTTTTTAATAGTCGAAAGTGATTGGAGGGCAACTAGCCCCCCCCCCCTGCCCTTCATTCCCCCAAACACATCCAATAAAATTTTGAGATAGCCATTTTGTTCAGCGTAGTTGATTTCCAGATAGAAAATATGTTTTTGAGGAGGACACTACCGCACATTCCTCAGGGCAAGGGTTTTAAGTTATGCCCTGGGGGTGTATAAGGTTTTTAAAGAAGGCGTTGTCGTAGAAACTTCAATAAAAGCTCATTCGACTGGAAATTCAAAGGGCTAGTGCCATTCTTAATAGTCGAAAGTGATCGGAGGGCAACTAGCCCCCCCTCACACCCATCATTCCCCCAAATACATCCAATAAAATTTTTGACATAGCCATTTTGTTCAGGGTAGTTGATTTCCAGATAGGAAACATATTTTTGAGGAGGACACTCCCCCACAACCCTCAGGACAAGGATTATAAGTTGTGCCCTGGGGGCATATAAGGTTTTTATTGAAATCTTTGTCGTAGAAAGTTGAAAAAGGGCTCATTCAATTTGAAATTCAAAGGACTAGTACCCTTTTTAATAGTCGAAAGTGATTTGAGGGCAACTAACCCCCCTCTCACGCCCACCTTTTCCCAAAACACATCCAATTAAAATTTTTAGATAGCCATTTTATTCAACGTAGTTGAAATTTTTGGGAAGGAAACGATGTGGGCACAATGTGTTGTTTTTTTTTGGTTCTCCATACCCGGGCACTTCGTATAGAAAGAGTTGTCATAGAAAGTTCGAAAAGGGCTCATTCGATTGCAAATTGGATTGGCTAGTGCCCATTTTAATAGTCGAAAGTGATTGGAGGGCAACTAGTCCCCCACGCCCTTCATTCCCCCAAACACATCCAATCAAAATTTTGAGATAGCCATTTTGATCAGCGTAGTTGATTTCCACATAGAAAATATCTTTTTGAGGAGGACACTCCCCCACAACCCTCGGGGCAAGGGTTTTAAGTTATGCCCTGGGGGCATATAAGGTTTCTATAGAAGGCGTTGTCGTAGAAACTTCAAAAAAGGCTCATTCGATTGGAAATTCAAAGGGCTAGTGCCCTTTTTAGTAGTCGAAAATGATTGGAGTTTTGACTATCCCCCCCACGCCCATCATTTCCCCAAACACATCCAATCAAATTTTGAAATAGCCATTTCTTCAGCGTACTCGATTTCGAGATAGAAAATATATTTTTGAGGAGGACACTCCCCCATAACCATCAGGGCAAGGGTTTTAAGTAATGCCCTGGGGGCATATAAGGTTTTTATAGAAGGCGTTGTCGTAGAAACTTCAAAACAGGCTTATTCGATTGGAAATTCAAAGGGCTAGTACCCTTTTTAATAGTCGAAAGTGATTGGAGGGCAACTAGTCCCCCACGCCCTTCATTCCCCCAAACACATCCAATAAAATTTTGAGATAGCCATTTTGTTTAGCGTAGTTGATTTCCAGATAGAAAATATGTTTTTGAGGAGGACACTACCGCACATCCCTCAGGGCAAGGGTTTTAAGTTATGCCCTGGGGGTGTTTAAGGTTTTTAAAGAAGGCGTTGTCGTAGAAACTTCAATAAAAGCTCATTCGACTGGAAATTCGAAGGGCTAGTGCCATTTTTAATAGTCGAAAGTGATCGGAGGGCAACTAGCCCCCCCCCCCCACACCCATCATTCCCCCAAATACATCCAATAAAATTTTGACATAGCCATTTTGTTAAGGGTAGTTGATTTCCAGATAGGAAACATATTTTTGAGGAGGACACTCCCCCACAACCCTCAGGAAAAGGATTATAAGTTGTGCCCTGGGGGCATATAAGGTTTTTATTGAAATCTTTGTCGTAAAAAGTTGAAAAAGGGCTCATTCGATTTGAAATTCAAAGGACTAGTACCCTTTTTAATAGTCGAAAGTGATTTGAGGGCAACTAACCCCCCTCTCACGCCCACCTTTTCCCAAAACACATCCAATTAAAATTTTTAGATAGCCATTTTATTCAACGTAGTTGAAATTTTTGGGAAGGAAACGATGTGGGCACAATGGGTTTTTTTTTGGTTCTCCATACCCGGGCACTTTGTATAGAAAGATTTGTCATAGAAAGTTCGAAAAGGGCTCATTCGATTGCAAATTGGATTGGATAGTGCCCTTTTTAATAGTCGAAAGTGATTGGAGGGCAACTAGCCCCCCACGCCCTTCATTCCCCCAAACACATCCAATCAAAATTTTAATTAGCCATTTTGATCAGCGTAGTTGATATCCACATAGAAAATATCTTTTTGAGGGGGAAACTCCCCCACAACCCTCAGGGCAAGGGTTTTAAGTTATGCCCTGTGGGCATATAAGGTTTCTATAGAAGGCGTTGTCGTAGAAACTTCAAAAAAGGCTCATTCGATTGGAAATTAAAGGGCTAGTGCCCTTTTTAGTAGTCGAAAATGATTGGAGGGCAACTAGCCCTCCCACGCCCATCATTTCCCAAACACATCCCAATCAAATTTTGAGATAGCTATTTCGTTCAGCGTAGTTGATTCCCAGATAGAAAATATCTTTTTGAGGAGGAAACTCCCCCACAACCCTAGGGGCCAGGGTTTTAAGTTATGCTCTGGGGGCATATAAGGTTTTCATAGAAGGCGTTGTCGTAAAAACTTCAAAAAAAGCTCATTCGATTGGAACTTCAAAGTACTAGTGCCCGTTCTAATAGTCAAAAGTGATCGGAGGGCAACCAGCCCCCCCCCCCCGTGCCCATCATTCCCCCAAACACATCCAATCAAAATTTAGACAAAGCTATTTTGTTCAACGTAGTTGACTTCCAGATAGAAAATATGTTTTTGAGGAGGATACTCCCTAAAACCCTCGGGGCAAGGGTTTTAAGTTATGCCCTGGGGGCATATAAGGTATTTATAGAAGGCGTTGTCGTAGAAACTTCAAGAAAGGCTCATTCGACTGGAAATTCAAAGGGCTAGTGCCCTTTTTAATAGTCGAAAGTGATTGGAGGGTAACTAGCCCCCCCCCCCCCCAAGCCCATCATTCCCCCAAACACATCCAATAAAATTTTGAGATAGCCATTTTGTTCAGCGTAGTTGATTTCCAGATAGAAAATATGTTTTTGAGGAGGACACTACCGCACATTCCTCAGGGCAAGGGTTTTAAGTTATGCCCTGGGGGTGTATAAGGTTTTTAAAGAAGGTGTTGTCGTAGAAACTTCAATAAAAGCTCATTCGACTGGAAATTCAAAGGGCTAGTGCCATTCTTAATAGTCGAAAGTGATCGGAGGGCAACTAGCCCCCCCTCACACCCATCATTCCCCCAAATACATCCAATAAAATTTTGACATAGCCATTTTGTTCAGGGTAGTTGATTTCCAGATAGGAAACATATTTTTGAGGAGGACACTCCCCACAACCCTCAGGACAAGGATTATAAGTTGTGCCCTGGGGGCATATAAGGTTTTTATTGAAATCTTTGTCGTAGAAAGTTGAAAAAGGGCTCATTCAATTTGAAATTCAAAGGACTAGTACCCTTTTTAATAGTCGAAAGTGATTTGAGGGCAACTAACCCCCCTCTCACGCCCACCTTTTCCCAAAAACACATCCAATTAAAATTTTTAGATAGCCATTTTATTCAACGTAGTTGAAATTTTTGGGAAGGAAACGATGTGGGCACAATGTGTTGTTTTTTTTTTTGGTTCTCCATACCCGGGCACTTCGTATAGAAAGAGTTGTCATAGAAGTTCGAAAAGGGCTCATTCGATTGCAAATTGGATTGGCTAGTGCCCATTTTAATAGTCGAAAGTGATTGGAGGGCAACTAGTCCCCCACGCCCTTCATTCCCCCAAACACATCCAATCAAAATTTTGAGATAGCCATTTTGATCAGCGTAGTTGATTTCCACATAGAAAATATCTTTTTGAGGAGGAAACTCCCCCACAACCCTCGGGGCAAGGGTTTTAAGTTATGCCCTGTGGGCATATAAGGTTTCTATAGAAGGCGTTGTCGTAGAAACTTCAAAAAAGGCTCATTCGATTGGAAATTCAAAGGGCTAGTGCCCTTTTTAGTAGTCGAAAATGATTGGAGTTTTGACTATCCCCCCCACGCCCATCATTTCCCCAAACACATCCAATCAAATTTTGAAATAGCCATTTCTTCAGCGTACTCGATTTCGAGATAGAAAATATATTTTTGAGGAGGACACTCCCCCATAACCATCAGGGCAAGGGTTTTAAGTAATGCCCTGGGGGCATATAAGGTTTTTATAGAAGGCGTTGTCGTAGAAACTTCAAAACAGGCTTATTCGATTGGAAATTCAAAGGGCTAGTACCCTTTTTAATAGTCGAAAGTGATTGGAGGGCAACTAGCCCCCCACGCCCTTCATTCCCCCAAACACATCCAATAAAATTTTGAGATAGCCATTTTGTTTAGCGTAGTTGATTTCCAGATAGAAAATATGTTTTTGAGGAGGACACTACCGCACATCCCTCAGGGCAAGGGTTTTAAGTTATGCCCTGGGGGTGTTTAAGGTTTTTAAAGAAGGTGTTGTCGTAGAAACTTCAATAAAAGCTCATTCGACTGGAAATTCGAAGGGCTAGTGCCATTTTTAATAGTCGAAAGTGATCGGAGGGCAACTAGCCCCCCCCCCCCCAAACCCATCATTCCCCCAAATACATCCAATAAAATTTTTGACATAGCCATTTTGTTAAGGGTAGTTGATTTCCAGATAGGAAACATATTTTTGAGGAGGACACTCCCCCACAACCCTCAGGAAAAGGATTATAAGTTGTGCCCTGGGGGCATATAAGGTTTTTATTGAAATCTTTGTCGTAAAAAGTTGAAAAAGGGCTCATTCGATTTGAAATTCAAAGGACTAGTACCCTTTTTAATAGTCGAAAGTGATTTGAGGGCAACTAACCCCCCTCTCACGCCCACCTTTTCCCAAAACACATCCAATTAAAATTTTTAGATAGCCATTTTATTCAACGTAGTTGAAATTTTTGGGAAGGAAACGATGTGGGCACAATGGGTTTTTTTTTGGTTCTCCATACCCGGGCACTTTGTATAGAAAGATTTGTCATAGAAAGTTCGAAAAGGGCTCATTCGATTGCAAATTGGATTGGATAGTGCCCTTTTTAATAGTCGAAAGTGATTGGAGGGCAACTAGCCCCCCACGCCCTTCATTCCCCCAAACACATCCAATCAAAATTTTTAATTAGCCATTTTGATCAGCGTAGTTGATATCCACATAGAAAATATCTTTTTGGGGGGGAAACTCCCCCACAACCCTCGGGGCAAGGGTTTTAAGTTATGCCCTGTGGGCATATAAGGTTTCTATAGAAGGCGTTGTCGTAGAAACTTCAAAAAAGGCTCATTCGATTGGAAATTCAAAGGGCTAGTGCCCTTTTTAAGAGTCGAAAGTGATTGGAGGGCAACTAACCCCCCCACGCCCATCATTTCCCAACACATCTCCAATCAAATTTTGAGATAGCTATTTCGTTCAGCGTAGTTGATTTCCAGATAGAAAATATCTTTTTGAGGAGGAAACTCCCCCACAACCCTAGGGGCCAGGGTTTTAAGTTATGCTCTGGGGGCATATAAGGTTTTCATAGAAGGCGTTGTCGTAAAAACTTCAAAAAAAGCTCATTCGATTGGAAATTCAAAGTACTAGTGCCCGTTCTAATAGTCAAAAGTGATCGGAGGGCAACCAGCCCCCCCCCCGTGCCCATAATTCCCCCAAACACATCCAATCAAAATTTAGACAAAGCTATTTTGTTCAACGTAGTTGACTTCCAGATAGAAAATATGTTTTTGAGGAGGATACTCCCCTAAAACCCTCGGGGCAAGGGTTTTAAGTTATGCCCTGGGGCATATAAGGTTTTTATAGAAGGTGTTATCGTAGAAACTTCAAAACAGGCTCATTCGATTGGAAATTCAAAGGGCTAGTGCCCGTTCTAATAGTCGAAAGTGATTGGAGGGTAACTAGCCCCCCCCCAAGCCCATCATTCCCCCAAACTTATCCAATCAAAATTTTGAGATAGCCATTTTGTTCAGCGTAGTTGTTTTCCAGATAGAAAATATGTTTTTGAGGAGGACACTCCCCCACAACCCTCAGGGCAAAGGTTTTAAGTTATGGCCTGGGGCATACAAGGTTTTTATAGAAGGTGTTATCGTAGAAACTTCAAAACAGGCTCATTCGATTGGAAATTCAAAGGGCTAGTACCCTTTTTAATAGTCGAAAGTGATCCCCCAAAACACATCCAATAAAACTTTGAGATAGCCATTTTGTTCAGCGTAGTTGATTTCCAGATAGAAGATATGTTTTTGAGGAGGACACTACCGCACATCCCTCAGGGCAAGGGTTTTAAGTTATGCCCTGGAAGTGTATAAGGTTTTTAAAGAAGGCGTTGTCATAGAAACTTCAATAAAAGCTCATTCGACTGGAAATTCAAAGGACTAGTACCCTTTTTAATAGTCGAATGTGATTTGAGGGCAACTAACCCCCCTCTCACGCCCACCTTTTCCCAAAACACATCCAATTAAAATTTTTAGATAGCCATTTTATTTAACGTAGTTGAAATTTTTGGGAAGGAAACGATGTGGGCACAATGTGTTGTTTTTTTTTTTTTTTGGTTCTCCATACCCGGGCACTTCGTATAGAAGGAGTTGTCATAGAAAGCTCGAAAAGGGCTCATTCGATTGCAAATTGGATTGGCTAGTGCCCTTTTTAATAGTCGAAAGTGATTGGAGGGCAACTAGCCCCCCACGCCCTTCATTCCCCCAAACACATCCAATCAAAATTTTGAGATAGCCATTTTGATCAGCGTAGTTGATTTCCACATAGAAAATATCTTTTTGAGGAGGAAACTCCCCCACAACCCTCGGGGCAAGGGTTTTAAGTTATGCCCTGTGGGCATATAAGGTTTCTATAGAAGGCGTTGTCGTAGAAACTTCAAAAAAGGCTCATTCGATTGGAAATTCAAAGGGCTAGTGCCCTTTTTAGTAGTCGAAAATGATTGGAGGGCAACTAGCCCCCCCCAGCCCATCATTCCCCTAAACACATCCAATCAAAATTTTGAGATAGCCATTTTGTTCAGTGTAGTTGATTCCCAGATGGAAATATCTTTTGAGGAGGAAACTCCCCCACAACCCTAGGGGAAATGGTTTTAAGTTATGCCCTGGGGGCATATAAGGTTTTCATAGAAGGCGTTGTCGTAAAAACTTCAAAAAAAACGCATTCGATTGGAAATTCAAAGGGCTAGTGCCCGTTGTAATAGTCGAAAGTGATCGGAGGGGAACTAGCCCCCCCCCGTGCCCATCATTCCCCCAAACACATCCAATCAAAATTTTGACAAAGCTATTTTGTTCAACGTAGTTGACTTCCAGATAGAAAATATGTTTTTGAGGAGGATACTCCCCTAAAACCCTTGGGGTAAGGGTTTTAAGTTATGCCCTGGGGGCATATAAGGTATTTATAGAAGGCGTTGTCGTAGAAACTTCAAAAAAGGCTCATTCGATTGGAAATTCAAAGGGCTAGTGCCCTTTTTAATAGTCGAAAGTGATTGGAGGGCAACTAGCCCCCCCAAGCCCATTATTCCCCCAAACACATCCAATCAAAATTTTGAGATAGCCATTTTGTTCAGCGTAGTTGATTTCCAGATAGAAAATATGTTTTTGAGGAGAAAACTCCCCCACAACCCTCGGGGCAAGGGTTGTAAGCTATGCCCTGGGGGCATATAAGGTTTTTATAGAAGGCGTTGTCGTAGAAACTTCAAAAAAGGCTCATTTGATTGGAAATTCAAAGGGCTAGTGCCCTTTTTAATAGTTGAAAGTGATTGGACGTTAACTAACTCCCCTCTCACGCCCACCTTTTCCCCAAACACGTCCAGTCAAAATTTTGAGATAGCCATTTTGTTCAACGTAATTTAAAGTTCTGGAAATTAGGTCTTTGATGATGACAACCCCCTCACAGCCCTTAGGACAAGGATTGTAAGTTATGCCCTGGGGCCATATAAAGTTTTTATAGAAAGCGTTTTCGTAGAAACTTCAAAAAGTGCTAATTCAATTAAAAATTGAAATGACTTGTGCCCTTTTTAATAGTTGAAAGTAATTGGAAGGCAACTAACACCCCTTCCACGCCACCATTTCCCCAAACACATCCAATCAAAATTTTGAAAAAGCCATTATGTTCCACGCAGTTAAAAATCAGGAAATTATACCTTTGAGCAGGACGCGCCCCTCACAGTCTTCAGAGCAAGGGTTATAAGTTATGCCCTGGGGGCATATAAGTTCTTATTGAAATCTTTGTCGTAAAAACTTGAAAAAGGGCTCATTCGATTGGAAATTCAAAGGTCTAGTGCAGTTTTTAATAGTCGAAAGCGATTTGAGGGCAACTAGCCCCCCTCTCTCGCCCACCTTTTCCTCAAACACATCCAATCAAAAGTTTTAGATAGCCATTTTGTTCAGTGTTGTGGATTTCCAGATAGAAATTATGTTTTTGAAGAGGACACTCCCCCACAGCCCTCAGGGCAAGGGTTGTAAGTTATGCCCTGGGGGCATATAAGGTTTTCACTTAACGTGTCGTCGTAGAAACTCCAAAAAGCGCTCATTCGATTGGAAATTGAAATGGCTAGTGCCCTTTTTAATAGTTAAAAGTGATTGGAAGGCAACTAACACCCCTTCCACGCCCACCGTTTCCCAAAACATATCCAATCAAAATTTTTAGATAGTCATTTTGCTCCACGCAGTTTGAAGTTCAGGAAATTATACCTTTGAGCAGGACGCTCCCCTCACAGTCTTCAGGGCAAGGGTTATAAGTTATGCCCTGGGGGCTTATAAGGTTTTTATTGAAATGTTTGTCGTAGAAACTTGGGAAAGGGCTCATTTGATTTGAAATTCAAAGGGCTAATGCCCTTTTTAATAGTCGAATGTGATTTGAGGGCAACTAACCCCCGTCTCACGCCACCTTTTCCCCAAAAACATCCAGTCAAAATTTTTAGATAGCCATTTCATTCAACGCAGTTGAGAGTTTTGGAAATTAGGTCTTTAGGGAGGACAACCCATCTCCCCCACAACCCTCCGGGCAAGGGTTTTAAGTTACGCCCTGGGAGCATGTAAGGTTTTTATTGAAATTGATGTTGTAAAAACATCCAAAAGGGCTCATTCAATTGAAAATTGAAAGGGCTATTGCCCTTTTAATAGTCGAAAGTGATTAAAGGGCAACGAATGCCTCTCTCACGCCCACCATTTCCCCAAACACATCCATTCAAAATGTTGAGATATCCATTTTGTTCAACGTATTCGAAAGTTCTGGAAATTAGGTCTTTTAGAATGATAACCCCATCAGAGCTTTCAGTGCAATGGTTGTACTTTATGCCCTGGGGGCATATAAGGTTTAAATAAAAGTTGTTGTAGGAATTTCAAAAGGGGCTCATTTGATTGGAAATTGAAATTGTCCTTTTTAATAGTCGAAAGTGAGTGGAGAGTAATTAACCCCCCTCTTACGCCCTCTATTTCCCGAAACATATTCAATCAAAGTTTAGAGATAGCCATTTTGTTAAACGTAATTGAAAGTTCTGGAAATTATGTATTTAAGGATGACAAACCCACCAGAGTCCCCAGGGCGAAGGTTGTAAGTTATACCCTGGGGGCATATAAGGTTTTTAATGATAGAGACTCTATGATAAAACTTCGAAAGGGGCTCATTCAATTGGAAATTGAGAGGGCTAGTGCCCTTTTTAATAGTTGAAAGTGATTGGACGGTATTTAACCCCTCTCTCACGTCCACCATTCCCCCAAAAACATCCAATCAAAATTTTCAGATAGTCATTTTGTTCAACGTAGTAGAAAGTTCTGGAAATTAGGCCTGTGATGATGACAACCCCCTTCCCCAGCCCTCAGGGCGAGGATTGTAAGTTATCCCCTGGGGGCAGATAAGGTTTTTATTTAAAGCGTTGTCGAAGAAACTTCAAAAGGGCTCATTTGATTGGAAATTGAAAGGGCTAGTGCCTTTTTTAATAGTTGAAAGTGACTGGAGAAAGACTAACGCCCCTCTCACGCCCACCATTTTCCCAGACACATCCAATCAAAATTTTGAGATAGCCATTTTGTTTAACGTAGTTGAAAGTTCTGGAAATTAGGTCTTAGAGGATGACAACGACCCTCACAGCCCTTCGGGTAAGAGTTGTAATTTATGCCCTGGGGCATATAAGGTGTTTATAGGAAGTGTTGTCGTAGAAACCCAAAAAGGGCTCATTTGATTGGAAATCGAAAGGCCTAGTGCCCTTTTTAATAGTCGAAAGTGATTGGAAGGCTTCACATTTTTATAGTAAAGATCGATGTGGGTATAATGTATTATTTTTTTTGTTGTTGTTGTTGTTTAGACCAGGGCACTTTGTATCGAAGGAGTCGTCGTAGGAACTTCGAAAAGGGCTCATTCGATTGAAAATAGAAAGGGCTGATGCCCTTTTTAATAGTCGAAAGTGATTGGAGGAAAACTAATCCCCCTCCCACACCCACCCTCCTATTTGACGTTATGTTTAAAAACTAAATGTTGCCATAAGATTAAATCAAAATGCACTGTGTTAATATTAATTCCCAATAAGGCATCTCAGCAGTATCCCAAGAACGACTGAGGGTTTTATGTTCAAACTTTTTGGAGTCACCTTCTCAGTAGGGGCCCTCTCCAGGCCACTCAGCGCGTCCCCAGGTGGCGGATAGGGGAACGCCCTACAGATATGTAGGGTACCTCCATGGAGAAGGAGGTGCGGACCAAGGGGGACCCAGTCCCTGGGGGTCCTTAATTGAAACTGGGGCACCCTCGCCCGGGGGCCGTAAATACAGGCGGAGGAGGAAGAAGGCCCCTCGAATGTACACTTAGCAGGGCCCACCGGCGTGTGGACACGTCCCGTCAGTTACAAACCTTCTCCCAGCAATGGGTTAAATTGCATGGTGAAGCAGAACACCATCGTGGGAGGATCCCCTATAGGAGGACAACTGCGAATGGGCGGAGGATCCGTATTTACGGACAACGGCCTCTGCGGGTGGTAGGTCCGGGGGGTTCCGGCCCCACGGTCAGGGATTGGCGTCCCTGCCCCTAGCCGAGCCGAAGAAACCGGTTGGGCAGTGGCCTAGCAAGTCGCTCCCGTAGAAAAAGAATGTGCTAAAGAAACGTCAGTGAAAAGCCTCGGATCAAATCCCAATATGATGACGACCCATGCATGCCCCTCGACCAGAATTCTGAACGCGAATAAACCAGTACGAATCGGATTTTGGAACGTAAGGACCATGTCGGCCCTTTCAAAAACTGAACAAGTTCTACAAGAGTGCGAAAACTTTCGGCTAGATATCCTCACAGTGGCCAAAGCACGATGGAAAGGCTGTAGAGAAAAGAAGCTCAAAACAGTAAACAGCAACATGACTTATACAGTTCTGTACAGCGGAAAAACGGACAGACATACAGCCGGAGTCGCAGCTATATTGAACCCAAATGCAGCAAAGTCTCTCTGCTCGTGGAAACCGATTAACGAGAGAATCCTGTATACACGATTTGCATCTAAACATGCAAAGCTGTCGCTAGTCATATGCTATGCACCAACAAATGATGCCGATGAAACCTTGAAAGACGGTTTTTATGAAACCCTCCAGTCCGTCCTAGACTCCATCCCTCTCCATGACGTCGCTTGCTTGGCAGGCGACCTAAATGCGAAAATTGGTCAGGACAGATCATACTGCCCCGAGGTGTTGGGACATCACGGGCTTGGAACTATCAACGAAAATGGTGCAAGGCTAGTCAGCTTTGCCATGTCGAATGACCTGTTGATAGGAGGTACATTATTCGAGCACAAAGATATACATAAGTATACATGGACATCCCCAGACAAAACTGTCAAAAACCAGATTGACCACTTTCTAATCCCACGACGGTGGAGAACTAGTCTGAAAGACGTGAGGAGTTACAGAAGTGCGGACGTTGGGTCGGATCATGAACTTCTTGTAGCGACACTCAAGTTGAAACTCCGCTCCAACAGATCCCGACAACCAACAAAACTACCAAGCAATTTTGATGTGGAGAAGCTCAGAGACAAGAATGTTAGGAAACAATTTAACATCAAACTCTCGAACAGATTCGAGGCACATGCTGATATACCACAAGATGTGGAAGAAGCTTGGACGACTATACAACAGAACTACGCAGAAATTGCTGAAGAAGTTCTTGGCTTTAAAAAGTCAATAAAGGAACAGTGGATATCCCAGAAGACATGGGACTTGATCGAAGACCGCAAGAAAATAAAACAGAGCACGCTCAGTAATGATCCCTCTGCTGATGTCATGAAAGACATAGCTTATAAAGAAGCTGACAGAAAAGTGAAGAAAAGTGCTAGGTCAGACAAACGAAAGCACATCAATGAGAAAGTAAGAATGGCAGAAGAAGCAGCCCGACGTGGTGACACGAGAGCTGTGTACCGCCTAACTAAAGAAATCGTTGGGAAGACCAACGTACAAGAAGGACCAGTAAAAGGGGAAAACGGAAGACTGCTAACCGATCCAGATGACCGAAAAAATAGATGGGCGGATTACTTCGAAAACCTTCTCAATCGCCCGTCCCCTTCTGTTCCACCAGATATTCCGGACAGCCCATTTTTGGATCTTCTCATTAATGAAAACGAGCCAACGGCGGACGAGATCCTTTCAGCCTCGAAAAAGCTGAAGAATGGAAAATCTCCGGGTAGTGACCGTATATCTGGAGAAATGGTCAAGTCATCGATCCGCAGGTCCCTTTCAGTGGGGCTAGTCTTCTTTTCCCTCCTCTGGCAAAAAGAAAAAGTCCCAAAGGACTGGAGAGCAGGAACCATTATTAAACTGTTCAAAAAAGGAGACGCGACAGTCTGTGGCAATTACAGAGGCATGAACCTCCTCTCGATACCCGGAAAACTCTTCTGCATAATCATCCTGACAAGACTTCAAGCTGCCTTAGACCCGCATTTACGCGAGGAGCAACATGGTTTCCGACCAAAAAGATCTTGCGCCGATCTGATATTCATACTGCGGACCATGCTTGAAGAATCAAATGAATGGAGACAACGTCTATATTTATTGTTCGTCGATTTTGAAAAAGCGTTCGACTCAATAGACCGCCCAATACTATGGAGGATCCTGATCTTCTACGGTATTCCTGAAAAGCTGGTTCGCCTTATCATAGCAATGTATGAAGACACGGAATGCTGCGTGAGAACCTCCGAAGGAAATACAAGATATTTCAAAGTGATGACAGGTGTCAAACAAGGATGCGTACTGTCTCCATTCCTCTTTATTCTCATAGTGGACTACATAATCAGGCAAATCGATGGATACGGGATCAAAATTGCAGGCAGACTAGTCCAAGATCTCGACTTTGCAGACGATGTTGGATTGATGGAGAAAGGCAAAAGCAAACTTCAAGACTTTTTATGCAAGTTAGCCGAAAGAGCGGAGCAGTTTGGGTTACATATCAATGCCCCCAAAACCAAAGCGATGTCAACCACTAACTCACCGATGAATATTCAGCTGGGGACTGAAAGCATAGAGCAAGTCACTGACTTCCGATATCTTGGCAGCACCGTCTCGTTTAGTGGCGACTCCGAAAAAGAACTGCGAACACGAATAGTCCTGGCAAGCTCGGCATTTCAACGACTTCGACCAGTCTGGAGATCAGCGAAGTACTCACTTCAGCTAAAACTTCGCCTTTTCAGAAGCAACGTCCTTTCGATCTTGACATACGCGATGGAATGTTTAAAACTCACAGCTGAGCAGGAAAAATGACTCACTGCATATGAAAACAACTGTCTTCGACGTATCCTAAACATCAACTGGAAGGATAGGATAACAAACATGGAAATTCGCCACTACACAAACCAGCCTGATGTCACTGATGCAGTCAGGCAACGAAGATGGCGCTATCTTGGCCATGTTATCCGTATGCCAAGATCGAGACTACCGAATATGATCCTCTAGTGTCAACCAGACGGCACACGTCGGCGAGGAAGGCCCAAAAACACGAACATATGAGCGGGACAGGAGAGCCCTTCACGCATCCTTAATCCCAGAGTGGGAGGACATTTACGCCGCAGCTCATTTGCGGGATGATTGGAGGCTGTTAACGGACGCCCTGTGTGCCTCTGGAGGTACAGGAGGAGCTAAGGTCTAAGGAAGGTCTGCTCTTAAAATTTAACCAAATCAAAATAGCGTAAGTGTATCCAAGCTATCAAAGAAAGTAAACAGATTTTTTTTCGAATGGTATCAAGTTTTCCATTTCAGGTCAACTAGACGAGGTGTGAAACTAAATTAAACAGTACTATTTGTGTCCAGATTTTTAAGAGGGTGTATGTTGTTAAAAATTGCTGAAAAATTTTTCTCCAGCATACAAGTAGCAGGCCAAACTATAAATCTTTAAAAAAACGAAAAGATTTAAAGTATTATTTTCTTTTTCTCTGAAAACACTATGTCAATATAAAACGAACAGAAATTAATTAAAAAAACTTTTTTCACTAAATAGGTTTTTCAAAGAAAAGTAAAGAACTCCATTAAACTAAAAATGAGCATTAAACAAAAAAGTATTACAATAAATAACCAAGTCAAACTCGAAACAAGTAGAAATTAACATAAGTTGGGCGCAAAACCCCTATGCCTTCCCAAGGCCAGAGCAAAATTTGCACTTTACTGATAAAATATAAATGTTTTTACTTTTATAACTTTAATAAATCAAGTAATATTAACATTTTGATTACTAAATATCAGTATATGTATATTAAACTGACAATGCACATTCATTTGTATTTTTTTCAGTAAAGTGCAAATTATGTACTGGCCTTGGGAAGGCAGAGGGGTTTTGAGCCCAACTTATGTTAATTTCTGCTCGTTTTGAGTTTGACTCGGTTATTTATTGTAATTTCTGTTCGTTTTGAGTTTCATTTATTTATCGATGCTGATTTGTGGTGGTTTCAAGCTTGGTAGATTATTTTATTTTATTTTTGCTCATTTTTTGTTTAATGGGGTTCTTTACTTTTCTTTGACAAATTTATTTTGTGGAAAAAGTTTTTTTAATTAATTTCATCAAGCAACAGAAGATTTTGTTACGCGCGTCCAAAGTCCTCTATATGAAGGCTCAGAATCCTGCGGGAGGCGAAGATGGCTGATCGGCTTAGTGGAAAAACTACGTTGTAGGTATATTTTAATTAAAATTAAACATTTAATATCAAGAATGGGTATTTTGGTTAAGTTAGGCTAGGTATTTAATATAATGCGTTCTGGAGGACATGCTTTCCATAATTTCTGCTGTATTTCCCATAATTTTATTAATACAGTATTTTATTTTCATCATATTTTGGTTCAATCTATTAGAGCTAACCTAACTTCACGTCTTGGGTGTGTTCTGCATAATTAACAAATACCGAAAGCTTTTCACGATTGATTAGAGCTTGAATCTCTATCTTCATTTCAATTTTAAATACTTTGCTGATGATGATTTTGATAATTTCAGATGACGATTATGACAGTTTGTGGATTTTTACATTAGCCTGGTGTGACAGGACTTGTTCAAGTGCTGAGTGTTACGCTTAAGGTAACTTGAACACTAAACAACGAAAATTACGTGCTTAGTGTGAAAACCACTTAAATCATGACTATCTCAATGTTTCAGGATGTAGTCACCCGAAAGCCCGCCATGTACACACCTTGTTAACAGTATAACAAAAATTGAACATGTAAATTAAAATCATCAAGCTTTTTGTATGAAAGAGAGCACGTAGACATAATCTCTGCCTTTGTTAGTCCCGATCTTAATCCATAAGAAGTAAGTAGCCCCTGAAAAGCTTCCGCAATATAAATGCCAGGTAAAGAAAGTGTAACATCTTTCTCAAATTAATTTTTCACTGTGTGTGAAACTGCTTATTCAACCGAAAATTATAAACCGGCGTATCGTCGCCAAGCCGTCTGCGAACATAATCCTGTCCATACACAAATTATCCAGTCACGCCTTTTGCTTATGAATTGCAAGTTTCACCTTTAAGTAGCCAAACGCAACTGATACACATCGTATTTTTTGAAGGGGTTTCCTACTTTCTAAATCAAGTACACTTGTTGGTATAGTGGCCTCTTGTTTAAACGATATGCGTCGTATTGATTCAGGGGACTACCAGGGGAGTAATTTCGTCAAAATCCTAAAGGGGGGGGGGGGGAAGGAGGACAAAATATTGCCAGATCAAGTTAAACTGACAGTAAACAATGACAAATAAACCATACGGCTGTGATAATTAAAAGGGCGACATATGCCATTTTGGTCGAAAATGAGTTATGTGTATGTCATGGGTAAACCCAGCACGAGGAATCGAATGGTGAAGTCAGAATTCTCCTATCTCCTATCGTTGCGAAGATAAAAAAGAGACATACGCCACTTTTGGACGCAGATCGCAGCTGGGCCAAAAAGGAGATACGTGCAGACAACTGTGATAATTAAAATGGCAACATGTGCCATTTTGATCGAAAATGACTTATGTATGTGTTATGGGTAAACTTAGCACAAGAAATCGTATAGTGCAGTTAGAATTGCCCTATTTCTTACCGTTACGAAGATAAATAAGAGACATACGCCACTTTTGGACGAGGACAAACTTTGAAGACTAAAAAGAGACATGCACCACGGACAAACATTTTTCCGTTTTTTGGCTCTTCTGAAAAGTTACAAAATGGCGTATGTCGCACTTTTAATTATCACAGCCGATATAGTATCATAAATACAAAGAAATACTGAAGAAAACTGACCCGTTTCTCTGAATTATGCAGGCTTATCTTAGTTTTGACAAGATTTTTCAAGAAACTAAATTTCAGGTGAGGGGCGGCAAACTGGGGTCCGGAGGGGGAAGTTGCCCCCCATGGAAATTATAGAACTTACAAGAAAGACCGATAAAATACATTAAAATACAGAAAAACAACACAATAATATAAGAAATAAGGCAACAAATAAACAGACACACTGAAAGTAGAGAAAAAAGGAATACCTGGTCAAAATCACACAATAAAAAAATTAAAAAAAAAAAACTTGTGAGGAACATAAAAGTTAAGAAGAATCCTGGACATGGTTTTGAAAGAAGGGGAGATCGATGTTTCAGTTGGGAAAATATATCAAGGTAAAATCGACTGAAAAATGCGTGGCTGTCCATGAAGGTTAAGGCAGGATACTGGAGTAAAGAACACGTAGCATTATGGAATACTTTTGTTATGAAGACAGGAAAAACCGAGTCTGGACACACGATGGTAGGAATCGGAGTCATTCTTAGAGGGGAGGGGGGCACCGCCAACCCTAGGACCGGCTCTGGTAGGAATCCGTTTTTTTGGATAAAATGGCTGAAAAAAAATTAAACAAAACTAAATGTCATGCCAAATGTTTAAAGTAAACAGGAAAGCTGCGGATGAAAACCCAAGAAAATCGAAGGATTTATTAAGCCACAAGGTCGTTCCAATTAGTGAATAGTGCCAAGAAGCAAAAAGAGAAACTATGCCTTGTCACCAAATATCTATTCACTTTAGAAACTAAGAAGAATTTCTATTATAAGAAGGATTGTTAGAAGAATTAGAATAATACTATTATTAGAAGAACTAGAAGATTTTCTATTATGACTAGGCAATACGAACAACGTCCAACAGACGACTGGGAGATTTTGAATAAATTTTAAGGTGCATGTGCGTAGGAAAGGGACTCAAGCTATTATAAATCCTTCCAAAGGTCGTTGAAGATCACCCGTCCCCCCTGGAGGAATACTGGTTGAATACATTTAAATCATGCAAAATCTGGATGCTTTGGGGCTAAAAATGCTCCTTTTTTATTATAAGAGTCTTTGTTCTAAGAACAGATTCTTCAATGCCCCTTCCCCCCAAAAAAAACAATGTGGTTGTGTGCATCTATGATTGAGAGTGTGAGAATACGTTCAGAGTAGCTTGAGGTTGGTGGGAGGTCTGAGATTGATTCAAGATCTGAAACATCTCCCTGAAGGTTTTTAAAAGTTTGGCAAACTAATTGTTTTTTTTGCGATTTGACCTTTTCCTCTCCCCACCCTCCTATCTGAGAAAACAAAATTTTGGATCTCCTGTGACCCTGTGGTCCCAAATGGAATGATAATTTGAAATTTATGAAATTTAGACGGACAATAGTGAGTCCCTACGCATTTTTTTCTTATTATTATTATAATCAGTACTTAGGTTTTCCATAAACATTACACGCTTACTCGATTTTTTTTTGGGGGGGGGGGCATAAACTATTTATTTGAGAGCCAATCGTCAAGAACATAGAATAGAAAGAAAAACTTAAGTAAAGGATAAAAGACCAAAACGCAAACATTTACTTTTGGCAAGGACAACAGACAGAAAACTCGAAAAATTTAAAACTTGACAACGACTGGTAAAATCAAAAACTCATTTTTAACTGAAAAATTCATTTCCACTACAAACAAGAGTCTCGTTATTTCATTAAACTAGTCAAAACACCGGCTCTTTGATTAATTAAATAAAAAAAACTAGTTTTTTTAACTGAAAGTAAGGAGCAACATTCAAACTTAAAACGAACAGAAATTATTCCGTATATGAAAGGGGCTGTCCCCTCCTCAACGCCTCGCTCTTTACGCTAAAGTTTTTTATTGTTTAAAAAAAAAGTTGTGAGAAAGAGTCTAAATTTAGCGTAAAGACCGAGGCGTTGAGGAGGGGACAGCCCCTTTCATATACGGAATATTTCTGTTCGTTTTAGTTTTTAATGTTGCTCCTTACTTTCATTTAAAAAAACTTGTTTTTTATTTAAGTTTTGAACGTTTTTGAATTAACGGATGTGTTGATTTTGGCTCACCGTACATGAAAATTTAAAAACAATTGTATATCAATTTTAGTTTTATTTGGTTAAATGGCTTTCTCGAAAGTTATTTAATTTAATTTACGAACGTTTTTATTAGTAATAAATATACGTAGCTTACGAATTAACTTACATAACGAACTTCTATATCCATATATTTTTAATACGTACATTAGGGGGTTCGTCCTCTAGTCAATACCTCGCTCTTTACGCTAAAGTTCGAATTTTGTTCCAATTCTTTAAAAAGGACCCCTTAATCACAAAGGCCGTTAATTAGAATAAACAGCTCTTATGGAAGTACTAAAAAATCTTTGGCTTAAAGAGTGAGGTATTGTACAGGGGGTGAACCCAATCATATACTTAATAATTTCTGTTCGTTTCAAGTTTTGATGTTTCTCCTTACTTTCAATTGAAAAACTTGTTTATTTTTTATTTAATTTCTGATTGTTTTTATTTAAATAATGCTGGGAAACCCGGCGCCCCCTTCTTAGCAATTTCCCTTCCCCATGAAAACTTTCTTCCATTGAAAGATCCTCCCACACAACCCCGACCCCCCCCCCCACTATCAGAATAAAATCCCCCTTGAAAACGTCTGTATGCTTCCCAATAACCAATACTATATGTAAACATTGGGTAAAGTTCATAACTTTCATCCCTCCCCCCGGGGACTTTGCGGTATTAAGTCATCCTAAAAGACATATTTATTATATTTTCGACCTTGCTGAACAAAATGGCTATCTCAAAATTTTGATTGGGTGACTTTGGGAAAAAAATGAGCGTGGGAGGTGGCCTAGTTGCCCTCCATTTTTTTGTCACTTAAAAAGGGCACTAGAATTTTTCATTTCCGTTTGAATAAGCCCTCTCACGATATGCTAGGTCCACTGGGTCGATACGATCACCCCTGGAAAAAAAAGCAAACAAATAAACACGCATCCGTGATCTTATTTCTGGCAAAAAATACAAAATTCCAGTTTTTTGCAGTTAGGAGCTTGAAACCTCCACATCAGGGTTCTCTGATATGCTGAATCTGATGGTGTGATTTCATTAAGGGTCTATAGCTTTTATGGGGTAGTTCCCCCTTTTTTCGAAAATCAGCCAAATTTTCTTAGGCGCGTAACTTTTGATTGGTAGGACTAAACTTGATGAAACTTATATATTTAAAATCAGCATTAAAATCTGATTTTTTTTTATGTTTCTATTGGCATCAAAGTCCTGTTTTTTAAAGTTTCGGTTACTATTGAGCCGGGTCGCTACTTACTTACATTTCGTTACCACGAACTGTTTGATAAATGGAATACTATTTATTCTAAGTAAAAGTAAAAAGTAATGTTTAAATTTATAATAAATAGAAATTACTCCGCATACAAGGGAAGTTTCCCTCTCCTCTCATCTCTTTCCCAGTTCTTACTATAATGTGTCGCTGATGGTTTTCTGATAATATTTTGGAATATTCAACTTTTACTTTTTTATGACAAAATTCAAGGTGTCGATCTACTAGAGACTTGGGGCCTGATATGCCAATAAGCAACCAGTTACCTAGCCTTTATCCCCCTAGAGCTGTGTCTGTTGAGCTTCTTTTAAAAAATCAACAGATAGATTTTCAAGATAACATTCCTCGGGAGACTATTTCTAATGACGGTGCAGATGCAGCGTCTTACAGAGCTGTTGCTCAAGTTCTCAATGCCGAGTGTCTCCTCTTGTCAGGTAATCTTACCGTATTTTATTTCAGCGCGTTTACCATATTGACTTGGCAAACAGCAATCCAAGTAGAGATAGCTCGTTAAAGGGATGGTGGTCGATGTAAAAGCAGAAAAAACTTATTGACATCTGTCAAGTCTCTGCCTAAGAGGCTGTAAAGCTACTCGATTGCTGCTTTGAGCCACCCTTGAAGCCTGATTTTGATCCTTAGGAGTGGTGTCAGTAGGGTTTCAGGAGCTCCTGTGAAAATCAGGCTTTCATATTCGGCTATAGGTCTAGTGCATAATTTGTACAGAGGAATAATCGATCTGGATGGCAAGACTGAAGAATCACGTGCATCTTTCTTACTCAGAAGTATCAGGCTTTATCGCGATGAGCACACCAAAAGAGGTCCAAGGAGAAAGGAATTCTCAAGAGACAAAGTTTGTCATGTCTCTTGATACCTTTACCCTTGACCTTAAACTTGGCATGTTGACGCAAGACCTTTGATCAGGCATTTAGTAGCATGGCCGCAGTAAAATTGAGTATTCAGGCATCACGTTACTTTTCTATTTTCTGAAAATCAAATTGCAGGGATAGGGAAGCTTGTACAGGGCCATCGTATTTATGAAAAGCTGTTTAAACCGTGGATGACGGTATATCTATACAGCTATACAGCAAAAGGGATGAAAAGGAGCCAGTTAATTCAGCACAAAAGAAGCTGTAAACATTTTACACATTATCTGGACCGGATATTTTGGATATCTGGACCGCTGTGCTTTTTGAAACAGAGCAGTTGATATTGTTGGGGCCAATATCTGCGCGATGAGAAAAACCAAAGACTTTCTTGCCGTGGTAATAAAGACTTGAAAACTCAGCAAATATTTCAGTAAGACTTTATACTTTGCTTAAAAACGTTGAATCTTGATACCGTTGGTCTGACGGATGTCCCTTTAGTTGATGTGTTTATACTCTGACTGTGTTGATGTGATGTTTGGTTTGGTTGATGTGCGGACATGTGTCCGCATCTCATGTAATAATACTCCCACGTTTACTGTCAAGTCTGGCGTCAAGAGGAGATGCCCTCTATCGCCTAAATATTTCATCTATGTAATAGACTGGATAATAAATAATACCCTGACCAACCATGGGGGAGTTTCCTATGGTCAACTGGATGGCTTTCCTCAATCCCTGACAGACATTGATTTCACAGACGATGTTGTCTTGTTGTAAACCACAGCCGATGGCTAAAAAGACATGATCGATGTCTCTCCAAGACTTCAAAGCGCATTGGGCTTACCATAAACAGCTCCGAGACTAAAGTGATGGCCGCTAATCAATCTGCTCTATATCAAATCATCGTGGACGACAAACCAACTGAAAACGCTTGCGAATTCCAGTACCTTGATTCCATTTTAACACCTGATCGTGGAGCTGGTAAAGATAATTCTGGAACGATATCAAGGGCTAGGGGACTCTTTACCTGTCTGAAAAAAGTGCAATAGGCCAAACGTGAATTCTCGACAAAGACCAAAGTCAGAGTCTACATAGCATCCGTACGAACTGCGATATTGTACGCCTGCGAGACATGGCCATTAAACAAGCTAGTGCTCTAGACGCGTTCGATCACCGCTGCCTTCACTATATACCCCGAATTAGCAGATGGTCTAGAATTTCCAACAGCGAACTAAGAAGCTGTTGAGGCCAGACTGAAGAGCTATCCTCTACCATCAAAAGACGTCGTCTCAAATTTTCTCGGCCACACTTTGCGCAAATCCAAAGGTAAAATATGTCGTGACGTCCTTATCTGCGAGCCAGTAACATCCTGGAGATGACATCGGGGAGAACATATGAAAAATATTTTACAAATTCAAGAAGGACCTTAAGCCATGGGGAGGCATCCGTTGGCAAGGTAGAAGATGGGCCAGAGACTGGCTGAAGATCACAGGGGAAGCTGCAACCGACAGATCAAAATGGTCGTTGGATGTAATTCAAAGTCTATTAGTGCCGGGCAGGACAGTTCTTCGTCTGGTTCCCACCGAAATTAAGTAAGTAAGTAGTAGGCCTATATACCACAGTGATACAGAGCGACCACTTGCAAAAATATAGTGACTGAAAAACTTTTAATTCCTAGAACGGGCGTAAATTTTCACATAAGAGAGCCAATCACCTGAAATTCAACTTTTAGTCATTTTTACTTTCTTAAGCTTTTACACAGGAGGGTTTAGCTACAACAAGGATTTCAAAGGTGGGTCTATTCTTACCTCCAGAAAAAAAATAATAGCGTGATTGACAAAAATATATCATAGGCGTAAACGAATAAAAACTAAAGCTCAATTTTTACCTTAGAACAATAGAACGTTATCTCTCTATCTCTCTTACTCCCAATTTCAGTTGTGTTGCCAACGCAATAGCCAATTTTCATAGCCAAGTTGGAAGCCACCAGGACCCTGCTTGATGCAAGTTCAAGTGCTAGTTGCCGATTGATTGGTTCATCAAAGAGAATGGAAAGCTTATAAGAGTTGGTTCTTTGGTGATTAACATGGGAATACAGAAAGTAAAAACTATTAGCGCCACACACAGTTCAGCATTTGGCACCTTCATTACAAAATAAGAAATTCCAAAGAACATTGGAGAATTGATGGAATTAACCTGCAATGCTATAGAATTAAAGCTGAGATTCCTCTGTAGGTGATAGTTAAATGGAATTTTTGGATCTCAAGAATTATTTTAATCCAAATTTCAGTCCGACAAGGTAAACCTAGGTTAGCTTGAGTAAATTTTAGCATGTTAAGTAGGCCAGTTGATATTAAGTTCTTAGGCCTATTAGTAACAAAATTCTGCTTTCCTTATTCCCTCCCCTCTTAAAGTACCTGAATAGACAAGTATGCAATAGTTTAGGGTAGGGAATAAATTCATTAGCTGCTAGATGGCGTTGGGGATTTTTCTTTTCTGCACTAACATTTGTTTCCGCTTTAATAAGTTTCACTTACTCTTTGGATACTGATCAAAAATATTTTCTCATTATTTTTTGTTGCATAAAGTTTTAAGGCCAACAACTGGAGAAGAAATTCATCGTGTTAAAACCATATACCCACGAGGAATCCTCACCATCTAATGGATGCAAAAGTACCATATGCTGATTTACCACAGACGATGCCCCAGCTTCCAGCAACGAAGCCATCAAGAACATGAAATGAAAATTTGTTGGTCACGTGATCAACATGGCTGAAACTGGACCTCCCAATATCATTCTTCAGTGACAACCATGATGCTCCAGAAGAAGAGAACGTCCTAAAAATGTATCATGGGATGGCTACCAAACGGTTCTACCTAATCTTAGCGTCTCACCTCAACCCGATTGGGAAGACATCTGGAGGGTTTCATCATGGGAGATGATTGGCGGCTCTTCTTGGGGGGGCGAAAGGATCTAAAGTCTAAGGTAATGTAGAATTTCTGCTTTGTTTGTTCTTGAGGACTAATAATAAAACACCTTTTCACCAAATGGGATATCAGACTCCTTGCTTACGGCTTAGCACCATCGCCGTATTTGTCTTCTTAATTTAGACAGATTAAATACTATTTATCCCCTTACATTTCGGCCGTTTTGAATTTCAGGCTCTAGGTATCGGCTTTTTATGTTTATTTATTTATTGACTGTACTCCATTTTAGACATTTTGTATATTATTTTGGGCAATAAGGATATTGAACTGAAATTAGGTTTGCAACAGAAACTGAAACTGAACATCAACTAGTTAATTTAGATTACTATTCACACAACCAAAATCTCGGCAAGGTATCTTAAAAAAATGCTATTCTGGTGCAGGGTTAGGGGCAAAAAAATATTCAATTTCAAACCAAAATAATCGTCAGGGTGTTATGATAAAATCTTTTTATCCTATATCAGATACATAAGGAGGAGGGATGGGCTTTAATTCTATCGCCAATTCCAAAAATCTAGCGATGTTTATTAATTTTCCGTTTAGTTTGAAATTTTTTCCATTCCTTTATTTTATTCATTCCATTTCTTTATTTTATTCATTCCATTTTCCATTTACATTCTCCTCATTCTCCTTCCCTTCAAAAATCCTGTGGAATCGTGAGTGGACAAAATTTGCCACTTTTTCAAATCCCCCCTACTAACAGAATATGCATACATGCCTGTTCCATATACGTAGGGCTATTGATTCTATCACCTGAGGACATGCTGAATGGCCTGGAGAGGGCCTCTACTGAGAAAGTGACTCAGTAAGTACTCAAAATGTTTATTTACAGTTTATTTAGAGTTTAATAACATGCCGAAGGGTTTTGCGATTTGGATCAGAATGCCCACCTGGCTTTGAAGTTCTGCAGCACTTTGCGGCACCAGATCGAAATCAAAACATCAATAGCTTGCAAAATGTTCAATGATACAAGTGATATAACATTTTATTTCGATGTATTTACAATGTTGATCGAGGAGAAGTCGGAGCCCGTCAATAATAAACTCTTATAAATAATGAAAAAGTTAATAAACAGAGTTCTTTATTATATCCCCAAGCTGAGTCTCCAGTCCATAAACAACAATAAATCACAGTTTACATCCAGTTCTTTATATTAGTGCAAGGGCTGACTTGCTCATAGTCAGGGTTGCCAATTGGACATATTTTATCTCCAAAGGACATATTCATATGTGTCGGGACGTAATGAAATAATAAGGCAATGTCACTAGCACCAGAGTAGCGCTAAAACTACTTATTTAGCACCAAATCTACTAGCTACTTACTTTCTACTAATATCTACGTTTTACACTGTATTTTTTGAAGTTGCCTGCTCTTTCCCGCAGACAACTATCTGCAAATACTCTTGAAATTCTTTACAAGTTTGTATCCTTTCATCTATGAACGATTTTATTTATCCTTGCTTTTGCGCTACAGTCAAGATAATAGGCAAACAGGCACTTTTTTGTTAACACTCGCTTCTGACTACCGATAGTTAGGCAAAAACATCTATCTTTTTATCAAGTATTACCAACTAAAAATGAAAAGTTGACAAAATGAAAAATTTGGATTCTTGATGGTCTAGAATCAAAACAAAGCCAAGCACCCTGGGTGAACTTCGTCAGTTTGAAAAATTTTAAGGATTTGGTCACGATGTATTTTTTTCTGACCAAGGCACTTCGTATACAAAGTTATCATAGAAACCTCGAAAGGAGCTCATTCAATTGGAAACTAAAAGTTCTAGTCCCCTTTTACGAGTCAAAATTGACTGGTGGGCAACCAGCCCCCCGCTCATCATTTTCCCAAACACATCCGATTTCCCCATACATAGCAAATAAAACTTTTTATATTACCATTATGTTAAGCATAGTTGAAAAGTCCAGTAATTATTTTTTTGAGGAGGAAACCCCACTCAAAGCCCTCAGGGCAAGGGCTATGAGTTGTACTAGTTGCCCATTGTTGACATATAAGGTTTATATGGAAGGGTGATCGTATAAACTTCCAAGGTGGCTCATTGGATTGAAAACCAGTAGCTTTAGTGCCCTTTTCAAGAGTCATAATTAATCGGAGGGCATGTAATCACCCCAGCTCGTCCTCTTTTCCCCAAATGCATCCATTAGATATTTTTAGATAGCCATCTCGTTATAAAAAAAAAGTCTAAAGATCATATAACAAGGCCTTCTGGGTGGACAGAACCCCCCAGAGTCTGAGGATTGTAAGCTAAGCCCCGGGGACATACAAGGTTTTTATGAAAAGGGTGGCTGTGTAAATTTTAGAAAAGACTCATTTGATTTCAAATTGAAAGTTCTAGTTCTATCTTAAGAGTCCAAAGTGATAGGAGGGCAACTAGCCCCCCTCCCGAAGCCCTCTTTTCCCAAAACGCATCTCATCTAAATTTTGAAATAGCAATGTTGTTTAGAATAGTTCAAAGAACATGTGACATTCCAATAAATAAATTCACCAGATATAAGTCCCTATAATAATTAAAACTCAAAACGACCAGAAATTATAGGCAGCGCAATAACACTGCTGAAGTAAAGAGTGATGTGGGCACAATGTATTACTTGTTAAATTTGTTTTCTTTTTTCCTGACCAAAGCACTTCGTATAGAAGGAGTTGCCGTAGAAACTTCGAAAAGAGATCATTCGATTGTAAATTGTAAGTTCTAGTACTCTTTTTGAGAGGCAAAAGTAATTTACATATGGTAATCCTTGACAGGACTGATATCCTGTCAAGACGGAATTCTTTTTGAAAGATGAGCCTTACGCTCCCGCAAGTAGTTTTTTATTGTTTACATGTTTTTATGAGTTTATGCTTTCATACTAATTCATTCTGTATGGATAAAATAAATTAATTCTTTTTCATTTCCATTATATTTGATGATAACTGGCCGCTTTGAAAGAGTCTTACAAAATGTCTGTTGGTCAATAGCACAAGTCTTAAAAAACAACAGGCTTTTGAGGTTTCAAGATGGACATATTTTGGACATGTTATAGACAAAATATGGAAATAATTTGGCTACCCATTTTTGGATGCTCAGGGGACATATTCATGGACAAGGAAGTTGGCAACCCTGCTCATAGTTAGCGCTTTAAGGGGATCTGAAAATTTTTCTTGTCACAAAAAAGGTACATTTCTGTGCTAAAATTTTCCAGTGTTGAACATTCTACCTTGAAGCATTTTCAAACCAAGAAGGCCAAGAAGGATCCCAATCCAAAAGAAATTATTGGTCCCCAGGCTGGTAAGACAAGATTTTTGACAAAAAAAAAATTGACTATCACAGGCAAAGATACATTCCCACTTTAAAATGTTACATAGGCCTAAAGTCTGCGCAGAATTTTTACAGTTTGAGAGTAGACTTTGAAAAGCTTTTTTTGGTTGTTGGTTCTCCATCACCTTACTGCATACTCACTTTTCCATTTCTAAGAAGCATTGTTGTGCCAAAAACTTATGATTTCGTTTATTAAACCTGAATTTCTACTTTTCACGTTCCTGCTCATTAATTTGACTTTGATATGACCTACTTCTTCTTAAATGATTGAAAATGCTGGAAAGTTGACTGGAGGACTAAGGGAAGGCATAGAAAGAGATAACAGATATCATACCAGCTAGCAGTTGCATCTTTTGCACTCAAATAATTTAATTTGAAGTTCTTTATTTTGCTTTAACTTTTTCTATCATCATTTCGTAAAAAAGTGACTGGGGAGAGTTTGCCGTGGAAGGGGATTTTTGACGGGAGAAATTCTCCATGGTGAAATATTTCGTGGGGGGAAAATTTCCATTGTGGCCATAGGCTTCCGGGAAAAAAATTCCAAGGAAGGGGGGGGGGGGGTTCATGTATGATTTGAAAAGCGATGAGAAATTAATAAAAAAAAAAGTTTCTCTGAAATGAGAGTAAGGTGAATCTTCCAGGGGGAATCATCAGTAGGAAATTTTCACGGAGGAATTTTTCGTGTAGGAAGCTTTCCACGGAAAGGGGAGGCTGATTTTCCGGCATTATTTGAAAAACAATCAGACATTAAATATAAAAAAAAACATTTTTTTTCTACTGAAAGTAAGGGACAACATTAAAGTTAAAACGAACAGAAATTATTCCAATTATGAGGGGGACTTCTTCATCCTCTTCCTGTCGCTTGTTAAAATTATTTACAGAGGGACCTACCTAATATACTTACCTAGCTGGGCAACAGACAACCGCCGAAGCCTCTCCCATGCCCATTACATCGCTTTATGATTTCAATGCATACCTCAGCCCTTAAAGCAAAACAGCAGGGAAAAGCCAGAGGGCTACTGAAAACGTGTAACTATGCTTGACAAGACACTGGGGTATTGTGATTTATATAGATTCATACGTTTAATTAGTTCCCTTTCACGAAGTTTTTCTTTGTAATTTGTTCTTTAGCTTGTTTCGCCACCCCGAGCGTGCCGCCCAGGGCACTTGCCCCCTCTAGGCCCCCCAGATCCGGCCCTGCTTGGTTATATGAAGAGAATGGCCCCGGATCTTTTTATCAATTAATTAAAAAAAACTTTTTCCACAAAATAAGTCTTTCAAAGAAAAGTAAAGAACTCCATTAAACCAAAAATGAGCAAAAATAAAATCAAATAATCTACCAAGCGTGAAACTACCACAAATCAGCATCGATAAGTAAATGAAACCCAAAACGAACAGAAATTACAATAAATAACCGAGTCAAACTCAAAACGAGCAGAAATTAACATGAGTAGGGCTCAAAACCCCTATGCCTTCCCAAGGCCAGAACATAATTTGCACTTTACTGAAAAAAATATAAATGTTTTTACTTTTATAACTTTAATAAATCAAATAATATTTACATTTTGATTAATCAAATATCAGTATAAGTGCATTAAACTGACAGTGCTCATTCCATTTGTATTTTTTTCAGTAAAGTGAGAGGGGGGTATTTTGATTGGATGTGTTTGGGGGAATAATGGACGTGGGGGGGTTGCTAGTTGCCGTCCAATCACTTTCGACTATTCAAAAGGGAACTAGCCCTTTTGAATATCCAATCGAATGAGCCTTTTTTGAAGTTTCTACGACAACGCCTTATATAAAAAGCTTATATGCCCCCAGGGCATAACTTAAAACCCTTGCCCTGAGGGTAGTGGGGGAGTGTCCTCCTCAAAAACATATTTTCTATCTGGAAATCAACTACGCTGAACAAAATGGCTATCTCAAAGTTTTGATTGGATGTGTTTGGGGGAACAATGGACGTAGGGGGGGCTAGTTGCCCTCCAATCACTTTCGACTATTAAAAAGGGCACTAGCCACCCCAATTTCCAATCAAATGAGCCCTTTTCGAAGTTTCTACGACAACTCCTTCGATACGAAGTGCCTGTCGAAGAAAGAAGAAAAAAACACATTGTGGTTACATCGTTCTTTACTTAGGCAGCGCTGGCGCGCTGCCTATGAAACAACATTCGAAAGGATGGATAAATGGACGGCAACCATGAAGATAAAAATAAGGCGGATTGGAATTTCAACAGCCATTGCAGGATACAGCTATATTGACTAACACTAGATATATATTCATATCAAGCCTTGGCTCATACCCTGTCAAAAAGAAAATGACAACTCAGGCAAGTATGCAGAAGGAGGGGGGACCGATCTCTCCTAAAATCCTATTTTTTACAAATTTTTGGGCACTTTTTACTCAAATTATCAAAACATTCGGATTGTGGCCCACCTCCCAGGATAAAAAGGTTGTTCGTACGTGTTTTTGCTCAATATGTACCACGAGAATGAATGAAACTTAATTAATTAATTTCGGGGTTTTGTGGAAAATGATTTTATTTTTAATAGTTTGGCAATAATCCTTTTTTCGAGGATAAGATTCTCAAATATACTTATTCAACGGCCAATTATATAATTTACATTGAATGCGAAAGAGATGTAAAAAGTAATAAGACTTGCTTCTAAAAGGCTGATGTAACTAAAACAAATTATCCCTAGTTATCCATAGTTACCTAAAACCGGATATTAAAACTAACACCAAACAAAAAAAAAACATCATTTTGAATTTAAAAAGGAATACACGTTTTTCCTGTTAATAAGCAGTAGTTGAAAGCGAAAGATTTACCAAAGAAAACAAAGGCATTGTAGTACTAATTACAAGTACCCACTAAAGCTGAAAATAAACCTTTTTATGTTAATTAAACATTCAATCAATGAACATTGTGGGAAAGCTAGCAACAAAATTAAAAGCTCATAAATTATAAATTACAAAAACAATAAAAGTAGATATAAGTTTAAAAAATCACGTTGACAACAGTGTCAATAATTACATTGCCTGGATGTGGGACTGTATACATGTCATTTGTATATATGTCAGAGGAAACGCTCCAGCGTTGTCTGTAGTTAAAAGCCATAAGTCATCGGTGTATAATTTAATTTTTTTTTTTTCACGACTACACTTTGAATGGAAGGGTGGCTGCAACAACTGTGGAGGGAGTTTACTCGATTCGACAATGAAAATTCTAGTAATTTTTTTAAGAGTCAAAAGCGATTACAGGAAAATAAGACTCTCCCCTTGTTCTTTTCTGTCACCTGACCCCCCCCCCCCCCGTAAATTCCAAAGAAATTTGGTCAAAATTTCTAAATAGGCATTTTGTTTAAGGCAGTCAAAATCTCCAATAAAATGCCTCCATAGATATTGCAACAAAAGACCCTGAGGCGGGGGTTGATAATACAAATTCAAAAAAAGGCTTCTTTGATGTAGGGTGTGTGATTAGTTTGAAACTTTAGAGATTGGTCTCTGGTTCAAGAAGATCAAACATTTTGTTGTGGGAAGGGGCCTGGGGATTGGCAAAGAGCTTTTTGTCCCTGATCCACTTGAAATATACAGCGTGAATTCTTGGGCCAAGATCAACGCAATATGCCAAATATTCCAGAGCATAGCTCCCACCCTCTCATAAAAAGGGGTCCTAAAAAGGGTCAAATATTTTTTCCCTCGATCAGCTCAAAAATTATATTTTTCAGTCCTTGGACAAAGGTGACCTCAATAGAGAGGGGAAAACCAAAATAGATTTTGATTTCCCTCTAAACGGGCCAGAAACTTTTTTCCCTGGCGAGTCCCCATGGAAGGTCATGAAAACTGGCTGGAAGCTCAATTAATATAGCTATTTTGTTCAGAATGGACCAAATGTCCAACAAACATACATCCAGTGTTGGCCTGGCCCCGTAGCCTCTAGGTCAGGGGCCTTAAAAAAACGAATTGCCAATTGTTTTCAAATAAGTTTACAGAGGAATAAGGTGGCTTATTTGATATCGGGTGGGCGATTGGCTTGTAGCTCAGAGGGACCGGTTTCTAGGTAAAAAAGTATTTACATTTTTATCGTGTTAGGGGGTGGGTGATCCAAAAATAGACCAATAAACTTTTGTTCCTGATCAGTTTGAAACTTATAGTCGTAAGCCTATGGGCCAAAAGGTACTCAATGAAAATGATACTTCTGGGTACGCCCCCCCCCTTATGGGGCCAAAAAAAGAAGCAAAAAATTTACTGATTGGCTGGAAACTTATATTTTTAAGTCCTTGGGCTAAAGGGAGCCCCAAGGTGGAAGGCAAAATAGAAACAAAACTGGCTTCGAAGGGGCTTAACTTATTATGAAATTGCAAGCTCTGGCGACTGTTTTTAAGGGCTGAAAGGGATTCAAGGGCAACTTACCTCCCTCCCCGTAAGCTCCCCGTAGACCAAGATTTATAGTGTTTCCAAATAGTATACTCTGGAGAAGAAACGCGTACCCGAGTAATGAAACAGAATCTTCAAGTTTTTTTGTAATATCTCGGATATGACTATGGTGATCGCGTTAAAACTTTTAGGGAGTCTTAGAGTGGGTTTAAGTGGATCTCAAATATAGACTTACGGGAGGGGACAGGGATGAATCAAAAGATACAGCGTGTAAACAGCTAATTGAAATGATATATATTTAGAACGGCTTCAGTTTCAAAGTTAAAACTTAAAAGTAATTTTGGGAAAAGGAAGAGGGCGGATGGGGCAGCTTCAAATTTTTTTTTGTTGGGGAAGTGGGAGGGAGTAAGTAAATTTTTTCTCTGATACTTCAAAATATTTTTGCACTAGCTCCTCCAGGACTTATAATCTCTGTACAGTTAAATAGTAAGAAACATCAAAGGACATTATGACTTTCCAGGTTGTCGAAGTGATGTATCGGCATTATTTTGGGAACGGATTCAGAGAATGTTTAAGAAGCGTGAGAGGCAAGTAGACGATGAACGATGTATTGTGGGAGAGGATATACGTAAATAAATTCCGTAATAAATATAATACGTAAATAAATATGCGTAAATATGTATAAATTCCTAATATCAAATAACATAATAACAAATACTATTCTAATAACCAAAAAAAGAAAGTTAATTAAAAACGAACAAAACTAATATAATAAAATTTAAGGCGAGCGAAAATGAAGTCGCCTAACAATTAAAACTAAAAAACAAATAGAAACTAACATGAATGAATAAATTAAACATAAAACAAACAAAATTGAAATAAATATATGATGAATAAATGAATAGATGAATCCACAAACGAACAAAGATTAAAACGAATATTTCAGTCAAACGTAAATCGAAATTACCTGCAGCAGGAGTATGGCTACCGTCCACTAAAGCTTCTATAAGCCATAAGCCATAAGCTTCTATAAGCCATATCTTCATTTGTGCTTTTCTGAAAACGATTGTTTTTCGAGCAGCATTATTTTATTCATCAAAATATAGACAAAAAAAAATGGAATCACCATACTTGTCAAGACAACTGGAATGAAAATGCCCTGATTGTTTAATATATAATAATACTGATTCCTGAAAATCTCAGAAGTGTTTGATTTACCGATTTTATAATTATAAATGAAAATGATTAAAATCCATTTTGTCATTTTAAAAACAAGATGCCCTAAAGGCAATTTCTCTTCGTATTTAGTTTGACTTGATTATTCACCATTTCTGTTTGGTTTGTGTTTCATTTATTCATTGAATTTAATTCTATTTGATTTTAGTTTAAATTATTGTTTGGCCTTATTTCTGCTCATCTTATTCACCATTTCTGTTTGGTTTGTGTTTCATTTATTCATTGAATTTAATTCTATTTGATTTTAGTTTAAATTATTGTTTGGCCTTATTTCTGCTCATCTTATTCACCATTTCTGTTTGGTTTGTGTTTCATTTATTCATTGAATTTAATTCTATTTGATTTTAGTTTAAATTATTGTTTGGCCTTATTTCTGCTCATCTTATTCACCATTTCTGTTTGGTTTGTGTTTCATTTATTCATTGAATTTAATTCTATTTGATTTTAGTTTAAATTATTGTTTGGCCTTATTTCTGCTCATCTTATTCACCATTATTCACCATTTCTGTTTGGTTTGTGTTTCATTTATTCATTGAATTTAATTCTATTTGATTTTAGTTTAAATTATTGTTTGGCCTTATTTCTGCTCATCTTAGGTTTTAAGGTGGTTCTGCGCTTTTCTTTGAAAAACTTTTTTTTTAGAAAACGTTTTGCATGGTTAAGAATAGTACACAACAGTAAATTCAAAAATAATTATCATCCATAAGGCGCGTAATTCTCATTAGAGAAAAAAGTAATAACAATATTTAATAAATATTTTCGGCAAATGTTTAAATAAACAAGGAGTTTTTAATACAGCACTAATTTACTTTTAATTCGTTACAAAAATTAAAAGTAGAGTAGCAAAAATAAAAAGAAATCTAACACTGTAAGAGAGAAATAAAACCACAAAGCGAATCAGGCAGGTGATAATACTATACGGCAGTGTTTCTAAAACTTTTGGAATTCCGCCTTCCTTGTTTTTGTAAGAGGTTATTGCGGCGCCCAGAATGTAAGGACTAGATCAGATATTCAACCGAGGCCGTATCCAGGGAGGCTTAGGGAGTTTTACCTCCCCCCAAATGTTCCTTCGACTAGTAAAGACGTAACAAAAAGGAATATAAACCATTTTTTGGTGAGTTTTTAAAAGTTTTTTTGTAACCCCGTCCCCCACCGGAAAATTCTTTTGGACCCCCTCCGAAAAAATCTTTTGACCCCCCCCCCAAAAAAAAAGGGCTTTTGGACCCCCCCCCCCCCCGAAAAAAAAACATGGATAGTATTCAAATAATGAAAGTTTGTAGGTAGCTGTGTGAACGGATTGCATTTTGCTATGGCTGCATTACAGCATTACCAGATGATTTTTATTAATAATTACTGACGTATTATCACTATTCTGAGTTATTTATGTTTAGTAAAAATGGCAATATTTTTAGGTACAAGAGATATTAATATAAACACTTAAAATTCCCTTTTATTAATACAAACAAAGCAGGCTAGTAGAGGAAAGTAAAAAATAAATTAGGTACGCTGTACTAAAGTTTTATGCATATATTTTATTAGTATTATGTAAAAATATTAGAAATAATTATATTTTAATAAAAGATTCATTTTTATGACAGATGCTTAAATATCACACAAAAATCTATTGCATCCATAATAATTTGGAAAGTCAATTCAAAAAAGTCAGTGAGGGAGACCTTTGAATTAAATCATCAAATGTAGGAACAATATTTGAGATTGCCACATGTAGTTCATTTTTCTCTTTTCAACAAACATCCTATGATATTTTGTTATTTAATTATTGAATAAAATTAGTTCTTCTAACAATAAATTTACCTTGTGCTAGTTGCTAGTGCACAATGGCAGTATAGAATATATATTCCATACATATAATTAAAATTCTATATGTGGAATCTAAATAATTTAAACACTGCCTTTCCAGTTATGGATTTAAATAAAATGAAAATACAGAAAAATGTGTATTTTAAACAAAGACAGTAGACAAAAAAAAAATAATAAAAAAATCCGAATATTTTGATTTGATTTTTATTTTACTCTACCACTTATAACAATTAGTAGCTAGAGGCTACCTGTGGCCACCGACACCCCAGCACAGGTTGCATGGACCCCCACGGCGCCGCGGCGCACACTTTGGAAACACTGCTTCCAAGGGGATATATATTTGTATATAAGGTGGGGTAGTTTTGTCAGCAAGTTTCGTAAGTTTCAAACGGACAACTCGTAAACAGTGAATGAATGTACATGACTATTTTGGTTATTCACTGGTACTTATAACTTATTGCAATAAACAGGGGCGTAGCTCCGGAATTTTTATTGGGGGGGGGGGGGGGCACGAGGGGTCCATATCCAGATAGTCAAGGGGTAAGGGCTATATAATATTTTTTTCTTTAAAATATCAGGGGCAGCCCCCTAGAAACAACGCCCCTGGCAATAAAAGAAAAGAAATTACTAAACTCAACCCAATTTTTTTATTTTGTAGGAAAGTAACATTAACTTTACATAAATAAGCCATTAAATACGAAAAGTTCTAAAACTAGCAAGCTAATGACTTATTGAAATACAATGCACTCCAAGTATGTTTTGTTATCATAAAAATATAATAGAAATTATCCATCTATAAAAGGCTTTATTGAAGCTTATTGCGCTATCAAACACGATGAGAAAAAAATTAATTGCAAAACGTTGCAATGACAACAGAACAAGAAAATTCACGAATGAATTGTTATTTGGGATACTTAAATAGATAAAAATTTATTGGAATCACCGCGGTCTTAGTAGGTACATTCTGAACTGAACAGACGAAATGGGGAATTAGTAAGGACAATTAAGAAGAGCGGAAACTGACAAAGAATTCAAAAGAAAAATTACCAACGCTATCTAGCATTTTGCGATTCGGTTTTTTTTTAAACTACCTTCAGATTTTGCATGTCGCCTCCAAATGAGGCGAGAAGAGGTTACGAGGAATGCTTTTAATAGGTATAAATCGGCGTGAAGAGGTGCAAAGAGGGATGCCTCTAATAGATTGAGACGGAGGAGGAGTGTACGCAACAGTTTTGGTCTCAGGCGGCTTTGTGCCTCAGTGCGTTGTTGCTAGCAGTAGCTATTAGTAAAAGGAATTTTACTCAGCATACTGCCGCATCATTGGCGTAATTTCGTCAAAATCCTGGGACGGGGGAAGTTGGAACCAATTTTCCAAAATCATGTGAAAATGACAGTAAAAACTAAAAAAAGCCATTTGGTACCATAAAGGTACTATTTAGTACTATAAAGGTACTTTGTAGTACTATAAAGGTAAATATGTACTAAAAAACTTACCAGTTTCTGTTGATGCTTGAATTATGTAGGTTTTTCTTAGTTTTGACGAATTTTTGAAGAAACTAAGCTTCAGCTGGGGGGGAGGAGTAAACCGAGGTCTGGGAGGGGCACTTGTCCCCCTACCTCATAGCAAATTGCGCCCATGTACTGCATCAGCCACTCAAGGTATGCCATATTTGGTTAGCGGTATTACAGGATTTACAAGCAGGATATGGCTTATCTAATTCGTAATTAGGTCAAATAAGTCTCTGGCAGTTATAAGTTATTAGTAGTAGTAGGTAGGCTGCACGCCTCTCTGTTCACGTACTATAAAATATGGGGAAGGCTAAAGAAAGCAGAATTCTGTCAGTTATAGGCCTACAAGATTAAAGCTAAGTAATCTACTTAACCTGCCGAGATTTTCCAAAGCTATTATAGACCTACTTTGATGCTGCATATACATTAACTTACGAAAAAAGAAAAAAAAAATGTTGTTTACAAAGATTTAACTTAATCCTGTAGTAATGGAAATCAATTAGACCAATTACTTGAAGCGTCCAATTTTCTTTGAAAATTTTCTACTTTTTTAATAACGTCATCAGACATTTCGCTGTAAGTGGCGAAATTTAGTTATCATTGGTAATAAAATGTCTTCTGAATTTTTTTACACATTTTCAAAAATTGAGTTTTAATTGTAAATGGAAAGGCAATATGGTCTAACAAATTAAGGATACTATATAATCAAATGACACCATTCACAAAGCGTCTTGTGAAGCTTTCCACGTGGTATTCACGAATAGCGAAAAACTACAAGGTCAGTATTTGCCGGAAAACAAGAATTGGCTTCACTTGGAAAAGAATTCCAGGAAGGTAGTGGAATTTTTTTTTGGCTAGGGGCTTTTGACGCCAAATCAGAAATACTATCCTCATGCCTTTGAAACAACCTATCAGCTGCGTTATATTCTTCAATATATAAGTCAATAACTTCTTTAAATCATTTTTTTTTTTGTTAACCACAGTTAAGATCCAGTTATCACAGTTAAGTTCCAGTAAAATCAGAGTTAAGATTCAGTTATTAATATCAGTTTATTGAGGTAAGTCAAACCTGACAACCTAACATTAGCCATTTTCACCTAGCTTGCTCTATCCTTCAGCGACAATTTTGACTAGTCCGTCTGATAAGTTACCTTCATTTTCCATTGAATATCTGTGACTGGCACTTTTTTTGTCGTCAAGAAACGGTTTGTTACAAATAACCCCCTTTAGCTAATTGGATATTCCATTTTTTTTAGAAAATATTTCTTCTCCAAATAGGCTCCCATAGGGGCTTACTATCACAATAAAGTATTATTCTTTCAGCAGTCGTATAATTCCTTCGCATTTCAAACTAGAAATTGTGTATAAGAATAAACGAGTTTCACTTAAAGTTTATTAAATATATAATTTCGTTATTATATAATTCACTCCAAGACAATAAAGTATATGCATATCACTACAAAGCATAAACCGGGCTAAATAACAAATCACACATTTTCAAATATAGAAAGACTTGTTGAATTTTCAGCTTTTCGATTTCGCTAGAGGGAGACAATCACGTATTTGTAAACACTGTCTATTCCCTAAACAGCTTAAAGATATGAAATGGAAAATGAATATAGGATGAACACAAGCTAGCTTCGGGGGTCGAATGAAAATGATGAGAAATAATTTAGAGCATGGGTGGCCACATTTAGAGCTGCGTGGTCACACCCAAGTGGCAACACAGCATAATTTAAAAAGAATAAAGATCCTCCAGAGCCTTTGCTGGCACATACGGCGTCGACCATAGCCAACGGTTCAGTTGCCGGGGCTTATTTTTTACAGAGACAGGTAGCATACCTGTCGCCAGACCTTGCGACAATTGGGACTGAACCCCGGGCCCATAAACCCGCTGCCCTCAGCGTGCTTTAAAGGAGGTACGAAATTGTTTCATAAGAGGTGCGGACCTGGAAAAAGGTTCTGGCTAGAACTAAATTTAAGAAAACAGAGAGAAGCGTATGACCAATTTATACTTATAATCTCTACATATCTATAGAGAATCATAAACAGTTTGAAAATAGTAAAATAAATAATATTTTTGTTGTGGCCAGAGTGACCAATTCATCCACAAAAGGTATCTAGTTATGATACCTTGGTCTTTATGATAATTAACAACACATTTTCAATTAAAAGGTAATAGGTTATGATAAACCAATATAATAAGCTATGAGAAATTCTCCTTCGACCCCTAAAATACAGCTTTTTTTAACTAAAAAAAAGTAACATAAAACTTGGCCATGACATTAGCTGTTTCTTTGGTCAAGACAAATCGGCCAAGACAAATCCAAACTAATCAAGACAAATTCTTTGGTCAAGACAAATCCAAAACTAATATTTAAATAAGTTACTCAAAATACTTGAAAGAAATCCTACTGGCATGAAAGTTGAATTCACTACGAAAGGGCCGCCAGGTGTCTGTTGGCACAGGGTTGGAAGTTCTGGCAGACCGCCAGTGAATCCTGGGTTCAATCCCCATGCTAGTAGTGATTTCCTCAAGCAATTTTATTTATTTAGTAAATTGAAGTCACAGGCTTTATTTGTAGTTTTATATATACTCTGGGCTTAGTTAGGCTTGCCAAGTGTTGAAGCGCTCGTGGGCAGGTTGTATATTCTATGTCTATTTATTTCGTTAATATATAAGAAATATAATAACCTATATATATATATATATATATATATATATATATATATATATATATATATATATATATATATATATATATATATATATATATATATATATATATATACATATATATATATATATATATATATATATATATATATATATATATATATATATAATATATATATATATATATATATATATATATATATATATATATATATATATATATATATATATATATATATATATATATATATATATATATATTATTTGAGATTTTATATTTGTATGAAAAAGTTATGATACTCTGACTCATTTATAGTTATTTCTTTTGAAGTCTTTAATAGAGCTTTATTGGACTAAAACAAAAGTAAGATATAATTACTTGCATAATTTTATATAGAAATTTCAAACAAATTGAAACTATTAAATAAACGAATTTTAACACTACGTTACCAGTTCTTTGGTTTAAACAATATATTGGCCAATTTTCATAGAATATATGAATAAGTTAGGAACGCTAGCCGAATTCTAAACTTTTTGAAGCCCAGATATTAGAACTGATCTTAGAACCAGATCTTGGAACTGAAACAAGTAAATTCAAGTAATAATTATTATTTTTTTATGCCAAAATTTTCAAACACCAAGAGAAAAGAGAGAAACAGGGGGGGGGGGGGGAGAAAGAGTGAAAAAAGAGAGGTAGGGAGAAAAAGATATACAAATAAGCATTAAAATAAGTGATTTGAACGAACCTTTGACACACGTTTAAAAAACTATAGCCCTCCTCTCCGAGTGGTTACACAGACTACGAAAGACAAAGTTTTATGACTAATGGGATTTGTAAACTAGAGAAAAAAAAAATGAAAAAGACGAACACGAGAAAAGTAAATAAAAACCGCAGGACGCAACAAAATTAAAGTACTGAAACTTCATACAGCTAAAGCTTTAGATGCTTAACCAAACCTTTTGGTTTAAACCGAAAACCATTAAAGCAAACCAAATGACTTAAACCGAAATACTAAAAGAGCAACTTGGCTAGTTTTACTACCCTTTACTACCCAAACAAAGAAATTTAATAAGAGCAAAATAGCCCCAAAAATATAAATACACAGACAAATATAAACTTTAATAAATATAAAGGGAAATTCCAGAAACCATTTCACTTAAAGTCTAATGATCCTAAACACGGAAAGATTCCCAACTTAAACTTGACTCAAGTGTAGGAATCGGACATATTCAAGAAACAGACAAATCGTAGTAAAATTTCTAAACCAATAATCACTTTTTTGGTAAAGCTTTAATGTTTTCACCTTAAAAGGAAATCAATATTTGAACATACAAAATCTACATTTTATAATTATTACCATTTTTAAGTAAATTACGATAACATTATATAGTTATGCCTATAAAAAAAGTAGTCTTGGAAAGAAACTTTCTTGACGGGTGTCGACATTTTTCTGTTAAATTACTTTTTAATTAAGACCATCCTAAGACGAGAAAAAAGAGGTTAAACTGAATACAAACATCATGGTTCATTCCTATCGCATATTGTTTAAATTACGCTTATTTGGTAAACAAAAGTTTAGTACCTTTGTTTTTTTTTCATTTTTTTTTTAATCTAAAAAGGAAAGCAATTTTGAAATTATGGAAAATATATTTATAATTATTAAGTTTTGTATAAATAACAGCATTAAACTTTATAATAAATCTGCAAAAGAAAGTAGTGTCGATATTTTCCAGTCAAATTACTTTTTAATCAAACTATCATTATATGACGAAACGAGAGAATAAGCGTGAATAAGCCCTATTGTTTAAATTACAGGTATTGTTTAAATTAGTTTTGGTAAGATTATATTTTTTTTGTTCAAACCTTATTAATCTTAAAAAGAAAGTAATTTTGAAATTCTAGAACATACATTTTATAGTTAATATTACTTGAAAGGCGATAATTAATACGAAATTGGTTGAACCGTAGCTCACCACTATTGCGTAATGACACAGCGCATGACAAGCGCCCACGGTACTATAGAGACAGGGGGGAGGGGGAGGATACACCAAACAGAATTTGGAAAGAAAACATTCGTTGTGTTAGAGACACTAGCTATTTCACAAAACATGATACTCAAAGTCATGGGCTGGCCAGAACCATCAGTGATCTGGTTATAGAGCCTGATCAGTCTATCAGAGTGGTGACTATTTAGCATCAAACACGTACTGGTGGAGGTATAATAGGGATTAAACAAATCTTTTTTTTTTATATAGAAATTCAATGCTAGATTTCCTACTGGCAGGCAGGATGTGGGCTAAGCCAGAGGTTAGCTTCAATGTCGGTTTCAATTAGCTAACAACTTTAAAAAAGTAAAATTATAAAGTAGGGATGGCAAAAAAAACTGGCCTAGGGGGTGACACAAAAACAAATCCAGCCCCGATTTACAAAAATGTAAGACGTATTCTTTTTCGTCGACACTGCTTGACACTTCAGTCATATGATCGTTACTTTCAAACATATATACGTGTTTTCTAGAAACTACGGATAGATGGCACTGTGGCACTGTACATTCCCCATGATGAGGTACTAACTTCTAGCGCCATCTAGTCAATCAATAACGGAAACTACTCAAAACATGTACCCTATTGATGAAGATGATCCATAGTGTTAGGACTGAGTGTTTAGAAGGGGTGGGGGAGGGAGGCTCAATGCTTTAAAATGCGTTTTTAGGGTCAAGTATTCAGTTTACAATGTTTTCTTAAAGTTTCACCATGGGGTGAAGGCTTTTTCCAAACAAACTTAGAAGGTATTCTCCCAGTGTGTCAGTGTGTAATATGTTTAAAAATGAACGAAGTCCCTATTCTACAAATACCACTGCTATTCTAAATCTCAAAAACTGTCCTTACACAAGAATACTAAGAAGAAGAAGAAGTTAGAAAGAGTGAAACTTCAAAGAAAGAGAAAAACAACTTTAGGAATCAATTAGAACGTCACAATGTGACGCAAGACTTTGAAAGTCTGTATTGTCCTTTTCCTTTTTGATAGGGTTGCCAACAATCTGAATAGCTGACATCTTCGATCGTTGAAACAAATCGATGGTACTTATTGCAATATACCTGTAAAATATTTTTGCATTGTAATTACCACTATAATTGACAACAGAAAACTTTATAATAAACAGCTTTAACACTGAATCTTAAAAAATGTACTATTTTTTTCCAAAAATCCAAAGACAATTCATAAATAAAATCACAGTAACTGACTAAAACTTGTAAGGATGTTGAAAAGCAAAGAAAAGAGTCAAAATATAAGAAAAAAAAAAACAAAACATAAATATTATTAAAATTTGATAACGATAAGTCTATTCTAAATTTTAATGATAACAAAAAAAAATATGTTGAAAAATAGTACAATTGCTTCCTTTTAAAATCGCAGTCATATAATTTCTTTGGACTTTTACGTTTTCGTTCAACAACTTCATGTAAATTTAAGGAGAACCAGAAAAAAAAATAACAACACTCCACCCCTTTCCACTACAAAAATTTGTGGGTCTAATTTCGCACACGCCGAATTTTTCCATGTTGTCTTTTTTTTCAAATTTGTTTTCCGTTTTTTTTCTTTTTTTTGGGGAAAGCCTTAATAGTCTGCATTCTTTTCGAATAGTTAACAGAATTACGAAAAGGGATATATTTAGTTGAAATATATTTGGACTTGGTCGATAATAAAAACATTGGTTTTTATAAATCAGGTAGTATCTGTGATGTATTATCCATTGGACGTTTGGGGTTTCCAGAAAAGTGACAAATTTAAACTTAGAGATGGTTAGATGTAAACAGATACATTAATAGTTTAGTAATTAGAGGATATTTAGGAATTATTCCGCTAAGAGGTTGTAAGTTAGTGAATATTACTTGGTTCTGGGAGCGTATTCTAAAGATGCCACGAGCGTGGCTACTTAAATCTGCTTACTTAGAAAGCAGATTTAAGTAGATTTAAGCTCTTAGAGATGACTCTTCAACTTCATGGCCGAACTGAGTAAGGAAGATTTTAGGAGAGTGGAGGATACATGGAATAGTGGATCGGGTATAGATAAAGAGGTGGCAAAGATGGTAGGAAATATTTTTTGTGATCAAGAGGTACAGGTTTGGCTGTATGCAAGGAGCGTCTCTGATATTTTGCGACTCTACATCGTTGTAAAGAAGAAATTAGGGGGAAATGGTATTTTAAGGTGAATTTGAGAGAGGGAAGCTAAAGTATATTATTGACTTTAGGGTGAATAGTTTACAACTAGGACAAGAAGAAAATATTTAGGGAGGAGAGAGGGGGAGGGTGGTCCCTTTTGCCGCATGTGTAGAGCATATTGATGAGACGGGGGAGTGTGAAGAATTCAGTGAGTGGGGAACGGAAGTGGATGGAGATTGTATGTTTGAGGCAAGATAGCTGGCAAGTTCAAACTCAACTTGCCAGCAAATGAACGCCAGCAACGAACGATTCTTCTCGGCATTAGGGATTGTGAAAGATTATCTACGATTGCCGATGGGAAGTGACAGACTCAGTTATCTCGTGATCATGGTCGTTGAAAAAGAGGAGGTAAAGAAACCGGATTTGGGTAGATTGTTTGACGATTTTTCCAAGCAGCAAAATCACCACTGCCACCTGTTTTAGGTATATTTGTTCAATGTTGTTCTATTTTTTTTTTATCTTCATTAAAAATAGCCCAAAAAACCCTTGCCCCCTCCCCCTACATTTTCGTGAATCGGCGCTACAGTGCAGAAAGATTTAGACGATTTCTCAGGCTAGCAATGGAGCATAGAAACAGATTATTGTAATCGGTATAATGTTTTGTATATGCAGTGCTTATGTCAGTTTCGATCATGTCAATTAAAAGTGAATTTTTCATTTTGTATATTACCATGGACCTAGGGCTTTTAGAGGAATAAAATTAGTATTATTGTAATAGAAAGCAAAAATATAAGTACATTTAATGAAATAACAATAGAAATGATTTTTTTTGTGGGCTAATATGAATAAATCTGCTATAATAAGGTAATTTACTTCTTATTATAAATGTACGAATTATTCCTCTGTTCTTATTATTCCTCACGAATGTTTGCGCATGAGCTAAAGCTCCTTACCATGGATTTGAGATGAAATAAATGTACCTATCCGGCGAACCATTTGAACTATCGTTCAAAAAAAGAGAGGGGGTGGCTCACATCAGCCGCAGTTGACTTGCAGTCATGGCCAAAAATGATTCCACATTCCACGCTTTTTGAAGACTATCCTCAAATCTGATTATATAGTTGATGTCATGAGTGTCAAAAGGTGTTATCGACCAGAACAAAATGAGACGCTAGCGGATTTTGGAACAAGAGTTTACGATGGGATTCTTATGAGCATATCCGAAGCTTGTCAGTCTACCCGTTTGGTTGGTGACAGGTATGACAGTGATGACTACTCGTTCAACCTCAAAGAAGCCTCTGGCTGTCCCAAAAGAAGAGGAGATCCTCGAGGAAGTATTTCCAGCCCGTTCACTTCCTCCAGCAAAGTTGCAACACTCTGGGAAGGGATTCTCAGTAGTCGCTCAGCAAAAGGACGACTCTTGAAAGTTCTTTTCGAGGTCTGGGAGTACAAAATTTCGACCCATCTGATGGTTCATCTTCCTGGAGGTTTCGAGAGTCAACATAGAGCTGTTAACGTTTCGTCCCATGGAAGCTCCGTTGATGACGATCTCTCGTCTGACCATGAGGAAGCAAGCACTCGGGTGTTATACCACAAAGCAGTTGCCACAAGACGAAAGAATACGCTTGTGATAACACAAGCCAACAATGCTGATATCGTCTTACTAGCTGCATACTACTTCCAGTATCTTGTTAGTCTCGGCGTCAAGCAACTCTGGGCTAAGTTTCCGTCCTACTGCATACCTGTTCATACGGCAGCACAAAAACTAGGAGTAACATTTTGCAACGCCTTGCCGCTTGTCCACAGCTTGAGTGGATGTGACACCACAAGCTTTCTGTATGGAATTGGAAAGGTCCGCTTTTTTCGAGCTGCGAAGTCTTCGAAAAATTTGTTGGGGTCTTTAGGTGATAAAGTTCAAGCCCTTGCAGAGAAGCCATCATCTGTGCAAAGTAATGGTTTAGTCAACGTCTGTAAGCAGCTTGCGGTTACAGAGTATGGCAGAAGTGCGACTAACTTCAATAGTCTGAATGACCTTCGAGCACATTTGTACCCAAGATCGGAGGATTTGCGGCGTTTACCACCAACTGATATCTCGTTTCTGCTTCATTTGAAAAAGTTTCATGTTCCAGTCCCTGATTTGGATCCAAAGCCACAAGCCCCATATGATTTACCTCAGGCTACCGATATTGGCTGGAAAATTGAAGATCATGAACTGAAGCCAGACCTAGTTTCTGCGATGCCGCATCGGCTAGCATCGCTTTCTTTTTGCAACTGTGACAAGACGAGGTGCAGCTCGCGCTGCAAATTGTCCAAAACAGGTTTCTGTGACAGCACATGCAAGTGTGGAGCTGACCCCCAAAAATGTCTACTTTCCGATGTGAATCAGAACGAGTCCGAAGACGAAGATGAAGAAGAAAAAGAGATTTGAGCCACCGTTTCGTGTTCAGTTTTAAATATTTGATTTTTTATTTGTTTTGATATTAATCTGCTAATACAGTCGTCTAAACCTGACTTTCAGCTGATCATGATAGTTACCGTCTACTACATCAGTGCCCGTTCACCCGATCTAACCGATTGGATAATTGGCCCCTGCTATGCTGGGAATTGAAGAAAATAGTATCTTAAATCAGCCTTAGTCACCTCTGTACCACACGTTCACACGGCTTCACCACCAAGGCTCGCTATCGTTCAAAAAAAGGGAGGAGGTGGCTCACATCATCCGCAGTTGGTTGGAGTACAGATTCCGGGGAAATCTAACGTGCTTAAAACGAATATCGGGGTGCACATACTCGCACTAATATAGAACTTGGCAATTTTAGCCTATAAAGGAGAAATTAGCCTTTTATGGCTAAGTACTTTATGCAACTAGAACCCGATATGTAAGATGCCCCACTTTTTTTTTTATTGCTGTGGAAACCAAATTCACGCATGCGATCGCAGAACGAGGCATCTGTTGTTTTTTTTTTCCTGGTTAAAAATATTAGTTGTAATATATAAGAATGTAAATACATAAGTTGATTCAAAAAAGAGCGATCTATCGTTTGGTGTTATAAAAATTATAATATCTCGAGTAAAACGCCACTATTCAGAAATTTTTCTTTTCTTAGGGGGGGAGGGTTTCCTGTTCAAACGCTTATATATTCTTGGAGACTCAAGTCTCGACATTGTTTTTGTTAACAATGTGTAACGGACATTCTGGCGGTTCGAATGATGTGCTGTTTGATTCTTTTTTTTTTTTTTTTTTTTTTTTTTTTTTTTTTTTTTTTTTTAAGCAAAAAAAATATATAAAAAAGTTTGTCATTGTAGGCTAATTTCTGAAAGCTATGACGTTATTTAGAAAAAATAAATAGTTACTCAAGAATTAAGATTTTTTGGAAAAGAGGCACATGGTTTGACTCGTAATGCCAAGCAGAATTCGAATAAAGCATAAAAAATATACTTATGCAGGCAAAAATTTCGGAAAAAAACCGAAAAAACAAGAAAAATTATAGTAAAAACCTTATTTTCAAAATTAAATAAGAATTAACTAAAAAAAAAAAAAAAAGGTTGTGGGAAAAACTAAAAATGCCAGGTGAAAGTACTCGTTCTTAGGATTCAGAATATGTCAAATTTATTAAGTTTTGTACGCTGGAGCGCACAATGGTGCGCTGGATTTACGATCCTTTGTCCGAAAGGACGAGGGCTTTTTATCCTAGTGTACGCAATTATTTGATTTGGGACGGGGGTCAGTGGCGTGACTCTGTAAGCTCAGCCAGAGTCCACCCAGCTTTAAATGGGTACCTGGAGAAATCTGGGGAAGGTAAACAGGAAAGGTGTGCGAAAGCACAGGATGGTTCGCCCCCAGTCCCCCATTGCACTTCCTGGCTGAAGGTTCAAGACACGGAGATCAGCACCACCGGTAGGGACTGTAAAGTCTAATGCCGTATTCTTTTCCATTCTATGAAGTTTTCAGTTTATTTTACCGTGTAAAAAAAAAAAAAAAAAAAAAAAAAAAAAAAAAAAAAAAAAGGCCAAATTTGACTTTATAGGCTAAATAACCATGTTCTACACGCGTGTGAACTTGTACACCCCAATATTCGTTATCAGCAACCCTGATTGCCCTGGAATCTACCCCCAAATCAACTGTGGCGAATGTGAGCCACCTCTTGAAAGACAACGGTACTTGCATCTCTGACTATTTCCTGAATGTTACATAAGGCGTCTCAATCCAATTATTAAAAGAATTTTATTTTTAAATCAATTTTTATTTTCTCGCTGAAGCAATTTTTATTTCTGAAAAGTGAAGATCGCTAGGCATGATTTAACAAATAAAGGGTGAGAGATTGCCGAAGACTATGCTTATTGGCCATTCATTTGGGGTAAGAAAAATCCCAGGGCCAAACATACCAAGCAATAAGCTGTGCGAACAATATGGTTCAATTCCAGTTTCGAGAGATATTATGAAAAAATGACTAGCAGCTAGGCCAGGTCTAACGAATGAAGGACGAAAGATTAAAAAAGATTAACTTTTTGGCCATCTATCTAAAACCAAACAAAAAGCAGATCGTCAGCCAACGGTATGGGAGGACGTTTTAAAAAAGGACTTGAAGGAATTTGAAATCCCATTGGAGAAGGGGGAATGGAGAATGGAGAGTGAAACTTTAAATAGATTGGAGCGTAAAATGAGCGTGCAAAGCTTTGCTGGCCTCAGGTGGCTTGGTATTGCAGTGATTTGTTAGCAGCAGCAGCATCAGCAGTATATTTTTTTTGTAATTTGAGAGGACCTAAGGTGCTCTGAAATTACCGTTACCGAAATAAACTGAGAACAATAAACCAGAATAAAACAAAGTGGATTTTTTTTTATTTTACAAAAGAAAATCCAGAAATGCAAGAGTAGTTCGGCAACTGCTGCAATATCTTGATCAATAAATGAACTAAAATTTAATTTGTGAATGCGAAAAAATTTCCACTTTCGGGGAAATGCGAGATAACACTCCCTAAAAAGGCAAGAAAATAAGAAAACGAGCGGCTTTGGGGGCCATTTCCTAAAATATTTCCCTGATTAAAAGTTTTTTTTTCACTATTTCTTATGTTTATTCCCCATTTTGAAGTCTTCACAAAAACTCTCGAGCCTTACAAGTAGGGATGGGGTGTAACCTAAAAGTAACATCCTGGCCCCCATTTTGGGCGTAGATCCATTTGTTAAACATTGATTTACCAACTAAATTTCCCATGTTGGCAAATTTCAGCTTTTTGGACTTCTGCCAAAGGAAAGCTAATCTTTCTTACCATATATCTTTAGCTCATTTTTCGCTGATTTTCGCCCCTGATTTTTTTTTAAGTTGGCACAAACTGCTACCAAAAACTGTTAAACTTATTTTGGAGTTCTTTTTCATTAAGCACTCAATTTTCGATTTTCCGCATTTCTTTTCAAGATACATGTGATTGTAAGAGTTACCCCTTAATCAATACAAACAATGAGGCTTCATTCTCAATGTCCTTTCAATGTACTTTTAATATTCACCTTGCAAGTACGTATTCCAAAATAAGAGCTACACCAGCTACCAACATTCTTATTCGGGCGTCCGGGAAATTTTGGTAATTGCCCATGCACCAACGGCAACACCGGATATAACAACCAGAATTGTGCCAGTCTTCAAACAATGACGAGGGGTTAGCGCAACAGACCATGGTATGTCCTTGAACGAAACTGTTGCCACAACATACTGAGTCAGACATATTTTGCAGAACATAACATCCTCGTTACCAGAGCTCTGCAAAAGGAAAAAGGAAATATTATGTGACAAATCTAAAAGAAAAAAGAATACCGAGGCAGAAAGGGAAGATACATAATTATTTTGACAACACTGACTTTCTATTTGCAATCAAATCGAATTCATATACAATAATTGTTAAAATCTTTAATAAAGAATGTTTTTATGAACATTAAGTATGCATGTGCTCGTTGCTTTCGGATTTCAGGCGAAAATATTCAATGGAGTTCATTTGCAGCTTCCTGAAATTCTTCAAAATAGAAACTCAACTACAGTAGCTCGAGCTGGTGTGTACAAAAATAAATGCTTGTACAGAAGGGAAATTTTTGTGATTAGATAGGTGTTTTTCGCTTGCATGCTTATGCTTTTGTAATCTGCTTTAGAGTATTTTACATTTTTTGAGGGGATTGGGGGGGGGGATTACCTTGTTTTGTACACATTTTTTGTATACATCTATAGGGCCCCTCAGCTTTTGAGATCCACTCATCTATCTATCTATACTAATAAAAGTCCAAAATTTCAGATTGACATCCAAAAGGCTTTACAAACAGGGAAAGAAGAAGAAGAAGAAAAACAAAGTTATACACTTTACATGGTTAACACACACTAGAAAAAGATGAGAAATAGACATAAAGGCTATACAAAAAAGAACAAAGTGGAAAGCTATAGTTATTGTTTTTATACAGTTGTTACCATGATTCGTTGCGTTGTATCATGATTCATATTTTTGTCTTCTTTTTTTTTTTACTGGAGCTGCATTACTGCATATTGATGTCTTTTCACTAAAAATTAAAATTCCTGATCTTTTCTAATTTTTAGGTTATGTTCGTATTTTCGACGTAATACCTTAAATTAGGTATTTTTTTTTACTGGATCTGCATTACTGCATATTGATGTCTTTTCACTAAAAATTAAAATTCCTGATCTTTTCTAATTTTTAGGTTATGTTCGTATTTTCGACGTAATACCTTAAATTAGGTATATTTTTTTTTACTGGAGCTGCATTACTGCATATTGATGTCTTTCCACTAAAAATTAAAATTCCTGATCTTTTCTAATTTTTAGGTTATGTTCGTATTTTCGACGTAATACCTTAAATTAGGTATTTTTTTTTACTGGATCTGCATTACTGCATATTGATGCATTTTCACTAAAAATAAAAATTCCTGATCTTTTCTAATTTTTAGGTCATGTTCGTATTTTCGACGTAATACCTTAAATTAGGTATATTTTTTTACTTGAGCTGCATTACTGCATATTGATGTCTTTTCACTAAAAATTAAAATTCCTGATCTTTTCTAATTTTTAGGTTATGTTCGTATTTTCGACGTAATACCTTAAATTAGGTATTTTTTTTTACTGGATCTGCATTACTGCATATTGATGTCTTTTCACTAAAAATTAAAATTCCTGATCTTTTCTAATTTTTAGGTTATGTTCGTATTTTCGACGTAATACCTTAAATTAGGTATATTTTTTTTTACTGGAGCTGCATTACTGCATATTGATGTCTTTTCACTAAAAATTAAAATTCCTGATCTTTTCTAATTTTTAGGTTATGTTCGTATTTTCGACGTAATACCTTAAATTAGGTATATTTTTTTACTGGAGCTGCATTACTGCATATTGATGTCTTTTCACTAAAAATTAAAATTCCTGATCTTTTCTAATTTTTAGGTTATGTTCGTATTTTCGACGTAATACCTTAAATTAGGTATTTTTTTTCCTAGGCCACAGTGCCTTTCTATGACGAAAAAATAAGGACAAGTCCATTTATTAGACAGTGACGACAGATACAAAAACCTGGATGTTCCGATCACATGTACAGCAATCATCATCAGAAGAAATACTAAAGCATTAAAATTAAAACTAGCATATTTATAGAGAACAAAATAATAACTTCTGGTCTACAAACGTTAAAGAAGAAAATTACTTTGGATGAACCCTATTAATGAACTCTCTCAGATAGATCTAATGAATCAACCATAAACTATGTTAACTAACATACACAAAATTGAAGAACATGCAAACGTTATACAAAAAAAGAAGACAAAATGAAAGAAAATCACATCTGATAGGCTACATTATTTGTTTTTATTTAGTAGCGTCACGATGATTCATACCTTCATTTTATTTACTTATTTATTTTTAAATCATCGTAGTGGATTTTAAACAAAAAGAAATAACTAGTTTTACCAAATCTGACTTTGTTTCTTTGTTATTGTTTTTTTGTGTATAGCATTTGCTTTATTTTCGTTTTATGGCATGTCTTACTAATTATTTTCGGCATCGGTTTAACCTTTTTACTTTTCAATCTTTCCTTTTCATTTTCCTTTTTTTTCGTTTTCTCTATTGTTCCCTGTTGTGAATTGATTTAGGCATTAAACTAAATTATTCGGAATTTTGTTTGCATATGTAAGAATGATTTCTAACAACACAGAGAGTACATAGTCCTGCTTCCCTCCTCATCTCAAACCAGTGATTCCAAACGAGGGGCACAGACTCCACCGGTGAGCCTTGGCAACATTGTGGGGGTCACAGTCAGGACGAACACTCTTTGCCTAACTATACTTTAAAGAACCTTTTTCATATGAATGACGTCCCATTTAGATGCAATTAAAGAGCAAAACATATACATAATAATATTGCAATGACGTTATACATTATAAAAAAAGGTCTTTTATTCATATAAAATATTTTTATTTTAGTATTTTTAAATACAATATTTTTATTTTTAAATACAATATTTATTTTTATTTTTAAATATAGCCTTTTTAATTAGCATAAAATATGCCTAGAAGACAACTTAAAATAAATACAAATTAATGGCCTTTTAAGTCTCCTTCAGGTGAGTACCCAAAAAATTTTGAATAACAAAATTTAAATATCACGGGGGGGGGGGGGGGATGCAGTAAGATTTTAGAAATGCCTAGGTGGGGCATGACCCAAGATCGGCTGCGAACCACTGCTCTAAACCGAACAAGCTAAAACATAATTCTCATACATCACAATTGTCACTTTTATGTGCTTATCTCGTATATTGTATCAGGAAAGGTTCTTCACAAAAGCTTTTCCATCAGTTGAATGAAATGTTCGTTCATACTATGTAAAACTGAGACTAAAAGGGTCTGATGATTCAGACACTTCTCAATTATTAATCTAAGTGTCAAAATTTTGCCAACCCATCCTCCTAAATTCATAGGATACAGTTCTCATTTTAAGACTGTATCTAGCAACAAGCGTGGGGTTTGACCCCCCCCCCCAAAAAAAAAAAATTGTGACTCATAAAAACATAACAAAAATGCATATAAACAAAATTTTGATGCATTTTTATTTTTATTGTACCCCCCCAACAAAATCCTGGATGCACCCTTGCCTACCTTAACAATGAAACTGAATGTGCCTCGTTTTAAGAGTGCTAAATTTGAAGCCAAGAGTCTGAAACGAATAGCTGAAAAGGAACGTTGGCACAAAACCCACGGAGTCCCTTCAGACCAAAATAGAAGAGAGAAGCAGGGTTGCCATCCCTAGGGATTTATCACTATCTCTAGTGATCTTTTATATAGCCTAAACAAAAAGAATCACTACATCAGTACATAAATCACTAGATTATTGAAGGAAACCCCTAAACAAACCAAAAAATCACTAAAATCTAGTTTTTTTTCTCATCCGGTGGCAACCCTGGAGAGAAGTTGCGAGGCATCGGTATTTTTACAACAAAGAACGGTGAAAATCCAAATATCGGCCATCAACAAAATCACTGAGCGATGTAGCACATGTTATTTACTTCGAACAAGTGCGGCAAAAAATGTACTGAATCTGGTACAATTGTACCACCCATCGCAGCATTGCACTGACTCATATTCCCTTTCTTACAGGGGGGGGGGGGAGGGTGTTACAATTAAAATTTTGTTGATCCCAAGCAAAAACATGATAATTATTTTTTGTTAGAGCCATTTTCATTTGTGTTTTGTTGTGATCATCCTTGTCACATCTTTTTCAACCGAATATATATTTATGCTTCATTTTCATTCATCATTACCCTAGACAATTTTTCGTATACTCTTTTCTTTATCAGCTGGTTTGATTCATTCATCATCTTGTATAATTGTTCAAGACGTGATATATACCAAATACTTCCTTCCTCGCTATCCTTCATGAATAGTTTTTGCTTATACCCATTGTATATACCCCCCAAATATCTAAATTATCATTACCATAGGTTATAACCTACGGCTACGAGGTCATTCATCACCTTGTATGCGATTTTATTCTAAAAGTTATTTTTGTGAATCACAAAAACGACTATATATAGCAACATCCTTTAAAGTGAGCCATTAAACAGCTCTCTAAGATATTCCAGTGCCCCACTAGCTGTGGAGAAAAAAAAACGGAAAAAGAATGCTTTCAATGCAGAATTTCGCGATTGCAGCTACTTCCCTTGTTTTTCAAGCCAATGAATTTTCCTTGTTGTTCAATCCAAGGGTTTACTTTACAGGGATTTCACCAACGGCAGTTCCAATGGTGTACATTGTGTTTCGATCTGATATCATTTTTAAGAGTTTTGGGCTATTATTTTTCTTAATATGGGAGATGTTTGTCTCTTATTAGGTTGCCCTAACAGCTGCAACCCTGATATATTTATTTTTTCTCGAAAATGGCTTCACACTTTTTTTTTTCTTTTTTTTTTAAATTGGCACCCAAACATTTTCTGGTGTGAAAAAACTATTGAGACAAGTCATGAGTTTAAGAAAATTTGTTTAGAACCTTAAATTAATAGAAAAAAATCATATGAGTGACATCATATATATTTCAAGAGCATAAATTACATAGTTTCCGCCACAGGAGCGGTCGTATTGTTTTTAGTGTCTATGACGCACGCAAAATTACACAAGATGACAAATTGTTTTGCAGAAATTACAATCCGGGTTGCAGCGGTAGCTAGCAACCTAGTAAGAGACGATCACGTCCAATGTTAAGAAATATAAAAACTCCTAAAAAAAAAGTCAGATCAAAACAAAAAGTACACCATTAGAAGCGCCTTGTTCGAAACCCCTATATAGGATACTTTCTGTCTCTTGGCTTGAATAGCAAGGGGGAATACATTACCTTGAAAAATTAAGAAAAGTGGTAGTTACTAAAGCATTCTGCCTAAACGGTATCTTTTTTTTCTTTTTTGAATAAAGAACGTGTTATTTTAGCGTCTGTAAGGAAGAAGGAGGAATTAGTATCTAGTATCTATGACATGTGCAAAATTACTCAAAATGACAAATGACTGAACAGCTAAGGAAAAAGAAAAGGAATAAGAAACAGCAACAAATCCCTTAGAAATTAAAACAAAATGTGACTTAAAACTAAAGAATAGCACAATAATTAGGCTATTCCGGATATTAGATATTTCAGAAAGTTACGATTGAATAAGGAATTTATTAAGCAGGACGGAGAAATTGAATTAACGACAAAATTTCCTATTCCATTGAAATTGCTGGTTTGCTTCCCTGTTAGTTGAAAAAATAAAACGATGATTATGCCAATTTAAGATATATCAGAGGGAATAGGCATTGGAACGCATGATTTCGAATGAGTCCGAACAGCTAAAGTAAAAGGCATAGAAAAAAGTCTGACATAATTATGCATGAAGATGAAGCACAAGCGAGATCTGCGGCTAAAAGACATTGGACGACCAGTATCATAACAAATGTATTAAATCGTGAAATAAATATGCGGATAGAAGAGAAACAGCAGTGAGAATCACAACGAGTTCCAGAGGGAAAATAAATCCTGTAAAATGGATGATTCTGCATAGCATTAACACAAAGGAGGAATTGAATTCACGCCAGACTTTCTTAACTCAGTTGTTATTGCTTATTTGACACCCCATGACTTAAAACAAAAGAATAACGAATATATATACTTCCTTCAAACGAGCAACTGTGTATTTATTTAAAACATCATTTTGTTATAATTATATGCCTTTTTATTATTTTGTGCAGGTTGGTAGCATCGAACCCAATCTGAAGCCATGATATAAAGAAGGAGTTCATATTATCTGCAGTTAGATATTTGGATTTGAATATTATTTTAAACTAGGATTACCGGGGGAGACATTGAGGACTTGGTTTCGGATCCGAGCGAATTGCCAGCCACTAAAAAATAGAAAAAGAGTATTTGAAAGAAAAAAGGTGGCCCCAGATACAGATGCGGATTACTCTTGCCCCAGATGTAACCTAAGTATTGAGGATGTGGCCCATATACTCACCGAGTGCCAGCAACTTTCTCTATTAAGGGAAAAGTATTTTGAGGGTGGTAACTTGGAGTTCCCGGGGATCCTGAAAACGACTGTAAAAAGGACAATCAGGCAATTATGTAAATATATAAATGAAGCGTTGACATTGATGAGTGAAACTTGATATTTATGTTATTTTTCTTGTGGAGTGTGATTAAGAATACTGTTCTGTATGGCCTGTTTTTTGGCTTCTAATAAATTATTATTATTATTATTATTATATACAAGCCTACCGCGTGCCAAGGTCCAGCCTCAAAACCGTTTTCTTTTAACTGGCATATTAACATTTCTGGCCTCAAAAAAGGTCTAAATAGGTCACAAGTTTAAGGGAGAATTCTTATTTTTCCCGGGTGGTTGTATCGTACCTATGGTCACGCCATGACATCAAAAAGTGACTCATATTGCCTGTAGTTACAAGACAAGCGACAATGAGAATCAATATATACAAGCCTACCGCGTGCCGAGGTCCAGCCTCAAAACCGGTTACATAGTTTTTTTTTCTTATAACTGACATATTAACATTTCTGGCCTCAAAAAAGGTCTAAATAGGTCACAAGTTTAAGGGAGAATTCTTATTTTTCCCGGGTGGTTGTATCGTACCTATGGTCACACCATAACATCAAGAAGTGATTTATATTACCTAGAAGACAAGCGACAATGAGAATCAATATATACAAGTTTACCACGTAGCCGTGTCGGAGCCTTGTACTATACACAACACAGGCAATGCATAAGTCCAAAATATATGTTAAGCACCTATTCCATAAATGCTGAATATATTACCTGAATATATAAAATTTGATTTTGCAAGTTTTCAATCTACATGACTAGAGGGCACTATATAGGGTCCTTCGGCTCATTCTTACTCTGTTCTAACATACAGACATGTTAAGAGACGTACAAGGGGAGTGGGATAGGGCCTGTCCCCTCCCTACACATATTTTGACTCCTGATCGTTTAACAAGACGAGAGTCTTAAGATAGTAACACAAGTCTCCAAATCATATCAAGGGTCGTCATAGATGGAGTTTGATTTCCACCGATTTTCATCTATGAGGATCTCTGAGACCGATGATGTCAAGATTGGGGTCAATATTGAAATACAGGCGTCCAAAATAAAAAAAGAAGACAAAAAGATATTTCAAAAACAATTGCCATGTTTTGCCTTAGTTATATCCGAGCCATGCAAGGATTTTCGATCGGTATAATTGGAGAACCGCTACTCAATGACTTGTGGAGGTCCAACATTTTACAAGTTTTTTCGATTTTTACATAAAGGTGACATTTAAGGAATTCGGAGCTTGAAAATTACAAATCTGTCGCAAATCTTGCGAAACAGTAGTTCAAAAGAAGAAAAATCAAGAATTTATTTTACAAAGTGCTTGATTCTTACTAAAGCTACCATTAAAGTATTTTTAAGTTTTTCTGGATACAAAACCCGGTACTTGTCTAAAATATAAAACCCACTCGAGAATTTTGACCGTGAATGATGCGAACATGAGACAAGAAACTGGCCGAGCAACTTCTTTATACCAGAGAATTAGCTTTGGCTGGGTTGGAAAATGGTACTTGTCTATTATATAAAACACACTCGAGATGCGAATTTTCTCGTCAATGAACACACAATGACTCTGTATTCTAACGAGAAACAACATTTTTGGAAGTTTAACACTAGGCCATGTCAGTGGCAGATCCAGGAGGCGAGCCCCCCCCCCCCCCCCTAGCGTAGTATAAAGTAGTGTAATTTACTTAATTAACCCAAGTTTGCGTTAATTAAACTTGCTGCTAATGCAAGTTTATCGGACCAACCTATTTTGCCCCCCCCCCAAAAAAAAAAAATCCTGGATCCGCCCCTGGGCCATGCATAAAAACTGTCAATTTGCATGTCAATACGTGGTTTTCTAAAAGTAAATACCATTTGTTACTGCACTACGTTTCATTAATTTCTGGGTTGTCACGAATTGTCATCTGTGACCTGGTGTCTGTGGCAGAAGGCTAAGTTTATTTTAACACGATTCTTGAATTCTTGAGGACATTTCTGCATTCTGGGAGCATATTTCCAAGTTGTAGTTCTCACAAAGTTGTAGTTCTAATAAAGTATTCTATTTTCATCATATTTTTGTTTTCATTAGCATTAACCAAACTTCACTTCTCGAGTGTGTTTTATATAATATACAAGTTTTCAAAACCCTACGCTAATATTGTAATATAGAAGTCACAAATTATTGGTTGCAACTCCTACCACGACTGCTACAGCCACGTTTCTACAATTTGACTTAACAACAGCCACTGTCATTCACAAAACTTATTAGCAAATATTACTACAATAATCCTGTTTATTCTTGCTTCACTGCTATTTATACTTCACTAAAAACTAAATTTATTTTTTTATACAAAACTTTTCTTATATCATTTTATCGTTAAAAAATTCAATGTCGCTCAAAGTTCAAAGAAGGTTATTTTTTGAATTTTATTTACTTCAAATTCTATTGAATATTTTCATTTATTATTTACTTTTAGCTTTTACTAGTCTAGCTAACAGTAGTCTGTCGGACGAAAGGCATCAAAAAGAAAATTAAAAAAACGTAACCCAAACTTTCTAATGAGGAGCGAAAACAATTGAGCCCCCCCCCCCTAACATAGAATTCGACAGGTCTTGCTGCTGTTAATCAATTTGTGGACGAGAAAATAAAAAAAAAAGAAGAATAAAAAGCAGAAAAATAAGTCATTACTATTTAAATACTTCAAAATTGATTTGGAGAATAATTTCGGCTCATTATACGATGTCCCAGGCGAGATTCCCGAGTGACAATTTGTAATTAAAATAAACAAATAAGAGATAAAAATGTTATTTTCAAGGAAGCAGTAACACTTGAGAAATTAGGTCGGGGATTGGTAAGCTATGAAAAACGTGTAGCTGTCCACTCTCAGAGATCTTGTGAGCCATGTGGCGCATGCCATACACCAGGTGAGGGGAAGTGGGTAGCCCCTCGTAACAAAAGAAACAACATAAAATCTCATATGTCTTCAGGGCATTCGCCAGCAAGCAGAGAGACATTGCTATAGCATAAGAAATTTGAAGTCACCTTGACCTCACTCACCCCCAACTCAAAAAAATTTCTCTGAAACTTTCCATTCGACCCTCCAAGCCATTGGACAGAACGAGGTGGACCTACCAAAATACAACTTTAAAAAGATTCATTTACGGATAAAGCCTCCCCCCCTCTTCATCTTTTAATCAAATTCTTTATCAACCTTGACGTGAATTTAGTCTAATATCCTATTTTTAATCTTCAAATGCAGCTTCTAATCTTGAGCATCCGTAAGAAAAAATACCTCACTTATGGAGATCAAATCCAGAACATGTGTCTTATCGGCAAAATACTTCACCGATTAAGCTAGCAGAGCCTATTAGTGTGGTTTTACAACTTTGATGTAATTATACATAAAAATAGATGAGTTTTCCCTTTCCATTTAGTTTTCAGCTAAGTTCAAGTAAGATATCCTTTTACTGATCTGAGGAGCGATTAGTTCTGATACATTTCTAGGGTGAAAAATTTTGAGGAAATCTTATTTTTGATAAATCACCTTGTCACAATAAAAATCTGCGACGATTCATTTTGTTAAACGTTTGTAAAAGAGGCCTTATTTGCGTCTTCCTTTACTTGAAAGCAATTAAAATCAATTACTTTCAAGTGTATAATATTTTAGAAGTAATTACTTGGCTAAAAAAAAGGAGAGAGAGAAGAAGAAAAGGACTGTCATCCTAATCCAGCAATTGAGATAAATGTGCACTTAAACGAGGTTTTAACCTTACTCATCTATCCAATTACCTAGGAAAAAACAGCATAACCGAATCGTCAACCAAATCGAAATGTCCAAATCCATGCAAAGTCGTCATCAGTAAATGTAAGTCATTGTAAATTTACAAGCAAAAGCACCTTAAATCCAACGAAATATTTCCAAGTAGTAACCTTTCATTAGGGCTCATCAAAAGAATACCACCTGCCTTAACGTGTTTAGACGCTTTACTTTCTTTACCCGGCACAGGGGAGTGTCTACCATAAGATCTTTATGGTATCCCTATGTTAGGTAAAACTTGTGAAATGCATGCATACTAGTAAAATCATTCAAAAAATACATACAAAATAAGATTGGTTCTATCCTTAATGAAATCCCATGGGTCAATGAAACGCAAAAACAATTCTGGAACAATTAAAGGCCTGGTGTGGACGTGAGTTATAAAACAAAGTATTTTATTAGTATCTGGAACCAATTATAGATCTAAAGTCCTTCAAATGGTTTGGAAACAATGTACAAATACAAAATTCCAAAAAAGAAAAGTGAAAGAGAAATTATATCAAAATGTCTTTCAGTATTTCTTTATAAATTTTTTATATTTACCCAAAAATTCATGATACAGAAAACTAGATTTTTTAAATTGCCAAATAATTTTATTGGCAGAAAAAACCTCTTAAGAGCAGTTTTGGCTAAGCGTTTTGCATCTATTTTTAAAATCTGTGCAATTGCTACAAATTCTTGCATACCTAAATAATTAGGAATAATAAGCTGAATAAGTAATATTTGAATGTATATTACTTTCAAGGAATGGAAAATTAATTACTTCAAAATTAAAATCATCCGTTTTATTATATATTTTAAAAACTAATTTCTTATTATCTGAAATATTAATATTTAAATCTAGGAAATGGTCAGAGTGTCTTGTCCCATAGCTAGGCTCCAGAATTAACTCTTGTGGATAGATATTTTTTTAAATCTCAATAAACTCAGCCCAATTTATTACTAAGAGATCATCCAGATATCTTTTATTATTTGAAAGGTAATATTTTACATTACTTGGGCTATTTTTATAGTACCAATGGCTACATAAACCATTGAATTTAGGTCATCTATTTAGTTGAAGTTGCATAGCCACTATGAAGTCGTAGAAACTTATCTATGAAATTTAATTATCATTTTGGAAAGACTTAAAGGAGCTTACTCAGACTATAAAAACTTCCTTTCCCTTGAATAAACACTCAATTTTTACCACCATTTTGGGTTTCGGGTGCTCCGAAAAGCGGACGAAGATGTGCTAGATGTTTTCCAGAGAAATTGCCTACGGATTGTTTTGGGTACCCGGCAGATTGACCGTATTTCAAACAGTAGGCTGTATAAAAGTTTTGTTCAATCCCGCTTTCTAGGGCTATAATGAGAGAAAGGTTGAAATGGCTAGGGAACGTTCTGCGGATGAAAAATGGCAGATTACCGAAGATTGTCCTTTTCGGCCAACCGACTAGGGCTAAACGGAAAGCAAGTCGTCCGCGGTTGGGGTGGGAGGATGTCGTAAATAAATAATCAAGGGAAATGAATACTTCCTGGGAGGGTGTAAAGAGGGGGATGGAAGAGTATGCGTAGCTGTGTTGGCCTCAGGCGACTTGGTGCTGCGGTGAGTTGTTAGTAGTAGCAGTAGCAGCAATAAAATCTGTGCTTAAGAGGGGGGGGGGTTGAACACCACTCCCTCTGAAATGCTAAAGAGTTACGGATATGTATTTATCAGATACTCCATGACTAAGAAGACAAAGAAAAAACTTTTATAAAATTGATCTACCCTATTTTAGTAACTTTCAAGTCCTTTTTTTGGGGGGGGGGCAACCCCTTTTCAAAGTCTTTTTAAGGCTACAATATACGTATAATTATGCTAACAAATAGTGGCGTTATTGTAAAAAATATAAAGAACTATTGTTTATGCCTACAAACACATTAAATTATAAAAGATTAGAGAGCATGCGTAGTGGTGGGCTCATTGCGATCTTGTTCCGTGCCATTGGCGAAGGCTTCCTAAGTGGGTGTTTGAAGTTAGCAAAACCATGGCTGCTTCTCTGTCACTACTACTACTACTACTAATAACTCATTGCAGCACCAAACCACCTTAGGCCAACACAGCTATGCATGCTCCTTCTCCGTCCCAATCTATTCAATGCCTCCCTGTTCACACTCTCCCAAGAAGTTCAAATTTCAACATATTTGGGATCCCAGCATCAAAGAAATTCACTATTTGAAATTATACCAGTTATTAATAGTTTCTTTTTACTTAATGCTGAGAGGCACTACAGCAACCTTAGCAAACGTAAGGCGGACTATAGATAATCGTTGACGGAGACTGTTCCAATGCAAAAGAAGGAGGGCGAAAAAAAACATTTTCAGTTTCTGTGACCGATATTCACAAAATGTTACGCTCAAGCAAGTTCAGACTAATTTTGGTAGTTTTATCCAACTAAGCGACGAAAAAAATTAACTTTCTGATTGCTCTTTCCATAATTGAAAGACATATTATAAAAATGTGTATCCTTTGAAATGATGCCACAGAAATCGCAGCCATATACTCAGCAAATGTAGCGAAAATTTTGTCCCACAACTATATTTAGATAAATTAAATTATATTTTAACTCTAAAACATATTTATATTTTACTTGTGTCACTTGGGATTACGTGTGCAATTTTTCAAGTCGTGAGGCCAGGTTTTGGATGCCACCACAAAGAATTGTACCACCTGATAGTTAGATCAATTCAGTTTGGTGACTTTAAGAGAATTTACGGGAGAGTTAAAATACAATTTTTAATATCTAGGGAGGGGAGTAAAATTGAGGTTTTTTTTCAATTTTAGAAAAAAGAAAAAAAAAACAATTTTCAATAGAAATATACCAGAAAGGACATTTTCTACAAAAAGGGGGAGGAAGAATGGCCTATGAGAGCACAGCACCCTCCCCCCACAATTGACACAACTGGACCAATTAGAAACCTTTTCTTTCGATACGTCATCACTGAATGCTGAGAGCAAAGATTATTTTTAACAAGATGGAAAATGAAAAAAAAATGGCCTGCTAACTAGAAACTATAAATGGAATAAATGGCGCTGTATATAAACAAACAGAGATTATTTGCAACATATAGCACTTGATTGCAAAATAATGGAATAAAAAAATGCCGAAAAATGATTGTTCAGAGTTGCCGCGTTTCAGACCTAACTACCACACATTAATCCTTAGCATCGCTAAACCATTTAGCAACAAACCCTCTTAAGCAATCTATCTTGCTATGAAGGTATCCTATGCACGATTCATTCGATTGGAAATTGAAATGGATAGTGCCCTTTTTAATAGTCGAAAGTGATTGAAGGGCAACTAACCCCCCTCTCACACCCACCATTTCCCCAAACACATACAATCTAAGTTTTGAGATAGCCATTTTATTCAACGTAGTTGAAAGTTCAGGAAATTATGTATTTCAGGATGAAGAAATCCCCAGAACCCCCAAGGCAAAGGTTGTAAGTTATGCCCTGGGTGCATATAAGGTTTGTATAAATAGCGTTGTCGTAGAAACTTCAAAAGGGGCTCATTCAATTGGAAATTGAGAGGGCTAGTGTCCTTTTTAATATTCGAAAGTGATTGGAGGGTAACTAACCCCCCTCTCAAGTCCACCATTTCCCCAAACACATCCAATCAATCCCCAATCCCCAAACACAGCCCCAGAATTTTAGTTTTTAAAACCTAAATTTTGGGGCAGATATATGGATGATGTTTTAGTTATTTGGAATTATGGCGAATCACAAATTGAAGGTTTTTTGGAACATTTAAATAATTTGGGAGGAGAATTAATTTTTACAATTGAAAAAGAAACAGAGAATAAGTTACCGTTTCTAGATATTTGGATCCATAGAAATAATAACGAACTAGCGTTTTCAATTTACCGTCAACCGACTAATAACAGCCCTTACTTGTCTTTCGCATCAAATCATCCGATCCAAGTAAAAAGGGGTGCGGTTATTTCTTTAGTTGATAGGGTATTAAAATTAGCATCACCAGAATACAGGAGTAATGAACTAATTTTTATTAAGGACATTCTAGTAGGTAATGGCTAGCCGGAAAATATGATTTCTCAAATAATTAAAAAAAGAAAAAAAAAGTTAATGGAACGAAAAATATTAGAAGAAGATGGGTCAAATCAAGAAACAAATTACATAACTTTGCCTTTTATCCCAATACTGTGACAAAAATTAAGAAGAGAATTAAAAAAATATAATATAAAGACAGCATTTAAATCAGGACAAACTATTAGCTCTTTGCTAAATAATGGAAAAGACAAGGTATCGTGAAATATGCAAAAGGGAGTATACAAAATTCCATGCTCTTGTGGTAAATTTTATGTGGGAAGAACACAACAGATTTTAGAAAATAGGCTACAGCAACACAAGAATGCCATAGATTGCTCTCTAAAACAAAACAAAACACTAGAAACGTTTGAGTCAGCTGTTGCAGAACATCTTTATAATTTTCCTCATCACAGTATTTTATTAGATAAAACAAAAATAGTACATACGTCTGTAGGACTTTTACAAAACTTCAGAGAAATTATAGAAATGAAAAAGATAATCTATGGGGGTATTAGTATCAATAGAGATGAAGGATTATTTAGGATCAATTCAATTTATAATAGTTTAATTAAAAAGCAGGTAAAATATTATACTGTCTTGTTCTGAAAGCAGGTAAATTGTTCTGAAACGAATTACCTTGCAAACAAAGGTAAGAATGGGCTAAATGCTGGAAAAAGTAAACGAACTGCAGCTAGGCTTGCAACCAAATGAATCCGTTCAATTTATAATTCATAAAAGGGTTGATAAACTTGTGAGATTTAATTAGGGGTTACGGGCCGGGGGTTAGCTGACCTTTATTGTTTTGTTCAAGTATAAATATATTCTTCATTTCTTGATAGATTTCCACTTATACGTTATGAGGAGACGAGTGTATCATTATAGACATTCGATTTTGTTTATACGCCAGTGCATGGAAGTGTTATTTAATATGTGAGTTTTGATTCCTATTTATTTATTTATAATTCTTTTCTTGTTTTTTTTTCTTTCTCTTTGCGTGCTTAGTATGTTGTTTTTCGATGTAGTTTAAGAAATATTTTTTTCCGTTGAGAAAGGTTCCCGGATGTGGGGCCGAAACATTCGGAGTGTGTTTGTTTAATTAAATGTTTATATTGTTGTAGTTTTTCACCCTATGCTTTCTAAAAGCCAGAGTATAATTTGTACTTTACTGAAAAAAAAATCTTTTCAATGTTTTCACTTTTATAACTTTAAGAAATCAAAAATTAATTAAGATTTTAAGGAATAAATATCAGCATGTGTATATTAAACTGACAATGCACATTTTTTTTCAGTAAATTCATTTGGATTTTTTTCAGTAAATTCATTTGAATTTTTTTTGAGTAAAGTACAAATTATATTCTGGAATTTGGAAAGCATAGGGTTTAGAACCCTACTCAGATTACTTTCAGCTCGTTTTGAGTTTGACTTATTTTAATTTCTGTTTGTTTTGTGTTTCATTTATTTATTGATACTGATTTGTGGTAGTTGTATGCTTGGTAAATTATTTGATTTTATTTTTGTTCGTTTTTGGTTTAATGGAGTTCTTTACTTTCTTTTTTTGAAAAACTTATTTTGTGCAAAAAGTTGTTGATTAATTCCATTAAATACGGTTTTGAATTTATAATTGCTACCACTAAGCTTGGTGATTTCTTCATATAGCTTAAATAACTCTAAATAGTTCAGAGAGGCCTAGGGGTTAGATACTCCAGCTATTAAAGTACTTGATACAAGTGAAAAAAAAAAATTAATAATGTCTTGTGTGTTTACGGTAATTTCTTTTTATTGGCAACAGTTTTTGCAACTCTGAACTTGCAAAAACGACTATGAAAAAATGCCCAATATTCTTCTTCTTCTTAAAAAAAGAAGCACCTGGAATCCTAAACGGACTCCTTTCGGCTTCTAACTGCACTTTTCTTCTTCTTCGTTAGAAATCACTTGGACTCCATCATTTGGTGTCTTTCTGGCTTCCAAGTTGGTGGATTCTCCTCCATGGCATTGAATTTATTTTCTTCCAAGGGGGGGGGGGAGAAAACTAATTTGGCTTTTTCGTAAGGGCCAAACAAGGGAAGCGTAGGGTCCTGCTACCATTTCCCCGCAATTTAAGAGTAAACTCGGCAGGTACCTCTACGGCTCTTGCGACAGGACCCTCCCCTTCTTCTGCTTGTCGACCCCTCTTCTTTTAAATAGCGATACTACGGAGTAAGGTGTTGCAAAGTTTCTTCAGTCAAGTTGCAGAGTCTACAATTTGGGTCACTATACTGCTTCCATCTGAATTCTTCTCTTCTCAGTATTACTGCTAAGCTTTTTATTTTAAAGTACGCCCGATTTATTTCAGGCTCTTTGAAAATTGGAGCCAAAGCAGGAGGAGGCTTTCTATAAGGATGGTGGTTTCTAATTGCATCTCTAAGTGCGACTGAATAATTTGAGCAAGCTGTAGGTTGATAGACTTTACAGTAACTGCGGCAAGAATGTCCACTTTTTCGTTATAGTGGATGCCTACATGGCTAGGAATATGCTGGAAAGCCACTGCTATGTCAATCTTATATATAGAATCAAGCTGTTCTCTTATCTCCTGCAAATCAGTGTTCTTTACGTTCCAAGTTAAGGTTTTCATTAGTTTAAGAGCAGTCTGAGAATTCGAGAAGATTGCTCCTTTGCTGAAATGCGGAGGTATTTTTTTGACCGCCTTTAGTGATTCAACTATTACTGCCAGTTCAGCCGTCAAAACTGAGGAGTTCAGTGGGATTACTGAATTCAGTCTGAGATTACTGAATGTTTAAAATTACACACGAGCTACAATAATGCCAGGTGTGTGAATAAATTCATTACATAAACAAATTATATGGAAAAGTGTCAACAATTAAACTTTCTCTTTAATCACTGGTGTTGGCAATCTTGCATAAGAGCATAAAAAACTAACCTCAACAAGCCACCGTCTGAGACAATCATGGTGTACAAGACTTGTGTCACCCTTGCAAGCACAAGGGTTTATTAGCTTCTCAGGTCGATCTGAATCATAGCATATCCAACAGGAACAATGACTCGATACCGCAGGACCTACAACAAAAACAAAATAAAATAACAGCACTATAAAAAGACAACAATAAAAACTGATCCGGAAACAAAGAGCACTAAAAGCGAAAATGAAAAAGAAGAGCCGAAAAAAACCCGTAAAAATTGAAGTATTTGACCTAAAAATAAAAATTGATACTTTAAAAAAGTGAAAGAGCTAAAAAACAAAAACTTATCTAGATAGTGATAGGAAAACGCTAACGCTCAAAGCCCAAAGTTAAAAACCAGTAGAAAATAAAGCATTTAACCTAAAATAATAATAATAATAATAAAAAAAAATAGTGACATTTCAAAAAAATTAAACAAATGAAAAAATCGAAATCATCTGAAAATGAAGAGCATTAAAATAAAAAAAAGAAACAATTTTTTTTTAAGCAAAACATAAATTTCCAAATCAAAGGTTGAAATCCGTAGAAATTGAAGTATTTAATAAGAAAAATAATAAATAAAATAAAAAATAAATTAAATGCACTTGAAAAAAGTGAAAACTAAAAAAGAACACAGACTTATCTAAAAAAATAACAATTAAAGTTTTAAAAAAGAAACAATGCTAGTAAAACGTTAATGTTCGAACTCAGAGGTTGAAAACCAGTAACAATTTTAGTATTTGAGCTTTTCAAATCACATTGAGTGATTGAAGATACTACAGCATATTCTAAATACAAGATGAAGTGAAAACAAAAGTGTTTTCCAAATGAAATTAAAGAGTGACATTAAGACTTAAAACGACGAAATAATCCGTATATGACAGGGGGCTACTTTCTTCTCAACCCCTCGCTCTTTAAAGTAGTCTTATTCCAAAAATACTTCTCATTCCAATTAAACGGCCCTTGTCTTTCAGCAGTTGAACCCTTGTCATTCCAATTAAACGGCCCTTGTCTTTCAGCAGTCGTTCTCAAAGAATTTGGAAAAAAGGTCAGTTTTGAAATTATTTCATACTTTTTTTTTACAGAAACCTCTATCTTCTTTTCAGCAAATGAAAACACTCTTCTACTACTACTAACAACTTTTCGCAGCACTAAGACAACGATGCCAGCGCCTCTACACACGCCACATTTCCTCTTCCAACTTAATCGGTTGGAAACTTTACTCTTTACACTCAAACTTTCAACTCAAAAAGCGTGAAAACGTTTCTCTTCTGACACTATTATGGGCACACCTTAAAGGATCACTAATGGTAATTTAGTGTAGGGTAATGGTAATCTAATGGTAATTAGTAAAAAAAAGGTCTCCCGGAATGGCTCTACACCACTCTTTCATTAGGTGTCCTGTTGCACCTTTCTCTTAAGAAATGTATATAAGCTCAAAATCCCACAAGAAACCTGGTTTTAACACCGCCTCCTTCATATTTTGTACTTTGAGCCATTCTCTTATATTTTTTTTTCCTTTGTGGCACCCAGCAACAAAGTGGCACCCAGAAAAGTTTTCTAAGTAATTAACAAAGCCAACCAAACCTTGCTGCCTTCTAGCCTATTAACTCCAGAGGCAAAGGGGGTCACTTCTTTTTATGACTAGTCTGTCTGCTCTGTCCGGACAGTAATGCTGTGGCCTATGTAACAACAATTTTTATCTTTCTTAAGACAAGCCAAAACAGGTTCCAAGAATCTCAATTGAAACTGAAGTACTGAAAAACATATACTCACAGGCATTGGTAGCCTTCAGGATATGGAGCTTTAAACCAAAGCAAGAAAATTGACTTTAGGGACCTTTATCAACTTAAGGTGCCAATAGGGACCTTCACTCGATTTTAGGGACTTTGTGGCAGCCCTGCTCTCTCCTCCATAAAATTTCTTGCAAGAGATTCAGCCCGAAAAAATTCTCGTTAACACACTTTCATTTGCAAAAGACTAAGTTCTAATAGTTTTTGCGATCACTCCGGAGATCCCCCTTCCGTGGAAATTATTTCCCGAAAATCCAAACACGCTGAAAATTTTCCTTGGAACATCTCTTCATGCAAAATTGAGTAGGCAAAAAGAAGGTTAGAGAAATAAAAATAATTTTTATAGGAATTCTGTCAAATCCCCCCAGTGTAAAATTCCCCCTGAAAAGTTCACCCCCGGAAATTCCCTTCCACACGGAAAATAATCCCCATGGAAACCCGCCCCAAGCACAAATCCCCCCTCCCCCCGAAAATACCTATATACTTCCCAAAAACAAATACTATACGTAACAATAGACAATTTTTATAGCTTAAAGACTTGCCAAAGACTTACCCCCAGAGACTGGGCGGGGGCACGTTTTCTCCAAAGGCATAGTTTTGGGACTTTTCAACTATACTGAACAAAATAGCTATATCAAAATTTTGATCCAACGATTTTGGGGAAAAATATTGGAGGACTAGTTGCCCTCCAATACTTTTGGTAACTTAAAAATGACTCTTAAACTTTTCATTTCCATTCAAATAAGCCTCTCCCAATGTCCTAGGACCATTGGTTCGATACGATCTTTCTTCTGACAAAACTAAAAAATTCCACATTTTTGCAGATAGGAACTTGAAACCTCTACGGTAGGATTCTCTGATATGCTGAGTCTGATGGTGCAATTTTCATTAAGATTCTTTCACTTTTAGAGGGTTTCCCCTCTTTTGTAAAATCAGGTAAATTTTCTCAGGCTTGTAGCCTTATATGGGTAACATTAACCTTAATGAATTTTATATATTTGGAATTGGCATAATAAGCCGATTCTTTTGATATATTTATTGATATTAAAAATCCGTTTTTAGAGCTTCGGTTACTATTGAGCCGTGTCACTCTTTACTTACAGTTCGTTACCAAGAACTATTTGAAAGACCTCTGTATGCAAGCAGTTGTCTTAAGGAAATAAGAGATTGTTGATGTCAAATTTTTTTTTACAAACGAACATTATTCAAATCTAACTAATTACTTTGGGTTCTTTATTTTCACTGTTGACGTGGCCACATAGTCAAAAACCCGCAAAAATCGACAAAAATATTTTACTGCCCTAAATACTATAATTTTGAAAGAAGCAAAAGTAGAATCTTCGAACACCGGTTTTTACTTATGGCTTGTGGCTTGTTGTGGCTTGTTTACTTAATGGCTTGTTGCTCAAGGAGCAACAAGCCATTTATTGTCACATCCCTGGTACTTCAAGTTTCAACCAAGGGCAGAGGGTCAACTGCCTATCCCAGGCCTCGGTCTGTCCCCTCCTCCCAGACCCCAGTATACCCCGTCCCCGCTGGAATTTAGTGTCTTCAAAAATATTGTCAAAACTAAGATAAGCCTGCATATTTCAAGCATCCACAGAAATGGGTCATACTTTAGTAATTCTTTCGTATATCTTTACCTTCATGTTACTATACGACTGATAGTTTTCACTGTCATTTTCACTTGATTTGGGACAGTTGTTTCCAAGATAACCCCCCCCCCCAGAATTTGACAAAATTACACCATTAGTTTCAACTGCAATATTTATTTTGTGTCACAATAGAATTTGTGCCTTATTTTGTAGCATGATACCTCCCCTTCCTTCTCCCAAGATTGGCCAAAGGACCGTATTCGGGGAAACTTACCGGTTATACATAAAAAGGGTAAGGATATTCCACAGCCATCACTGGCACATAGGTCGTCGAATCGACGTTCTAGGTATTTGGTCTTTCTTACAGGGACTAGTAGCAAGCATGTCGCCCGACCTTTCTGCATCAAACCCTAGAATCACAAAAAAAAAAAAAAAAAAAAAAAAAAAAAAAAAAAAAAAAAAAAAAAAAAAAAAAAAAAAAATCTTCCAGTTTTAACTGAAGCATTTGATTTGGCGTCACAAGAGTGGCATGAAACTGCCGTCCCTTCTTGGTGTGAAGAATGAAATTCGGAAAACAACTGCCGATTATAGATACCGATTAGCAGAGCCGCGTTTTCAGGCTCAGCGGGTTCGAACACGGGTTGTTCTCGTCTAGTTTGTAGTTAGCTTTTCGTCTAGTTTCAGCGGGTTCGAAGCTTCAACCCCGTGTTTGATGCACTAGATGCAGTGATGCACAATGCTTGATGCACTAGGCGAGAACAACCCGTGTGCGAACCCGCTGAGCCTGAAAACGCGGCTCAGAATAATAAAAAACTATACATACTTGCAGGTCGGGGCTCAGACGGAATAATCTCAATTTTCCTCTTGGTGACAAAATCTTTAAGGAGACGCCGCGGATTCAAAATCCATAATTCCTCGGGTCTAGAACAAATGCAAATATTGAATTAGATCAACTATTTACGGCAATATAACTTAATTTTAATTATATAGAATAGATCATATCTGCAATATCTTAGAACGTCAAAGGGTAATAACTCAAAACTTCCAAGACGACTACTACTGCTTTTGCGGTTGCAACTACAACTAGCTGCGACTACTTTCAGAAAGTGCTAAGGAGGATATTGAAATCAAAACAATCTATGTCCAAGTTGGTTGTGAAAAGAGCGCATCAGCAATGTCTTAGGAACGGCTGAGGTATTAAGCATGAACTTTCAGGGCACGTTGAAAAGTGCTTGGAGGACAAAGAGCCTCCTTTATCCTTTAAAAATGCCCCTTCACAAAACTGACCAAAGTTCATAAATAGCCCACTAGTTCAGACTTGTCAAAAGTTCTAATAACCACGCCTCTGGGGATACCATGGCCCCGACTGGGCCCGGGGAAATGGTTGTGGTTATTTATCACTGGATACAGAGTAATGTTGGTGGGATATTGAACTACTTAGCTATGGTGACATGTCTTATTTCAGAACATATTTCCCTTAAGGCATTCCTTAAAATTAAGGAGATTGTTAAGTTTTGTAGGGAAAGGAGGTTAAGCGTGAAGCTGTTACTGAAACGACAAAGATGATATTTTTATCTTTTGCTTAGTCAGGTTTACATTAATTAATGTCGTATTTTAAATTTATTAACTTAGTTCAAAAGATACCCTGATTTTGAGCTTTTAGGGATTTAGTTTTTTAAGGGGTTTTGATATTTTTTTATTGGTTTCTTTGTTTAAATTTTTGCCTATATTTCACTGAAGATTAGTCACATAGCCAAATATTAGTCATATTAGACAAATATAAATTACTGTCATACAGCCAAATATTAGTCAATATTAAGCAGTCATGTCGGCAAATTATAGTCATAAAGCTGTTAGTAAAATGGTCTAAATATTCGCTAAGATAGTACTTTAATCACTAGAGCCGTAGTATAAGGCGTTTTATAAGGCGTGATGAAAATAAGGCGTTGATGAAATATGGCGCTGTTTTATAAGGCGTGATGAAAATAAAATACTGTCCCCTTCCGCCAAAATCCTAAATCTCCTTACCTCCAAGTCCTTCCTAAAAAAAAAACTTTTTCTGGAATTCCAAGTCAATCCCCAAGCTATGAGACAAAAACAGGACATACTTACCAAATTACACTACTTCGCCAATATTATATCGCCAATTACGTCAACTTGGATGAAACCTACTACAAATTGGATGCGATTTCTACAATAATAAGATATAGTCACTTACCCCTAATATTGCAACTAAAATAATTTTACATATTTGACTTTAATTGAATTCGCATGACGATCGATACATAACATCTAAAAAATAATTCATAGTTCAGATTCTTTTGTCCCTTGGAGGCAGCATAGGAAGCCAATTCTGTTAATGAATACATTTTTATCAAAATTCCTTCTCTTAGAGGTCCAATTACTATTGGGCCGAAACGCTTCTTACTTACAGTTCGTTCCAACGAACTGTTCAGGAACTGTTTGATTATTTCAAATTAAATTAACTAATTAAATATATAAGAATTTGAATTAAGATGCTAGCTAATTGTTCACCGCTTATAACAAATTGGAGGAGTATAAATTTTCCAATTAGACTGCAAATTTGCCCACTATGCTGTATTTGGCGAGATGGATGGAAGAAACACTCGTTCCCAGGGTTGGTGGCACCTGGGGAAAATTAATTACAGCACCTCCCTCTCGACTCAAATACCGGCAAAAAAGTCTAATCAAAATAAAAAAAAAAATTATGAAAGTGGCCAACCCCCTAGCGCAGGGGCAGCTTGCTCCGGTCACTCACCCCCCCCCCCCCCCCCGAACAGCTCTGGGTAGAAATGATGAGCTGCTACTGGAGATTCTTAAATCGATGTCTTCTAGCTATATAAAGTAGCGAGATTAATTTTATATTAAACGGTTTAAAGGCTCGAAAATAGGAAGTTTTTATTTATTTATATTTGCTTATTTATTATGCTTATTTGTATCAGTTTCGTATATGGCTTTACCAGCGTTGAAATACACACACACACAAATAACTTTGCCTTTTGACAAAAAAGAGAAAAGTATTATATTTTTGAAAATTCAAATTAACTGGTGATCTGATCTACACTAAAGAATGTGGTTAACTTATAAAAGAGTAAACTGGCGTTAGTGTTGCAAAAAAATCTCCAGCGGCGTCTAAAATTTGACAATTTTTGCAATTTTTTAATTTGATAAGGTAAAATTACTGTAATTAGAGCGATTGGCAAAATTAGTACAGCAATAAAAGCCTGATCTCATCTCTGAAAAAAAAAATACATAATTGCAACGTTAAAAAAAAGAAACATGGATGTGCTTGAATGGGTGAACAACTTCGTCTTTCTAAGAAGTGAGCTGACATCCGCAAACGAATCTCAAAATGACGTTTTGCCTTTGCCTCAGCACGCAACATAGAGAGCGGAGTCATGAGAGTCAGAAGAAAACAACAAACTCCTATTGACAGCTTTGGAACGAAATCGCTACATAAGCTTGCTGGCATCACTCACTTTGATCGAATGTCATAAAAAAAATGCTGAGAAACACCAAATGCTAAATGGCGTTGGAGACAACGACTCCAGTGCCATTTTCCATTCTTATAAGTTCCTTGTATCTACACTCTTTGGGGATTCTGTTCTGTTAACAGCTGTACAGAATCACACCGTAATTTTCAGGTTAACTATTGATTGACTAAATCTCACCAACCGCGTCAATTATATCTCAGTCTATGCCTTTCCAATATCGACAGAGTCTTAAGCTAAGACCTCGTTGTCTATAGTATGTGGGTTCCTTTCGGCACATCCTTCTATCAAAGGCAATAAGTGGCGATTCCATATATGTATTCGAGCTTAAATTATTGTTTCATCGTGGTTGTGTTAATATACAAACATATCTACAAGTCACGGATCTCTCCGGGTTTACATTTTGACAGGGTTTCAGGGTTTATATCTTGACAGGGTTTCAGGGTTTACATTTCGACAGGATTTCAGGGTTTACGTTTTGAAAGGGTTTCAGGATTTACATTTTCACGGGGTTTCAGGGTTTACATTTTGACAGGATTTCAGGGTTTACGTTTTGAAAGGGTTTCAGGATTTACATTTTCACAGGGTTTCAGGGTTTAAATTTTGACAGGGTTTCAGGGTTTACATTTTGACAGGGTTTCAGGGTTTCAGGATTTACATTTTGACAGGGTTTCAGGGTTTACATTTTGACAGGATTTCAGGGTTTACGTTTTGAAAGGGTTTCAGGATTTACATTTTCACAGGGTTTCAGGGTTTAAATTTTGACAGGGTTTCAGGGTTTACGTTTTGACAGGGTTTCAGGGTTTCAGGATTTACATTTTCACGGAGTTTCAGGGTTTACATTTTGACAGGGTTTCAGGATTTACATTTTCACGGAGTTTCAGGGTTTACATTTTGACAGGGTTTCAGGGTTTACATTTTGACAGGGTTTCAAGGTTTACATTTTCACAGGGTTTACATTTTGACATGGTATAAAAGTTCTTAAAAAACTTGCCTGATAAATTGACAGTACAAAACTTATGAAGTAATTGGGCCATATCTAATCAAATACATAGGGTGGGAGTAGTTTCCATTGGTTTAGTTTCCGCTTGGTTTCACCATTATTTATGCCCCTCCACCAATAAAAGTGGGAAGTACGAGCCCATAATGACAACATTGGTGTCATAAAGTAGCCACGTTTACAATTTTGGTATCTAGTAGTGTTTATATTGACAGCAACATCCAATAAGCTAAACAATAGCTGGCTATAGGATAAATTATTGGCTAAAAATAAGCTAAATTATAGATGGGTAAATATAGGCTATATTATAAGCTAAATTATAAATAGCTAAATATAGGCTAAATTATTTGCTAAAGTAAATAAACTATATTATAAGCTAAATTATAAGATGAAAATACACCAAGTTATATACGTGTTATATATGCTAAATAACAGATGGCTAAGACTATAGAAAGGAAATTCTAATAAAAACTAAGCCTTATATTTGTTTATTATTACTTTTTTTGCAACTAGCCTACATTCCATATACTAGCCTAGTCCCACCTATTTTACAAGAAAACAAATTGTTTCAAACAAAACGAATCCGTTTATTTTGATGAGATTTTAGGATGGTTTTAAATAAAATAAGATTATAGAAATTCAGATTTTGTTTGTTTTGAACATTTGAATAGAAATCTTTACTTTTTTCTAGTTCTGTTGGGAAATGCTACACTATCAGTGGCGCTAGCAGTTTTTAATTCCATGTAAAACGGTAAAGTTTTCTCCCTTATCATTTCCCCGTGTTCTTCGGTCTGGTCGTTCCAGTTTATCTATAAATAAGAAGAGCATCGAACAAACAGGGGAAAAGAAATTAGGAAAAAAAAACATTGAATAGAAAGGGAACAAGAACGTACCTCATACAATTCCATAGCACACAAGGAAACCAAAGTACAACGCCAATTTCTGCAATTCGGAAAACCAGGTCGTGGGTGTTTCGACTAAATAAGCCGACTCTAAAAGATTTTGATTATTTAGCACATATTCACTGCCTTAGCAAACACAAAATGCTAAAAAAAAGAACTCTAGACCATGGTATGTTAAGTGGTTAAGTTACCAGTATGGTTAACACTTCAAAAAAAGAAGAGAAAAAAAGAAGAAAGAACTCTAGACCATGGTATGTTAAGTGGTTTAGTTATCAGGATGGTTAACACTTCAAAAAAAGAAGAGAAAAAAAGAAGACAGAACTCTAGACCATGGTATGTTAAGTGGTGCAGTTACCAGGATAGTTAACACTTCAAAAAAAGAAGATAAAAAAGAAGAAAGAACTCTAGACCATGGTATGTTAAGTGGTTTAGTTACCAGGATGGTTAACACTTCAAAAAAAGAAGAGAAGAAAAGAAGACAGAACTCTAGACCATGATATGTTAAGTGGTTCAGTTACCAGGATAGTTAACACTTCAAAAAAAGAAAAGAAACTTGAGAAAAAAATATAATAAAATTATTGAAGATTCAATAGTCCAAATTCTTTTTGTAATTTTAGGTATAAACAGTGTCTGAATTTTTTGGTGTTTTCCCAAATAGAAATTCTCCTGAGTGAGGGTTTTCCAAAATCGCCCCCAAAATTTCAATTTCGTAAATACGCAATTATTAACATGAAATACAAGCCGTAAACAGTCGTCATCATTAATTTTCTGGGAGACTTCAAAAACTCATTGTTTTTTCAGGGAAAATTTGGGAACAGAGGAATGACTGGGTACATGTCCCTATTTTACGGAGTTTTCAAGTGATAACACAAAGTTAGGAGATAATAAAGGGCTTTTGTGATGAAATTAAAAAAAAACTTGTTCTTTAAAAGGTAATAATTTTTTTCTTCTTCGGGATAATGATGATGATGGTGGCATATTTATTTCAGAAAAAGACACCTAAAAGGGTAGTATTAGAGTACAAATAAAAGAAAAAAGACATGAATAATAAACAAATATAAGAAAACACAAAATGAACATAAAAAGTACTGATAACTAACAGCATTATGTCAATAATGAATGTACTTAAGGAACCACTCATCTTTTTTCAGTAAAATTCTCACTTGCTACTAAACTAGTTTAATAGCATTGATATTCACTCTGTCAACAAATACCTCAGATCGCTTATAATGGTACTACCTTTCGATTATGTCAACTGAATATGAAACTTTAATTTCTAGACACTGCCGTTTAGACGAATTTACAAGCCGACTAAATACTTTAGGGGGAAGAGGGATGGGGAGGATCCAGACGATGGAGAGGAGACACAGACGTTACGTCTGGTCTTGCATGAATTGGAGGACTGTATTAAATTTGTAGTAGCCAAATTACAGTAAACAGCCTGTTTTCGCCCAAACTCAAGATGACCCAAAATTTGATTGTCATTCAAACTGATTATTTTGATTCAACGTTTTGTTACCAAATAGTGTTTAACTTCTACATTTTGTTGTTTTTTTTAACTGGAGTCAGGCTAGTTTTTCTTAGTCATCAGAATAAAATCTTATAAATCACTGAAGTTTTTCTCTCTTTTCTCTTTTTTTTTAATATGAGTTTTAAATAGTATGTACATCTCCCCCCCCCCTCTTTTACAGGCCATGAAGCCTTTGTGAGGTTTAGTGCCGAGTGTTTGTTTTTCTGATTATAATGAGATTATGGGATTAAGTCATTCAGTTTAAGGGATTGAAATGTCATGTACGGATCTAACAATTTTCAAAGAATATACTCCCATCTGAGGGTCTATAGAGATACACTCCAAAAAGGAACCAAAATTTATTTAACTATAAAGCATATTAATGTGCAGACTGAGACTTACTGCACAGGCGGTTGCATTTAGATATTTCATATTTCCACGTGTAAAGCTTTATTTGTTTATACAAGTTTTTCCCACACGAGAGAACAGAACAACTTCAAAACTTAAAATCAGCCTACATCATCCTAAACATGAAGAGGGTTGCCACCACCTTCAATTCCCCTACTTTATATTAAAGTTAAACATGCGCGTTTTAAACTGAATAAATTACTGTGTGAATATCATAAACTTAAAAGAGCTGAACTGTTATCATTCTTGATAACAGTTCATAAAAGTAGTTAAACATTCACACAACGACCACAGATTTAAGGTGACATTTTCCAATGGCTGATAGGGGTGGAGAAGAGAGGTTCACTTGCACAAATACACACCTAAATAGAAAACAAATTATTCAGAAGGGTCAAGGTCAAAGAGTATTATAGAGACGAGTTTATGGAAATATAATACTAGCGTTATAAACTGATACAATCCAAAAACTTACGGAATTAAGCCTTAAATCCCTCCTTCTCCTGAAAATACGACACCTCAGGAGCGCTCCAAAAGATTCCAGCACATATACAGAAAACAGTTTTCAGTCTTTTTTCGCACAGACCAATATTTTTATTCTCAGATATTTTTTTTTCTACTTATTCCCCCTCCCCTGGACAAAAATTTTAAGGATGCAGGCTTTAGTCCGATCAGCCGAAAAGTATTTTATACCCTATCTTCAGGGGTTCATTAAACCCAACCTATTTTTTTTAACAGTTCGTAAAACTCATTGAATTATCTCCAGTCGCTGATATAGGTAAAACTAGTAAAAATTAGTTTTTTACATTATTTTTACAAGCTAATTCTGAAGTAAATCAATAAATTAGGCTAGACATTAGTTTTACAAGCAACTGTTGAAGTAAATCAATAAATTAGGCTAGATATTAGTTTTATATTAGTCTTACATTAGTTTTACAAGCTAATGTTGAGTTATATTATATAAGAAAACCAAAAAGTCTTCTGTATAACTTTATTCATACTTCTCTATAATAATTTGATGTTTAAAAAGTCATACTGACTTTTCAAAAGTCAAAATGACTATATCATTTTCCATGTTTAAAGGAAACATAATATTTTTAATTAATTTAAGTCATACTGACTTTTCAAAAGTCAAAATGACTATATCATTTTCCATGTTTAAAGGAAACATAACATTTTTAATTAATTTCATTTTTATGTCCCTGGCCTCCCCCAGACAATTCAGCGTGTCCCCGGGTGGCGATAGGGGAACGCCCTACAGATATGTAGGGTACCTCCATAGGAGGCACGGACCAAGGGGGGACCTTGTCCCTGGAGTCTATAATAGAAACTGGGGCACCCTCGCCCGGGGTCATAAATACAGGCGGAGGAGGAAGAAGGCCCCTCAAATGTGCACTCAAAAGGGCCCACTGGTTTGTCCACAAGTCCCATGAGTTACAAACCTTCTCCCAGTAATGGGCTAAATGGCATGGTGATGCAGAACACGATCGCAGGAGGATCCTCTATAGGAGGACAATTGCGGCAGGGCGTAAGATCCAGATCTATGGACAACCGCCTCTGCGAAGGGCTGTCTCGACCTTTCGGGGTACCTGCAAGACTGGGGATCTTGCGGTCAACTCTAATCCCACTTGAGGAGTGGTACCCCTCGAGGAAATTATAGCCAAGTAAATGACACGGCATTCGCACGGGATTCTGACTAATGGACAATTTTTCTAGGCTTGGTATGTTCTGACGGGCGTCTTCGGGCTGAAAAACCTCTTCCTAGCTAATTTATCTATTATGAGCTGCCTCCCGTAGTAGCATAATATTTGTAGGCATGAATATATAATGAGTCGGAGGTAATAGGCTTGAGATTGTCTGTGCAGGATTTCGACTCTTGTTGATAGAAGAGCATTGCCAAGTGCTAAAAACCATGTTGTGACCAAGATGGGTCCAGGAATGCACGAAGCCTCCATTCATGGAGGCCCCAGGGACTTCTCGCTATCCAGTTCTAAACCGGCTTAAGCACTTCGGCGCAGACTTGAGAAGATATGTGATTCCCGTCCTGCACTGGTATCCGGGATCATTTCTTTTCCTGAGGCGAAAATAATTTCAATGATTTAAAGAACATGAAAATTGGAACTTGGAATGTTACGACGTAAAAAATGGCTATCGTATCGACATTTTGACTGACTAATTCAGACGATTCGAACTGGATTTATTAGGAGTTTCAGAAACTCATATCCCAGGGGTAGGAAGCATGAAATTAGGTGATATAGAATTTTTTTACTCAGGCAGGAAGGGTGGGGTACATAGACAGGGAGTAGGGCTCATGATGAATAAGGAAGCTGGTAAGTCTTGTTTAGGCTGGGAAGGTATTAATAATAGAATACTAATTGCTCATTTTATGACTAAAAAGTTCAGGGTATCAGTTATAGTTGTATACGCCTCTGTAGAACCGACTGGCGGAGATACTAGTGACTCAGATGAATTTTACTTACAGTTACAGGAGGAAATAGACAGGGTCCCAGGTAGAAATATGATGTTATTATTGGGAGATTTTAACGCCCAGGTCGGTAGAAATAGGAATAGATGGTATCCTAGCCTAGGTAAATTTGGTGTAGGAAAAGAATACAGTAATGGATACAGTCTTTTGCAATTTTGTAGGTATAACAATCTAGTTATAACCAATACGGTGTTTGGTCATAAAATGGCTCATAAGTTAACATGGTATTCACGTGATAGTAAGACAGCAAACCTTATTGATTATGTTATAGTAAACCGAAAAATGGCAGGATCAATACAAGATACTAGGGTATATAGGAGTGCCGTTATTGATGTTAAAAGTAAAGATCACCATCTAATAATGTCAAGGGTTAATTTAAAGCTGAAATATCGGAAGGGCAACTACCTCCCGGGAAGTTATGATGTTGGTAGACTCCAGGATGAGAATTTGAGAGAAACTTTCCAGGAACAGTTGAATACTAAACTTAAGAGTTTAAAATTTGATAATGTGGAAGATGGTTGGAATAATTATAGAAAAATAATTTGTGAAGTTGCTGAAGGTGTATTAGAAAAGAAAGCTAGAACTGCAGCGAAGAATATTAGTGAACAAGCTTTACGTTTAATAGAAAGGAGAAAGGACTTGTACAAGAATTATCTGAGTGATAGATCATATGAAAACAAAAGGAATGTAAAGAAAGTGGAGAAAGCATTAAAATATGAACTGGCATGTTGGCATGTAGGTACTGGCATGTTAACAAATTGAGAGGGAGTAGTCAATCCGGACTTGTCCCAGTTAAAGATATGAATGGGGTCGCAATTAGCGATAAGGAAAAAACTAAAGAGAGATGGGCCGAACATTTTGAGAATTTGCTTAACCGAGATAGAGTTGCAGGAAAAAATATAGAGGAAAATGAAAAAGTTTGTGATACCTTGGATGTGAAAGAAGATTTGTTTTGTGAGGAGGAATTAGCAACAGTACTAAAAGGATTAAAGAATAATAAGGCTCCAGGTGCTGATAGGGTAGTAAATGAGTTTCTTAAATATGGTGGCTCTGAGGTTAGAAATAAGTTACTGAAGATTATGAATATGATTTTTGAAAAAGGGGAAGTACCTAACGATTTTAGGAAAACTTTAATTAAGCCACTTTATAAGAAAGGTGATAAAAGTGAGAGTGGTAATTATCAAGGCATTAGTCTGGTCTCTGTAGGTAGTAAACTACATAGCAATATGATACTTTTTAGACTGAGAGATGCCGTAGACAAAGTTTTAAGAGAAGAACAGTGCGGTTTTAAAAAAGGTAGAGGATGTGTCAACCAAATTTTCACTCTTAGGCTAATAATTGAGAAGTGCCTGAGTTTTCAAACACCTTTGGTCCTCAGTTTTATAGATTATGAGCAAGCGTTCGATTCTGTTGATAGAAGAGCTTCAGTAAAGGTTTTATCCTTGTATGGTATACCAGACAAATACATTAAAGTGATTAGTGCTATGTACGAGAATAACACTGCTGCGGTTAAGGTAGGAAATGAAGTTAGCAGCTGGTTTTGTATTAAATCAGGAGTTAAGCAGGGTTGTGTTCTATCCTCCTTTATATGGATTATTTTGATGGACTTTGTTTTAAGGAGCACAGGAAAGGCAATGGAAGACCAGGGAATCAAATGGGGAGGAAAAAGATTATGCTGATGATTTAAGCATCCTAGATGAAAGTGTGAGCAAAATGAGTGAAGTTTTAGAGGTTTTGCGAGTTCAGGGTGCTAGAATTGGTTTGAATAACTAATGTTAAGAAGACTAAGTTACTAAGGCTAGGAATAAGTGAAGATGAAAAGGTGACGTTGGGCAATGAAAAGATTGATCAGGTTGGCAGCTTCAATTGCATTGGTAGTATTATTAGTAAAGATGGTGGGAGCAGTGAAGATGTTAAAAGTAGAATAGCCAAGGCTCATGGTGTTTTTTCACAGTTAAAAAAAAGTTTGGAAGTATAGGAAGATAAGTCTGCAAACCAAGATTAGAATATTAGAAGCTACAGTGATGACAGTGGTCAAATATGGCTCTGAAACATAGACGCTCCGAAAAGCGGATGAAGATTGCTAGATGTTTTCCAGAGAAATTGCTTAAGGATTGTTCTGGGTACCCGGCTGACTGACCGTATTTCAAACAATAGGATATACGAAAAATATGGTTCAATACCGCTCTCTAGGGCTATAATGAAAGAAAGGTTGAGGTGGCTAGGGCACGTTGTGCGGATGAAGAATGACAGATTGCCAAAGATTGTTCTTTTTGGCCAACCGTCTAGGGCTAAACGGATGACTTGTCGATCCTCGAAGTATATCACAGGAATATTAAAAGTGACCCCCTTGAAATTCTAACCCACATTTCGGATGAAGCTAAGAACCTAAATATGAAAGTAAATTCCACTAAATCAAATATAATGACGATAAATTTCTTGAAATCTATTCCCGCCTTCCTTGACCCTATCCCCCCAGATATTTCTGTGTCTTCCTTTAAATTACTTGGGGTTACAATTTCCTCTAATTTGAAGTGGGATATCCACGTGAAAGATATTGTCCGTAGAGCTAATGCGTCCATGTCTCTCCTTAAGCTCTTGAATAAATTTAACGTCCCCCCATCCCATTCTTTAAGGATTTATACTTACTTTGTCCGCCCGCATCTCGAATATGCTTGTCCAGTTTGGCATCCTGGCATCTCCCGTAATGAATCAGATAAAATTGAATCTATTCAAAAAAGAGCCCTAAGAATAATTTTTAAAGAAACTTTGGTACCATATTCACTCCTTCTAAAAAAGGCCAAGCTGGAAACTCTTGAGCACAGGAGAGGAACGCTGTGCCTCCGTTTTGCAAAAAATGCAATAAAAAACCCTCGCACGGAAAACATTTTTCCCAAAAGACACTCCCCATCCAAACACCGCCTGCCACGTACTGTTTCTGAACCCATCCCTATCTTGTCCCCATCCGTTGTTTAACCTCCAGATATGAAAAAACCTTTGTCCCCTTCATTACTGATCAAATAAACCACTAGTTTTTCTTTTTTTTTTTGTACTGGTGATACCCATGCTGGTGTCCGTTTGGCTCTTCCGTTCCCTCCCCTTTTTATATACTCTCTTTTAAACCTTTTTAACACTATTTTTATCTCAATTTTTTTTTGGTTTTGTTTTAATTTGTGCCTTTTTAACTTTCTTACATTTGACACTTTTTATTTTTTAGACTAATGAATGGCTTTGCCTTTCTGCTATTGTTGTTTTTGGCATTGTTTAGCCAGTTTTTTAGTTGTTGTGCTATTTCTATGTCTTTCTTTTATTATATGACCCCGAAATGCGAATTCGGCCCTTCGGGGCTTGTGATAGTCATTTTTTGAAATAAATATCTTATCTTATCTAAACGGAAAGAAGGTCGTCCCCGTCTGGGGTGGTAGGACGTCATAAAGAAAGATTTCCTCAGGCGACTTGGTGCTGCGGTGAGTTGTTAGTACTAGTAGTACTGATATAGGGGTGGGAGGTCACTGAAAATTAGTACGAATCTGTCAATTGATAATAGTTATCAAAATAGTAGCCCAGGAATCTGTCCAGAAAAGCAGACAGGTTCTCAAAGATTCTAGGTAGCATAGTGAATTTTTGATAGACTATATTTGTATAAATAATAAGTTATTTCATAATAAATAGTAAATTTTTCATTATTTTTTTCTTAGGTCAGTACGTGTATGTTTTAAGCATCCCTCTTAAAAATTCAAATTAATTAGCAAAATAAAAGAATTCTGAAATAAATGAGCTACTGTTTGGCCAAAATTATCTTGGTTGTTAAATAAACCCGAAAGGTCACTGAAAATTAGTACGAATCTGTCGATTGATAATACTTATCAAAATAGTAGCCCAGGAATCTTTGAAAAAACACCAAAAACACCGAAAAACACCAAAAACACCGAAAAACACCAAAAAAGCGAGTGAAATAAAGTAATATAGACTGTTACACCTACATATGGTAGCTATGGCAGGGGAAGTTGACATGGTGTATATCGCTTTCAGACCACATTTAGAACCTGGGAGATTCCAAAATCCCGGTTAAAAATCCATAGATAACAATAAAGGAAAAGGAAAAGCAAAAAGGAAATGAAACGAGGTACTTGTCTCTCCATAATTCACCAAGTGTATCAGACATGAGGAGGCTAACTGCTAATAGGACCATAAAAGCCTGCGAAATGAGACCCAGTCGGGACTGCACTAGCTGTCCTCTGTCAACGTAGTCAAGGTCAGTTGAAGCACTCCCGCTCACTTTTGCCTAAAAAATATAAAAGCTCAAAGTATATCCACAGATGAGGGAGTAGGGGTCTTTGTCACTCAAGAGTGTACTCACGTTGGATAAAACTATTCTAAATACAGAGGAATCAAACTTGATGCTAATCAAGTTCCAAAAATCATTTCCAAAAACTACTAATTTTTCACTTAAAAGTATATAGAGGAGTAATTGTTGTCACTGGAGTTCGAGAATTGAATATAATGCATAGTTTCTATATTACATCTAGGTTAATAAATTATTACACGAGGTAGTCAAGTGGTAGTGGCAGTCCCTTGAACCTTTGAATTATTTTTGTGAGCCTGCCAGTGGTGCTACCTTTTTTAAAGTTGAATCGTTCATGAAATTCCTTCCAAGGAATTAGTAAAAATACTTTAAACGAAATAATTACTGCCCAAAAAGGACACTGATTGTTTCAGATGGTTACTGAATTCTTTTTGTTACAAATAATTGCTGATTCCGCCTCCTTGCTTTCTTACTTGAAATCCCCCCTCCACATCCCCTCAATTTTTTCTGTTCTTCTGTATATCGCCGAAGATTGTCCTTTTCGGAAAACTGTCTAGGGCTAAAGGAAAACAGGTCGTCCTCGTCTGGGGTGGGAGGATTTCATGAAGAAATATTTATAGGAAATGGGAACTTCCTGGAAGGGTGTAAAGAGGGAGGCTTTGAATAGATTGGGATGGAAGAGGAGCGTGCACAGCTGTGTTGGCCTCAGGCGGCTTGGTGCTGCGGTGAGTTGTTAGTAGTAGTAGTAATGTAACTGCAAATAAGGCCCTTCAATTACCATTCATAAATTAATGTTAGTAAATCGGTGATTTCGTTTTTTTTTTTTTTGGGGGGGGGGGGGGTAAATTTACCTGTTTTGAACGAGTTTATTTACTTGGATGTAGGTTAATAAGGGAGCGTGAGAGAATCATATACAAATAGTTGAAAATCGTAGGCAGCGCAATCCCGCTGCCTAAGTAAAGAACGATGTTGGCACAATGCATTATTCATTTTTTTTTCCATACAAGGGCACTTCGTATTGAAGGAGTGGTCGTGGAAACTTCGAAAAGGGCTCATTCAATTAGAAATTGGAGTTGCTAGTGCCCTTTTGAATAGTCGAAAGAGATTAGAGGGAAACTAGCCCCCCCCCCCACGCCCATTATTCCTCCAAACACATCCAATCAAAATTTTGAGATAGCCACTTTGTAAAGCGTAGTTGAATTCCAGATAGAAAATATGTATTTGAGGAGAACACTCCCCCACAACCCTCAGGGCAAGGGTTTTAAGTTATGCCCTGGGGGCATATAAGAACGATGTTGGCACAATGTATTATTTATTATTTTTTTTCCTTTAGAGCAGGGCACTTGGTATCGAAGAAGTTGTCGTAGAAACTTCGAAAATGGCTCATTCAATTGGAAATCGGAGTGGATTTTGCCCTTTTAATAGTCGAAAGTGATTGGAAGGCAACTAACACCCCTTCCACGCCCACCATTTCCCGAAACACATCCAATCAAAATTTTGAGAGAGCCATTTTGTTCAGCATAGTTGATTTCCAGATTGAAATTATGTTTTTCAGGAGGACCTTCCCCCACAGCCTTCAGGGCAAGGGTTGTAAGTTATGCCCTAGAGGCATATAAGGTTTTTATAGAAGGCGCTGTCATAGAAACTTCAAAAAGGCTCATTCGATTGGAAATTCAAAGGGCTAGTGCCCTTTTTAATAGTTGAAAGTGATTGGAGGGCAACTAAACCCCCTCTCACGCCCACCTTTTCCCCAAACACATCCAATCAAAATTTTGAGATAGCCATTTTATTCACCGTAGTTTTAAGTTCTGGAAATTAGGTCTTTGAGGATCACAACACCCCCCCCCCCCCACGCCCTCAGGACAAGGGTTGTAAGTTACGCCCTGGGGGCATATAAGGTTTTTATAGAACGCGTTGTCGTAGAAACTTCAAATAGGGCTCATTCGATTGGAAATTGAAATTTCCAAACGAAATTTCAAATTAAAATTTGAAATATTCAGGGCAAGTTATGCCCTGGGGGCATATAAGAACAATGTTGGCACAATGTATTATTTATTGTTTTTCTTCTTTAAAGCAAGAAGTTGTCGTAGAAACTTCGAAAAGGGATCATTCAATTGTAAATTGGAGTGGCTAGTGCCCTTTTTGATAGTCGAAAGTGATTGAAGGGTAACTAACCCCCCTCCCATGCCCACCTTTGCCCCAAACACATCCAATCAAAATTTTAAGATACCCATTTTGTTCAACATAGTTGAAGGTTCTGGAAATTAGGTCTTTGAGAATGACACCCCCCCCCCACATTCCTCAGGGCAAGGGTTGTAAGTTATGCCCTGGGGACATATAAGGTTTTTATACAACGCGTTGTAGTAGAAACTTCAAAAAGGGCTCATTCGATTGGAAATTGAAATGGCTAGTGCCCTTTTTAATAGTCGAAAGTGATTGAAAGGCAACTAACACCCCTTCCCTACCCACCATTTCTCCAAACACATCTAATCGAAATTTTGAGATAGCCATTTTGTTCCACGCAGTTTAAAGTTCAGGAAATTATACCTTTGAGCAAGACACTCTCCCCACAGTCTTCAGGGCAAGGGTTATAAGTTATGCCCAGGGGGCATATAAGAACGATGTTGGCACAATGTATTATTTATTATTTTTTTTTCCTTTAGAGCAGGCCACTTCGTATCGAAGAAGTTGTCGTAGAAACTTCAAAAAGGGCTCATTGAATTGGACACTGGAGTTTCTTGTGCCCATTTTAATAGTCGAAAGTGATTGGAAGGCAACTAACACCCCTTCCACGCCTACCATTTCCCGAAACACATCCAATCAAAATTTTGAGATAGCCATTTTATTCAGCGTAGTTGATTTTCAGATAGAAATTATGTTTTCGAGGAGGACACTCCCCCACAGCCCTCAGGGCAAGGGTTGTAAGTAGAAAGCGTTGTCATAGAAACTTCAAAAAAGACAAAATTCGATTAGAAATTCAAAAGGCTAGTGCCCTTTTTAATAGTCGAAAGTGATTGAATGGCAACTAACCCCCCTCTCACGCCCACCTTTTCCCCAAACACATCCCATCAAAATTTTAAGATAACCATTTTGTTCAACATAGTTGAAAGTTCTGGAAATTAGGTCCTTAAGGATGACAACCCCCCCCCCCCACCCCCCACATTCCTCAAGGCAAGGGTTGTAAGTTATGCCCTGGGGGCATATAAGGTTTTTATAGAACGCGTTGTCGTAGAAACTTCAAAAAGGACTCATTCGTTTGGAAATTGAAATGACTAGTGCCCTTTTTAATAGTCGAAAGTGATTAGAAGGCCACTGACACCCCTTCCACTCCCACCATTTCCCCAAACACATCCAATAAAGATTTTGAGATAGCCGTTTTGTTCCACGCAGTTTAAAGTTCAGGAAATTATACCTTTGAGCAGGACATTCTCCCCACAGTCTTCAGGGCAAGGCTTATAAGTATTCGAAAGTGATATTTATTGTAATTTCTGTTCGTTTTGGGTTTCATTTATTTATCGATGCTAATTTGTGGTAGTTTCACGCTTGGTAGATTATTTGATTTTATTTTTGCTCATTTTTTGTTTAATGGAGTTCTTTACTTTTCTTTGAAAAACTTATTTTGTGGAAAAAGTTTTTTTTAATTAATAAGGGGAATAAAGTGACAAGAATGGTTCTAAGTAGTTGTTTCAGGTCAGTAGGTCAAGGAGATATTAAGTTGCAGATGCAAGTGTTGAAGTCTAAGATTAGGTCAGTAAGGGAGTATGGAGCAGAAGTTTGGGTTTTGATAGGGTAGCTAGATTAGAAAGATTACGACCACAATATTATAAAAGAAGCCTATAGAGGTTATGGTAGGGATACGTAAGAAGGAGAGGTTTCTAAACAGGTATATTACATTTTAGTTTTTAAGTTTAATTAGATTTTAGTTGATCAGAAAATTCAGAAGTGGGAGTGTCAGATCCGATCGTTTGACTCTTGATTTGTATTCTAGCGTAAAAGAGAAATGTGCAGAGGAGTCATACTTAAAGATGGGTTGTCTAAGGAAGATGTTAAAAGGGTAATTTTTGTAGAGGTATTTTATGCCCCTTGGGGTACTAATAAAATATTTGGGAAGGGTTAGAATGATAAGAGGTACTCACAGTTTTCCAATGTATGAAGAGAGGGAGGAAAATTTGTTGCATTTTCTGGGAAATTGTGAAGGGTTCAGGGATTTGAAATTTTTGGAGCGGTTGAAGGGCAAGAGTTGTGGGTGGAAAAATCATTGGGGAATGGATGTTTTATTAGTATTAGGAATCCGGCGCAGTTTATTTGTGTGGGCCTGATCCACCGTGAGGGCGTTATATGAGAACTTTGTTTATATTAGTTTTTTAATTGTGTTCTTTTCTTGTTTGAATAATTTAATTTAATTGTTTAATCGATTATCTTAATTGCACTGTTATGTCCTTTTTTTGTGGCTGTGGCCCGCGGGTTTTTTTGTGTGGCATATATATTGCATTACACTATCCTATTATAAAATAAAAAATTCTTAGTTGTCCTATGGTTATGTTTTATGGGCTAGCATATTTAATGTGAATTCTAGACGTATGAAAAGATTACAGAATAAGATTATTTGTTCAGCTGGTGGTTATGTTTACATAACGTAGTTAACGTAGTTACTACGTAAATAACGTAGTTACACGTTTTGTGCTTGATGTAGGACAGTCAATGATCACTGGGCTGCTGTGTCAGGGGCACCAATTCACAAAAATGTAAGGAAGAAAGGTATGGGAAAATTTTTTCTTACTCTCTCAAATGGTATTTTTTTTTTTAGAATGTATGAGGGTGAGGGTGGAATATTGCTTTTTTCGATTTCTTTAAATGAAAAATCCAAGAAAGTATTTTTTCAAAATCTAGTGGGTAACTATTCCCCACATCCCCTGAGTTAGCACTAAGTGCTGTACTTACTGAGCAATATCTTAAGGGGTTGCCTCCTTCATTGTTTTATATCATTTTATATGAAACAGTTCTTTGCATGATTATTCTACTAGAAATGCAACTAGGTTGGAAACCTTTCCTCAGGGACTATGGGGGACCTTGTAATTCCTAAAGACATAGTTATTAGACCTTTCAACTATGCTGAATCAAATGGCTATCTCAAAATTTTGAGATAGCCTTGCTCATTTAACTAGGGCACTCAACATTTTAATTTCCTTTTGAATGAGCCCTCTCCCGATCTTCTAGGACCACCGGTTCGATACAGTTACCCCTGAGATTAAAAAAAAACAGCAACAAATAAGCACGCATCCATGAACTTTCTTCTGGGAAAAATTACAAAATTCCACATTTTCGTAGATAGAACCTTGAAACCTCTACAGGTGATTTCCCTTAAACGCTGTACCTGATTGTATGATTTTCGTTAAGGTCCCTTGACTTTTTGGGGGTGCTTCCCCCTTTTTTGAGAAATCAGACAACTTTTTTTTACAGGCTCGTAGCTTTTGATTGGTAACATTATACTTAATGAAGAAAATTCCTTTTATTAGAGTTTCAGTAACTGTTGGAAAGACTCGCTCCTTACTTACAGTTCGTTACCACGAACTGTTTGAAAAGTTTTGTAATGTTAACCAGCAAGTTTGGTCGGAAATTTTTTCCTCAACCTATATCGTAAGAATTCAAGTCAAGTTCCATTATTTCCTAAGCTCTAAATTTTGTAACTATTTCGTAAGTCACTTAATTGGTGATATTTCATTTAGAAGCCAATGGTCAAATTGGCCAATTTTAACTTAGAAAATAGGAACAAATTGATACATAATAAATTGACTATTTATGGATATATTCAATGAACTTAACTCAACTCAAAATCAAATGCAATGCTGTATCAATCATTAGACCATATTACCCTCGGGGGTGCAAGTAACCCAAGCCTCCCCCCCCACCCCAACTCTACGTAAATACAATGCTCAAAACCAAGATTTAGATTTACTCCTATATTCTTTTAAATTATCCCTATAAGCGGTAGACATTTGGCTCTTTTCCAGAAGTCCCCCCCCCCCCCGAGGCGCACTGCCGTATATCTGCCCGTTTGAAGTTTCCTTCAAGACGACTAAGAACTTTTCAGTGTCATTCCTGATACAAGTTATGATCATAAAGAAATTACTTCAAGGGAAATTAAACACAACATAATAGAAAACGAGGCAAACTTAAGACTTTGCCGAAATAATAAAAATGAAAAGACACATAATAAGCAAATGCAAATAATAATAACAACGAAAATGGTAAAACCACAGAGAAACAGAGGGACGAATTATAGAAAATCTTGTGGTTCAAAAACTTTTCATTCGTTTTACTGGCTTAAAGATGTATCTTAGGCTTAAAACTTTACACAGCAGAACCAATCAGGATTCAAAAGGCGGGGTTAATTCTTCATGACTAATATGACTGGTTAATGAAAGTATATTACTGACATGAACTAATGAAATTAAGGCTAGGTTTTACCAGGGAGCTAAAAGCAATCTCTTATTCTCGTTGGTACTAATGATAATGCAACCAGAGAGAAATAAAAAGACAAAAGAGCCAACCTTTACAAAAGCTGAATCCCTCCTTGTTTCGTACATCAAGGAATGTGAGGCAGTTATCTGACCCAAGTCGGATAACAAAATCGAATCTGATGATGTTACAAATTCACCACGCACCTGACAAAACAACAAGCACATAAATAACGAAATACCACAAATTTCAAAATTAGTACATAAACACAGATCGTGGACCTCCGGAACCCATTACCTGAGCACCCACTCAACATATAACACCAACAATTTTATCGGTACTTGTATGATATAGCCCCTACCTAATATTCCTCTAATATGTTTCTCTGACGCTCAATCCTAATGAAATATACGTAAGTATGATAAGAATGTAATACTTTAGCAACGAATTATTGCTATATATTTGCACATTAGGAGGGGGGGGGGGTAAAGTATAGCGGGTCTGTATGCCTAATGTGTTAGGTACAATTGTTCAATATATTATGAAGTAAGAATTGTTTTCTAACTTCACACTGTCCAAATACTTTTCCTCCACCCCCTCCCTAATGTGCAAATATATAGCCCAAAGTATATATTTTCCATCTAACCTGTCACTTCTCTTTGTCTTGTCTCCCGCTAAGCTGAAAGAAACTAACGAAAAAAACCGGTTCTATAATGCGTTAATGAATGAACAACTTGAGCGGTAGAGGCTATATCATGCAAGTAGCATTTTATCATTGGAAACAATTTCCCCGGCCATAATTAACTTCAAATATGCGGTGAGTTTACTTACTAAATAACTTTGACAGCTTAGAACAACGTCATCTGACGTTACTAAAAAAAATCATTAATTTCATTTTCATAATCCTACCCGTCCCAGAATTTCTATGTCCTTTAAATTACTTGGCGTCAAAGTTTCTTCTTATTTAATGTGTGGTAACCATGATAAAAATATCATCACACAGACTAATAAATTTCATTACCCCCTTTTGCTCTTAAATAAACTTGGAATCACTCCTTCCCGTTCTTTAAGGATTTATACTTCCTTTGTCCACCCTCATCTTCACCCTCATCTTCAATATCTTCATCCATCTGGCACCCGGACAACTCCCGTGAAGAATCAGATAAAACTGAATTCATCCAACAAAGAGCCCATGACAAATTTTCAAAAGAGGTAAAGTTCCAGATTCTTTCCTTCTACATACAAAATCTATATTAGAAACGCTTGAGCACAGAAAACGTATATTGTGCCCCCATTTCTCAAAAAAAGCAGATAAACCCTTGTAGGGATAATATTTTTCAGAAAAGACATTCCCCACCCAGATCCAACCCGCCCCAATTTGTTCCTATCTTGTCCCCGTTCACTGCTGTACCTTGGATGTGAAAAAAAAAACTATTTTGTCTTCATTACGAACAAAAATTAACAAATTATCCCGTTTTTAGAATTTTAGAGGCTTGAATAGTCCCAATTTCTTTTCAATTTTCATTTTATAAGCTTTTGCAGTGACCATGTGGAACAAAAGAGTTTGTCGAAAAATATTTTTTCGTTAAGAAGGAACATTATTATGCTACTATGCTTATATTAAGCAATAATTTAGCCCCACGTTCCTTCAAATTTTCCCTCCACTTTACAGCTTTTTAAGACCTAAACAAGAAAGGGATCATCATTTTATTTATAACCCTTCATACAAGAAATGGCCAAACTCACAAACACGGAGTAAAAAAGATAAACAAAAAGAAACAACAGAAAGAAAATACACTTCGACAACTACGAAAACGTGACAAACATGAATGACCAAAGATGGGAAAACTCCTTCCCATTTATTCACTTATTTCAAATAGATAGGGAAACAATAAATATTAGAAAGCACACAATAAATAATAAATTATTATAATTACCAAAATTCGTGAACTACCACATCTAAAGATTGTATATTGTGTTTTCGAAAAACAAAAGGATTTAAATATTGACAAATCATTACAACACAACAACAAAATGATACTACCAATAATAAATAGAAGATCTAAAGCCGAAATAGTCAACCATGAAGAGAAAGTAAATTTTATTTTTTTTTGATCTGACAGAAGCAGCTAAAATTGTACATTTAGTTACTAGGGATCTTGTCATCCGCGGCTGAGACACTTTATTGTATACGGGGTTTATGTTGGCGATAGTACCCTTTTCTATTTCCTTATTCTTCCATAATTTGCTTAGATCCGTTTTTCTTTTTTTTAAACTATTCTAGTTTGCTTGAAGGCCCATTTAACAAATCTTTTTTTATGAGTTATAAAAGAAGAAACATTTCACAAGGTTTTTCCCTAGTCCAAAATCAGAGAGGCTTACTTAACTTGAAATATGGCAGGAAAGACAGAAGGCAAGATTGGGACAAATTCAAAGGTGCAACATTAGGACAAGACTGTGTACAGTCTCACACAATTGTACAGTCATGCAGCGAAATTCTTACGATTTACGTTGCATAGATACAAGGGGCATTCATGCTGTCTGGACATTATCAATAATGTACATTTGGATCTATTTTTAGATAACATGCTAAAATAAGATGAGAGTACCGGGGGACGAAGCTTTGCTCGATGAAAACAAAGACAGTTATTTAAGAGCTTCAATTTCAGTTTCTTTTATTAGGTAGACGTTCTCGCATATTTATACCGACAAATTGTTCTATACTATTGGATATCAAATTAAATTCTTATACGAACTTATGAATATGTAGCCCAGGCACTCATCTTCAAAGGAATCTACGTATTACAACTATTACAAGAGTTCATGACGTCATACAAATAAAAACGTCATAAAAATTCGAATGAGTCAAACCCGTGACGTTTGGATTGACAGTCCGATGCGCTATCCATTGAGCAAGGGAAAAAATCTATGTAAATAAAAAGAAAACGAAAAGTATTAAAAGAAATTAAAAGCTATTCTAGTCGTTTTAGGCAACAAATCCTGATTATTTAAAACAGTTTACCCGAAAACAAAAATTTGTAAAGTATAAAGTACCATTTGCTTCAAAGTCAGTTTTGGTAATTCTTTTTTTTACTGCTCTTCACTTTTCAATTTCAGAGTTTAATTTGGGGTTCTACTTTATTTATGTCCCTCTCACGAAAATCGATTGGTCGATCTACAACTGAAGCACGAACGAAAAAGGTATTGCCAGTTTCAGAACCAGACGAGCAACAAGAATCAAGATTGGAAACCAATCAAGTACGTGATTTTCGAACTAGACAGGACAATGCACGCTAATTTGAATTTTGGTGTGTTACATTACAAAACTGATTATTAAAGTCTTCATCATATTATCGTTATTGGAAATATAGAGAAGTTAGGCAAATTTTGTCGTGCATTAAAATTCAAGCAAAAAATGCAGGATATGCTGCACAAGTGAAATTACCAGAATTAAATTCACCACCGAAACCCCAACAAACGTTGGGGTTCGATGACACAAGCCAGTCAAACCGTTTTCTCGGCAAACGTACTCGTAATCATAAATTCCTAACGTAGTACATGTAGATCATAAATTCCTAAAAAAAAATTAGTAGGATTGGCTCGTGCCAACCAATTTCGATCAACACAGCGAATTAGTTCGTCACTCCAGGACCACTCTGGAACGAATGCCAGACGATGATTATGTTGTTAACACAAGAGCGGACAAAACATCGCCGGCCAAAAGGAAAGAACAAACAATGCACCAGCAATTAATGAAGTAAGAATCACCATAGTTGGCACACAATTTAACTAGCCTGACATAGTTCCTTCATCGCAAAGATGGTAATATTCAGTGAGTCTCCGAAACTTGTCATTCCTATTATGCATTGCAATTTCTAATTTTCATTATGGCAAGAGGAAGATAGATACCATTATAACATCAAAATGGAAAATTCACAAACGCGCCAAGAGACCAATAAGAAAATCAGAAACCTGAATTAGTATTCATATCGGGTGATGATTATTGAGAACTAAGACAATCGCATTTTCAAATATCGGCAATTTTTCCATCAATACATTGTCGACATGTACGCAAAAATTGAGACCGAATGACATTCGATTAACTTGAATCAAACTGTGCTAAAAAAAGATCATTTACACGACGCAGTTGCTACTAGTAGGCAATCCCAATTAACTAGGAAAAATAGTCACACTGCCAGCTATATTCACAGGAAGCCCACGGACAAGACTGAGAAACAAAATGACTAATGTTCGTGCTTCATACCGACGATATTTTTTCATAATATTCACGTGCAATCCCACATGTGACGAAATGAAACAACTTCTGTTGCCTGGAAAATCATCCTCGAATCGGAATGATATCATCGTACGATAATTAAAAAAAACTGAAGTTTTTGATGAATGTCATTGTAAAAATCTGATTGGGTGACAGATTGCCATAGATTGTCCTTTTTGGCCAATCGTCTAGGGCAAAATAAACAGCAGGATGTCCGCGGTTGGGGTGTGAGGATGTCGTAAAGAAAAACTTGAAGAAAATGTGAACTTCCGGGGAGTATGTAAAGAGGGAGGCTTTGAATATGTTGGGATGGAGGAGGAGCGTGCGTAGCTGTGTTGGCCTCAGGCGGCTCGGTGCTGCGGTAAGTTGTTATTAGTAGTAATAGTAATTAGAAAGATCATTTGAGGTGATTATCGCATGCACACATTTTGATTGGTTGATCGATAAAATTACACCAGACAAAAATGACAACGTCGTTTCAGCAGGAATACCAAATGTCAAGATTGATCAGGAGTTATTCAAGGTCATTAACAAAAGCATGATTCATGGTAAATCTGGGACGATCAACAATATGTGTCCAGATATTGTATATCCGCATCTCGATATTGTACATCCGAAAGCACCCGAATAAATAATAAATTAGTTACCTTTGAAATAAATTTATTTTAAAATAAATTCCAACGTGTTGTTTTAATTTTTGCCCTTGATTTCCCTTTATTTTTTAGATTTCAGCAACGCATGATGGGCAAGCTAGTAGGAAATGAAAACAGAATAAAAACAAGGAAAAGAAAAGAAAATAGTTTCAAGCAAAGATTGAGTGTGAAAACAATGTCAATTTGAACGCTACGTCAATTTAATAAACTTTTCTAACTTAATTCCAATATTTTTTTTCAACATAAAATAAATAATGTTATGTGCCTACCTTAAAGAAAACTTCCACTCCGTAAACCAAAAAGAAAGTAACTGCCACCAAAAACAGGAAAGCGTAGCATATATTGTAAATATAAGTATAATACTGTCTCTCATCATTGTCAGCAGCTACTGCGTAAGTAAAGACGAATTCTGATGCTAATACACTGTATAAAACAAAGTTGAAGACTAAAAAGCCAACTAGTGACTTTGAAAGAAACTTGCTCGCACTTGGTGGGCCCATAAGACCCACGTGAAATACCTACAAGGAAAATAAGTATTTTAGAGGAACAGGTACAGTTAATACACTGAAACGGACGTAGTCACAAACACTCGTAGTCACAGTCATAGTCCTAAGTAGTCCACATTGCAATAGTCAGTAGTCCAAAATCGTAAGTAGCTGTAAACACAGTCGCAAGTAGTAGCAGTCGCTCTAAAAAGCAGTCGTAGACGCAAGCCGTTGCAGTCGCAAGTAGTCACATTTGTAAAATCAAGCAGCCACATAGAAAGCAGGAAAAAAAAAAAAAAAAAAAAAAAAAAAAAAAAAAAAAAAAAAAAGGAACATCGGAATATTCAGGAATATACTATAGCGTTGCCTATAGTAAAGGTCATACGGCTCAAATTTTTCAGTTTTTTTTCCAGAGGCACTTCATATGGAAGGGGTCGTCGTATAAACTTCAAAGGGGGCATATAAGATTGGAAATCGAGAGTTCTAGTGCCCTTTTTAGGAGTCAAAAGTGATCGGAGGGCAACTAGCCCCCCCCCCCCACGCCCTTCTTTCCCCAAGTAATCTGTTAAAGATTTTGAGGTAGCCATTTTGTTAAAAATAGTTCAAAGATCATATAACACAAACTCCAGGGTCAACATAAGCCCCCAGGGCCTGGAGCAGGCGTTGTAAGTTATGCCCTGGGGAAAAATATGGTTCTTATAGAAGGGATGCTCGTAAAAACTTCAGAGATGACTCATTCGATTGGAAATCGAAAGTTCTAGTTCACTTTGTTATAGTCAAAAGAGATCGGAGGGCAATTAGCCCCCCCCCCACACACACACCCTTTTTTTCGAATTATATTAGATAAAAATTTTAAGATAGCCATTTTATTAAAAATGGTTCAAAGATCATATAACAAAAACTCTGGTGTCGAGACAACCCCCAGGGCCCGGGAGCAGGCCTTGTAAGATATGCCCTGGGGGCATATATGGTTCTTATGGAAGGAATGATAAACTTCAAAGAGCGCTCATTCGATTGGAATTTGAAAGTTCTAGTTCACTTTTTAAGAGTCGAAAAGAGATTGGAAGGCAACTAGCCCCCCCCCCCTCCACGCCCTTTTCCCCTCAAACCCATCCGATAAGAACTTTGAGACAGCCATTTTTTTTTAAAAAAGACCATATAACGAAAACTCCGGGTATGCTCGTATAAACTTCAGAGAGGGCTCATTTGGCTCGAAATTGAAAGTTCGATTCACTTTTTAAGAGTCGAAAGAGATCCGAGGGCAACTTCCCCCCCCCCTAACCATTTTTTCCAAACCCATTCGATAAAAATTTTTAGATAGCCATTTAGTTAAAAATAGTTCAAAGGTCAGATAAGAAAATCTCCGGTGTCAACCCCCCAGGGTCGGGGGTAGGCATTCTAAGGTATGCCCTGAGAGCATGTTTAGTTCTTATGAAAGAGATGCTCGTATAAACTTCATAGAGGGCTCATTTGATTGAAAGTTGAAAGTTCTAGGTCACTTTCTAAGAATCAAAAGATTGGACGGCAAGTAACACCCCCACGCCCTTTTTTCCCCAAACCCATCTGCTACGAATTTTGAGATAGCCATTTTTTTTAATAGTTCAAAAATTAGAAAACAAAAACTCTGATGCCGACACAAACCCCCATGGCCCGAGGGGTAGGCGTTGTAAGTGTTGTCCTGGGGGCGTATATGGTTCTTATGAAAGGGACGCTTATATAAACTTCAGAGAGAGCTCATTTGATTGGAAATTGAAAGATCTAGTTCAATTTGTAAGAGTCAAAAGAAATCCGAGGGCAAATAGCCCCTCTCCCCAAACACATCCGACAAAAATGTTGAGATAGCCATTTCGTTAAAAATAGTTCAAAGGTAAGAAAAACTCCTGTGTCGACGCAACCCCCAGGGCCCGGGGGCAGGCATTGTGAGTAATGCTATGGGGGCATATATGGTTCTTAAGGAAGGGATGCTCGTATAAACTTCAGAGAGGGTTGATATGATTGGAAATCCCCCCCCACACACCCTTTTTTCCCCATTCCCATCCGATAAAAATGTTGAGATAGCCATTTCGTTAAAATAGTTCCAAGGTCAGAAAAAGTCCTGTTTCGACGCAACCCCCAAGAGCCGGGGGCAGGTGTTGTGAGTAATTTTCTGGGGGCATATACGGTTCTTATGGAAGGGATGCTCGTATAAACTTCAGAGGGCTAATTTGACTGGAAATTGAAAGTTGTCTTTTACTTTTTAAAATAAAGAGATCGGAGTGCAACTAGCCCCCTCCCCCGCCATTTTTTCTAAATGCATCCGATAAAAATTTTGATATAGCCATTTTGTTAAAAATAGTTGAAAGATCATATAACAAAAACTCAGGTGTCGGCACAACCCCCAGGGCCCGGGGGCAGAAGTTGCAAGTTATGCCATAAGGGCATATATTGCTCTTATGGAAGGGATGTTCGTATGAACTTCAAATAGGGCACATTCGATTGGAAATTGAAAGTTCTAGTTCACTTTTTAAGAGTCAAAAGAGATCGGAGGGCAACTAGCCCCCCCCCCTCCACGCCTTTTTTTCTCAAACCCATCTGATAAAAACTTTGAGATATCCATTTTTTTTTTAATAGTTCAAAGATCATATAACGAAAACTATGGGGGTCGAGACAACCCCACAGGGCCCGAGGGCAGGCGTTGTAAGTTATGCCCTGGGGGAATATATGGTTCTTATGGAAGGGATGCTCGTAAAAACTTCAAAGAGGGGTCATTTGAATTTAAATAGAAAGTTCTAGTTCAGTTTCTGAGAGTCAATAGAGATTGGAGGGCAACTAGCCCCCCCCCCCACTCCTTTTCCCCCAAATGCATCCGATAAAAATTTTGAGATAGCCATTTTGTTAAAAATAGTCCATAAGTAAAATAACAAAAACTCAGATGTTGACATAACTCCCCAGGGCCCAGGACCCAGGGGCAGGCGTTGTGAGTTATTTCCTGGGGTAGATATGGTTCTTATGAAAGGGATGCTCATATAAGCTTCAGAGAGGGCTCTTTTGATTACAAATTGAAAGTTCGAGTTCACTTTTTACGAGTCAAAAGAGATCCGAGGGCATCTAGCCCCCCCCCCCCCCAACGCCTTTTTTCCAAACCGAACAAATGAAAAGTTTGAGATAGCCATTCATTTTGTTAAAAATAGTTCAGGGGTCGGATAAGAAAAACTCCGGTGTCAATACAACCCCCCAATTATGCATTGTTCTTATGAAACTGATGCTCGTAAAAACTTCATAGAGGGCTAATTTGACTGGAAATTGAAAGTTCTAGTTCAATTTTTAAGAGCCAAGAGATTGGAGTGCAACTAGACCCCTCCCACTTCCTTTCCCTCAAACCCATCCGCTACAAATTTTGAGATAGCCATTTAGTTCAAAAATTAGCTAACAAAAACTCTGGTGTCGACAAAACCCCCCAGGGCCCAGGGGGTAGGCGTTGTAAGTGCTGTCCTCGGGGCGTATATGGCTCTTATGAAAGGAATGATTGTATAAACTTCGGAGGGCTCATTTGATTGGAAATTGAAAGATCTAGTTCACTTTTTAAGAGTCAAAAGATATCCGAGGGCAACAAGCCCTCCCCATAGCCTTTTTTTCCCCAAATCCATCAGATAAAAATTTTGAGATAGCCATTTCGTTAAAAATAGTTCAAAGGTTAGATAAGAAAACCTCCTGTGTCAACGCAACCCCCCAGGGCCCGGGGGCAGGCGTTATAAGTAATGCTCTTGGGGCACATATGATGGAAGGGATGCTCGTATAAACTTCAGAGAGGGCTCCTTTGATTGGAAATTGAAATTTCTCGTTCACTTTTAAGAGTCAAAAGAGATCGGAGGGCAACTAGCCCCCCCCCCTCCAAGACCTATTTTCCTCAAACTCATCCAATAAGAAGTTTGAGAGAGCCATTTTTTGAAATAGTTCAAAGATCATATAACGTAAACTCCGGGGTCGACTCAATCCTTCAGGACCCGGGGGTAGATAGGCGTTGTAAGTTACGCTCGGGGGCGTTATAGAAGAAATACTCGTATAAAACTTTACAGAGGGCTAGTTTGATTGGATTGATAGAGGTCTAGTTTGCGTTTTTAAGAGTCAAAAGAGATCAGAGGGCAACTATCCCCCCACTCCTTTTCCCCCAAATGTATTCGACAAAATTTTGAGATAGCCATTTTGTTAAAAAAAGGTCGGATAACAAAAACTCCGGTGTCGACACAACCCCCCAGGGCCTGGGGGCAGGCGTTGCAAGCTATTCCCTGGGGACATTTATAGTTCTTATGAAAGGGATACTAGTAGAAACTTCAGAGAGGGTTCATTTACATGGAAATTGAAAATTCTGGTTCAATGTTTAAGAGTCAAAAGAGATCGAAGGGCAACTAGCCCCATCCTACGCCCTTTTTTCCCCAAACCTATCCAAAACAATTTTAGATAGCCATTTATCTTAAAATAGCTCAAAGGTAAGATAACAAAAACTCCGTCATCGACACCCCCCCCCCCCCAGGGCCTGGCGGGCAGGCGTTTTAAGTTATGTCCTGGGGCCGTATCTGGTTCTTGTGAAGGGGATGATCGTATAAATTTCAGAAAGGACTCATTTGATTGGAAATTGAAAGTTCTAGTTCACTTTTTAAAAGTCAAGAGAGGTCCGAGGGCAACTAGTTCCCGAGTTACTGCTTTTGACAGTTGCTGCTTGCTTGCACATAGTGCCGTTTAATTTAGTTTTATATCCTCATTAACTATCCCTGAACTTTTCAACTTAATAGCCCCATTCCGTTCCTGAGATAAAGTATCTATAGTACTAGTAGTAGCTCTGATAGTTTCAACTTAATACCGTTAGCCGTTCCTAAGATGTTGCTAATACGTCCCAATGAGTGTTCGAGGAAATCAGTTTTTTGGCATCTTTTGCGAACTATTAGCTGTATGACGCCATGACATGAACTTCAAAATCTAGAAAAAAAATAGTGGTTTGCTTTTTGGTCTTCTAACCTCCTCCATTAAGTCTCCATTTAACGTTGCCTGTGATTTAACCCTTGCCCTGAGGGTTGTGGGGGAGAGACCTCCTCAAAAACATATTTTCTATCTGGAAATCAACTACGCTGAACAAATTGGCTATCTCAAAATTTGATTGGATGTGTTTGGGGGAATGATGGGCGTGGGGGGGGGGGGCTAGTTGCCTTCAATCACTTTTGACTATAAAAGGGCACTAGACCTTTGAATTTCTAATCGAATGAGCCCCTTTTTAAGTTTCTACGACAACGCCTTCTATAAAAAACTTATATGCCCCCAGGTCATAACTTAAAACCTTGCCCTGAGGGTTGTGGGGAGTGTCCACCTCAAACATATTTTCTATCTGGAATCAACTACGCTGAACAAATGGCTATCTCAAAATTTTGATTGGATGTGTTTGGGGGATGATGGGCGTGGGGGGGGGCTAGTTGCCCTTCAATCACTTTCGACTATTGAAAAGGGTATAACCTTCAAATTTCCAATCGAATGAGTCTGTTTTGAAGTTTCTACGACAACGCCTTCTATAAAACCTTATATGCCCCCAGGGCAAAACTTAAAACCCTTGCCCTGAGAGTTTTGGGGGAGAGTCCTCCTCAAAAACATATTTTCTATCCAGAAATCAACTACGCTGAACAAAATGTCCATCTCAAAATTTTGATTGGACGTGTTTGGGGGATTGATGGGCGTGGGGGTGGGGGCTAGTTGCCCTCCAATCACTTTTGACTATTAAAAAGGGCACTAGAACTCTCGATTTCAAATCGAATGAGCCCATTTCGAAGTTTCTACGACGACCCCTTCCATATAAAGTGCCCTACTCTAAAGGAAAAAATATTAAATAGTACATTGTGCAAACATCGTTCTTATATGCCCTCAGGGAATAACTTAAAACCCTTGCCCCGAGGGTTGTGGGGGAGTGTTTTCCTCAAAAAGATATTTTCAATCTGGGAATCAACTACGCTGAACAAAATGGCTATCTCAAAATTTTGATTGGATGTGTTTGGGGGAATGATGGGCGTGGGGGGGGGCTAGTTGCCCTCCAATCACTTTCGACTATTAAAAAGGGCACTAGCCACTCCAATTTCCAATCGAATGAGCCCTTTTCCAAGTTTTCTACGACAACTCCTTCGATACGAATGCCCGGGTATGGAGAAAAAAAAACACACATTGTGCCCACATCGTTTCTTTAGCGGCTGCCTATGATCAGCAGAACTTCAATTTGACAGCGCCATCACAGAGACCCATATAGCACCTTAAGAGTACAATTTTGTGTCATTTGTATATTGGGAATGCAAGGCGGGGTACTGGAGGATCGTAGAGAGTTTTTAAGGGCTAATTTAAAAGGTAATTTTTATATCTAATCGCTTTCTTTTTACAATTTATTCGATAATAATAAAGTAAATTGAAATTTACAATTTCATAGGCTAATAAAGTGTCATATAGTACCCGGAAATTGCACGTTATAAGAAACGGAAAGACCGAGAAGAATGAAAAGGGACTATGATAATCTCCACGGTTCAAAACCCTAATCCTGAGGTTTACTTCCCATATTCCTCAATCCAAGCCCCCCTTACAATAAATCAAAAATGGTCTACGGATAAGTAGAACTAGAAGGCTAATGCAACATGATAAAGCTCTGTGAGGGCTAATTTTAAAAGATAATTTTTATACCCAATCAGTTTTTATGAGGTTGATTTGATACCACCATCATAAAGCACCGTTTGACACCAAAAAGGGTACGGCATATTTTTTTCCATTTTTTATTAAAATACGAAAAAAAACATTTCTCCGATAAAAAAATGCAAAAAAGGTATTTTCAAAATCTAGACGGGGCAAAACCAAGGGGTACAAACACCCCCCTTCGATTGCCAAGAACTACAACTAGCACACATGCAACATTGCAAAGAGATGTTTAAAGGTTTAAATCAAGTCATTGATCATTTCAGCGTGCTTTTTGCAGATTTATAGAGGAAAATAAATTACAGAGCTGCAACAAGCGGTGATATAATTTTGAAGTCTTGGTTACCATGTAGTCTTACATTCGCACCATGCAATAAACCCGTGATTTGAGAAAGAAAATAGTATAAAGAGGTTTTATTTATAAGAGATTTTAGGCTCGTGGTTACGGCTGTGCCTTGTGGCTTTGTTGTCAAAAGCACAAATCCTGGATGGAACATTTTTTAATGTGTATTCTATTGCAATAACCATTTCGTTTCAAGTGATCCGTTCTCCCAAAATGTTAAACTCAAATAAGCAAAATAATGAAACATAAATCTCGGTAAATTATTTGAACTGCACATATTAAATCATTTCACAGATAATTGAATTTTGTACTAGCAACTCATCAAACATGTGAAGGATATAGACTCTTTTGTGACAAACACTAGATTTAATAAGGCAAAGAGAGATGCGAAGTCCAACCTACATTTATGATTCTTCAAAGGGTAGGCTACTAGAATTTCATTTTTCCAATTGAATGGACCCCCTTAGAAGTTTCTATGACAGCTCCTTCCATAAAAATGACCTAGCAAGAAATAAGAATAACACATTGAAACCATATGCTGTTTATATGATGTATATATGTATAATATGTATATATATAATTATATATATATATATATATATATTAATATTTCTATATATATATATTATTATATATATATATATATATATATATTATATAATATAATATATATATATATTTATATATATATATTATATATTATATATATATATATATTATATTATATATATATATATATATATAATATATATATATATATATATATATATATATATATATATATATATATATATATATATATAATATATATTACAAATATTGAATTGATAAAAATCTTAACCATACATTAAATTATATGTTTATAAATTATTAAAAAAAAAAAAAAACACCTCAGATTATTAGTTAATTGACTTACCTACAAAAAATCTTATTAGAATTAACATGTTTTGTTATATTCACGCTTTAGTATTTCTGCTTTATTCACAGAAAAAAAATAATCATTGTAAAAAAAAATCTCAAGAACCTTCAGTTTCCAGGTATGAATTGAGCATGGGGTCAAATAATATTTTCAGTTTTTACATCTACAATATTGTTTTTAAAGTTTACATGATTACTATTGTTAAAGATAGTCTTTTTTGGTCGCAAAATATATTGGATTAACCAAGAGATTGTTATGGATGGTTACTGTGAAATTCACTACTGTCACAACTTATTATTCTTATAAAAGCTTTCCCATAATTTTTTTTTACCAATTTTCCAAATTCAAAGATGAGGTGAAGTAAGAAAATGATATATGAAATTGACATTAGCAATGTTTCCTTAGTGGCCTCTATTTTTTTTTCCTTTTTTCCCTTACCCTTCATATAGATGGGTGGTTGTTGGAACTCACAAGAGGACTCAGTTCAATGGAAATCAAAATCTAGCACCCATTTACCCCAAAAAATATGAGTGGATTAAATAGAACGAAGAGAAAATGCAAGACTTACTTCTGCCCAAAACAGACAATCAACGAAATGCACGTCAAAATCACTGGGTAAGAGGCCCTTAATAAGGAAGACGCCCAAGCATCCTGATCTGCGTCCTGAAATAAATTAAATTTCGTGTCAATTGTGCTTTATTAAAACGATATGTTCTTCAAACAAATGCTTATTATTTGTCACCACAGCAACAAAATATAGCTGAATTACTACTAAATAAAATTAGGACCACAATTTCTCGGAAGTACCGAGAAATGAACATTTTTTTAAGATGGCCGTATTAAATATGTTTCCCTTCGACATAACGGATGAATTAATTGGGACAACAAACCATTACAGCTCAATTACAATTGCTTTTGTAAGTAATCATTATTTTAAGTCATTCAATTTTTAAAAGCATACATTCAATGAGATAAAACACAACCCTTCATAGCTCTTGATTCAATACGAAACCAGCTTACTAACTTCATTTCCTACCTTACCCACAACAGTGTTATTCTCGTACATTTCTATTTCTCTTTAACTCTTTCTTTGCTAATAATTTTGGCCCTGTTTCCATCTTTAATTGGTAAAAGTCTAGATTGACAATTCCCTCTCAGTCTTTAACATATCAACGCAATATTTTGCTATTATGCCGGCTGGCTGCATATTCTAGATCTTCAGCAGTTTTATCCATGGGATCCACTTCAACCCTCCTTAAATCATATTTCAAAATATGATTCAAGGAGGGTTGAAGTGGATCCCATGGATAAAACTGCTGACGATCTAGAAAATACAGCCAGACAACATAATAGCAAAATATTTGTGTTACCTGATAAATCAATCCAGTATTTCGGCATGTTGTTCGATTCGGAGCATTCATTCGGTGCGGAGCTTCGTGTGCGTAAGAGGTGATTGCTGTATCATTTCAAGGTGCTGGCTGGATATTGTTTATTTTGGCGTTCTTTGAAAGCGGGCCCCTCTGGTTTTTTATTCTCTGAAGAAAGGGGCCCTTGTGAGTAAGTTTTCGTTCTATGGATTTGTAGAGGAGATTTAAAACATATGCAGGAATTTATTGTTAGTAATAAGGAATTTAAATATGACGTCTCTTACAAAGGATTATTTCGATCAGAAGCATCAAGAGCTTATGCAGTTGGTGGCTAATCTGGAACAAGGAATTGATGCTCTCCACCAGGAAAATTCCCAATTACGGCAAGAAAATTGCGTTTTGAAATCAGAGTTAATCAATATAAAAAAGTCGTGCCTGCGATCGGAGCTTGCATCTAAAGACAGAATCTTCTACTTCACGGTATTCCCGTTGCGTCTGGGCAAAGTGCAGAAACTGCTGTTCGCGAGCTTTTGACTGATATCGGGTTAGCAAATGCTGACGCTATTCCATTTGTGAAGTGCTATCATTTGAACAGTAATAGACAGAAAGGGGCTTCAACTAGGAATAAGATTGAGCCTATTATAGTCACGCTGACAAGCATTACTGACAAGGATGATATTATGCGGAACTGTGGAAAGCTCAAAGGATCTCGTAAAAGTATCAGTTGCGATTTACCTCGAGACCTAGCACGTCGCCGTAAAGAACTTTTAGCGTACGGATATAATCTACGGCACTTCTGCTATTCCGTCAGTGAAGCTGGCCGAAACCAGAGTTATGTCAAAAAAAATGGTTGACTACGGTTATTGTACAAATATTTAATTTTATGCTTATAGTTTTAAGATAATTGTAATTGTATACTGATAGTTACTGTTGTCAAACATTCCTAGCTGCGTTTCTAACTTTCCTCCTTAAGGCTTTCTCTCTACCTCTTTCTTTACCAATAATGTCGGCCATGTTTCTATCTTTAACTGGTAATTATCCAGATTGACAATTCCCTCTCAGTCTGTTACATACCAATGCAATATTTTGCTATTATGCCATCTGGCTGCATCTTCTAGATCTTCAGCAGTTTTATCCATGGGATCCACTTCAACCCTCCTTAAACATTTTAAAGCTTTTTCTACTTTCCTTACATGCCTCTTAATTTCACATGATCTAAAAACCACAAAGAGAAAAATCTCAAAAAAAAAAACAAACGAGACTGTGGCCAGTGGAGAGAAAACAAAAACAACCAAAACAAAACAACGCGGATATTTCGCCTGTATACAAACAAGGCGTCTTCAGCACGAAAGACACACAAGAAGAAACAAGATAACAAAAAAACAAGATAAAACTAAAACCAATAAAACCACCACCAAAAAAAAAAACAAACAAAAATGTACAATTGGCGCAAACTGATCCACGTAGGGAAAAGATGCTAATAGGGAAAGCGCCAATTGTACATTTTTGTTCGTTTTTTTTTTTGGTGGTTTTATTGGTTTTTAGTTTTATCTTGTTTTTTTTATCTTGTTCTTCTTGTGTGTCTTTCGTGCTGAAGACGCCTTGTTTGTATACAGTGCGAAATATCCGCGTTGTTTTGTTTTTGTTGTTTTGTTTTCTCTCCACTGGCCACAGTCTCGTTTGTTTGTTTTTTTTTTTTTTTTTAGATTTTTCTCTTTGTTGGTTTTTGTCATGGCTGGCCAGTTCGGCTTAAGATCTTTCATTCACATGATCTATTACAATATCACTGAATAATCTATGTACGAGCCCCTCCTCTTCTCTACTAAGCTTAAAGCATTTTCACTAACATTCCTAGCTGCGTTTCTAACTTTCCTCCCTAAGGCCCAATCTACTACTTCACAAACTATTTTCCTAAAAGTATTCTATCCAACTTCTATATTCTCTTTTTTATGTTGTTGATTTAATATTCATCTGTTCCTGGATAGTTTCTCTGAAATTCTGAACCTAAAATCTATCGACGTCACAAACTTCCCGGAAGATAGCTCCCCTTTCCTATATTTCAGCTTAGGTTAACCCTATGACAGATACCTTGCACGTTTTAGGGGTAAAACCAGCAACTAGCATTCTATTTTTAATACATTCTCACCCTAAGCAAGACTTAGGAGCTTCATATTCATCATGCACTTCCTTTATATGAAACCAATGCTTCCTCTCTCAGTAAATACATTCCATATCACTTACTTTCATGTTTTCTACCCCCTGAATATGAACTTCAGAAACTCCAAATAAGTTCAAATGAAAACGTCAGAATTCGTCAGTCAAAATGTCAATACGATAATTGTTTTTTGGCGTTGTAACATTCCAATTGTAATTTTCCATATTACTTAAATTATTGACATTATTATGGCCTCAGGAAAAGCAGTGAATCCCAACTCAGGTTATGAAAGGGACTATTACATGCTCTCAAATCCAAACTAAGTGCTTAAGCCGGCTTAGAGACGGACAGAAAAGTCCCTGGTACCTCCAATATGTACGGAGGCTTTGTGAAACCCTTGAGCCATCCCAATTGTCACTAGGCTAAATGTTAACACCGGTATACCACTTACCCCCGATTTCATTGTAAAAGAAACCAGCACAAGATTTTAGCTTACAAGCTAAAATCCTGTGTGAAAACAGCAGCTACTATAACTATAACCAACCAATTAAGCACCAATTAAGCGGCGTTCACATGCGTGTCTAGCTAGAATCCCATGTCTAGAGATGTGTCTGACCAGACATCAATGTCTAGACAACTAACGTCCACAAGTAAAATTCGGTGCTTGGCTAGACAAGTTACAGCTAAGCACCCAGTTCTAGACTCTAGAACTCGAAGTCTAGGATTTTCGATTACAGCCAATCAGTATGCGTCAAGTTCCACCATTTTCATCATCTATGTTTAAATTTTTAAACTGAAATTTAATTTTTGTATTCTCATTAATTGTTTTTTTTTTCAGGCAAATATTGTCATTTTAGGGAAATATGCAACACCATACATAATAGTGAAGCACACTAATGCAATTGTTTGGCTTGTTTCATCCATTATCTTGTGACAGTAAAAAATAGGGATTACAATTTGGAAAGTTTTGCCCGCATATGGTCTCTTGATTGGCTAAAAGTGACAACTGTAATCCATTTGAAACTAAACTTGTAGTTTTTAGCTAAGCACTGAATTCTTCTTGTGAACGGTAATTTCCCAGACATTGATTTCCGGCGAGACACGTGTCTAGACATGAGATTCTAGCTAGACACGAAAGTGAACGCCGCTTTACAGAAAGTGACCATTCAGCACTGACTAGAAATCCTGGATGTTTAAAAAAATATGCAAATTCAAATACATAATAGAATTCGAGTTTGGTCAGATATGGAGCCCTTTTGAAAACTTCAATTATTTGATGGTGTTCATGGCGTCAGGTTCAGTTGGCCATTTGCGGTTATTTCCCATAAGGTTTCAAATTGCCTTAGAGAAATAAACATAACGCTCTGACATTCTGGAGGTTAGACGAACGAAGAATTAATAAATACACAAACAGGCTGAGGAGACCTTTGGCGTATTCAGCATAAATTACATGATCTTTCAACTCAAATTTCCAGTTTCAATTATATCATATAAAAAAAGTGTCACCAATATAAATTTTTCTCTGTTGCGATAAATATTTGAACATGAAAGCAGCCATTTTTGGACGCAAAAACTTTTTTTTGATAATCAGACATAGGTTGTTATTTTTCCATGTAGGATATGGGAGCAAAAAGATAATGGGTGGAATCAAAATGTTTCCTGTGGCATCCTCGCTTTAGAATGGCCAATCGTAGGGTCTTACTTTAATGTCATCCATCTTTTTGTTTCTTAGGAGGGCATATATATTCTTGAGAATACAATCGACCAGAGCACCTTCATATCTGCCCCCATTAAATTGGACAGCGGGAGACGATTTAGTCAAAAACCACTTGCTTTAATCAAATCGGCCAAGAGAGGATTAGAAACGTGGAACACTTCGCATAGAAACCTTTGGGATTGAGCATTGTTTTTTTTTTTTTGCATTTTTAACAGCTAGCCAAGAACCGAATTCAGGGTTATACCCTAACCAGAGAACCAAAAACTGTTTCTCATCTCTATACTTTTGAACTGTAAATAAATGTACAAACTGATATATACCACTATATTTATTTTTTTGCAATTCATGAACATGCAATCCTTCAGATCTGATAGTCTACAGTGTGTCCATAAATCCAGAAGCCCCAGTCTAGTCTCCAGAATTTCTTATTTTGTAGAGGGGAGCCCTTAGCCTTTCCATAGTGGCTATGATGAACCCTGGGATTTCACTGAACAATGTAGCTATGTTAACTTTATAAATAGTTTTTGCTAAAACTAAATATAAAAAAACAAGTTTTTTTTCAACTGAAAGTAAGGAGCAACATTAAAATTTAAAACGGACAGAAATTATTACGTACATGACGGGGATTGTCCCCTCCTAAACACCTCGCTCTTTACGCTAAAGTTTTCGAGTACTTTAAAAAAGCTTCTTATTGTTCTAATAGAAGTTTTTTCTAATTAATAATTGTTCTAATTATTGACCCTTGTGTTTCAGAAGTCGTTCTTAAAGAGTTGGGACAGAATTCAAATTTTAGCGTAAAGAACGAGGTGTTGAGGAGGGGCAATCCCCTTCATATACGTAATAATTTCTGTTCGTTTTAAGTTTTAATGTTTGCTCCTTACTTTCAGTTGAAAAAACTTGTTGTTTTATATTTAATTTCTGATCGTTTTTTAAAATATGCCAGGAAATCTGGCCACACCTCCACGGAGAAATCCCCCTCCCCACGAAGAGAAAGCAAGACATATAAGAAGAATTTTGTTTAGGATTTCTGGCAAATTTCCCCACTCTGTAATTTTTCCTGACAAGTTCACCCCCCGGAAAACCCACCCCTGGAAAGACTCCCAGCAGAAAATTACCCCCCCCCCACCCGTAAATGTATACATACTTCCCAATAAAAAAAATACTAGTGTTGAGGTGTGTGAAGGAGTATAGTGGATTATTTGGATAGTTTTTTTTTTTGTCGTTATGGTGACTCCAATAGCAACACAGCAAGGAATTATGTATTTTTATTTAAACACATATACATATATATTTTTTTTATATCATCAGTATTTCTGGTATATTTAATTTGTGCTATTAACTAGTACTAAAGTAAATGTGCTATTAACTAGTACTAAAATTGAATTTAGAGACAAACTCACCAAAATAGTGACAAAAAATTATTTTGGCGACTGTGGCCGATTCCTGTTTTGCACTAGATCAGTTAACTGTCTAAATAGGTCAGGTTAGGTATCTTAACTAAAGCCATTCTAAAAGAAAATCTTTTGTAAACTTTATTCCTCTTAAAGCATGATTTCTGGATCAGTGCCCCCTTCCTTCCTTTTAGAAAACAAATGCACTATCCTTTGCACTATCCATAGTGCACAATGCACTATGCACTGTCCTTAACAAATGCCTGGATCCTACTGTATAAGCATAACCCACTATAGTTGAGGTATACTATATTATTAGTCGAATTTTTCATTGACAAAATGAAATACACTGAACGCTTCCCTTAAATTGTACAACTTTTCGCAGAATTCCCGTTTACTATGAACTTGAACTCTCCTCTCCCCAATTTTTTTTCGTACAGCAATCAAACAGTTCGTGGTAACGAACTGTAAGTAAGGAGGCGACCCGGCTCAATGGTAACCGAAACTCTAGAAAACGGGTTTTTGATACCAATAGCTACATCAAAAGATTCAGACTTCAATGCTGATTTCAAATATATAACTTTCATCAAGTTTAGTGCTACCCATCAAAAGTTACGCGCCTGAGAAAATTTGGCTGATTTTCATAAAAAGGGGGAAAGACCCCCTAAAAGTTATAGAACCTTAATGAAAATCACACCATCATATTCAGCGTATCAGAGAACCCTACTGTAGAGGTTTCAAGCTCCTATCTACAAAAATGTGGAATTTTGCATTTTTTGCCAGAAGAAAGATCACGGATGCGTGTTTATTTGTTTTTTGTTTTTTTTTTTTTTGTTTGTTTTTTTTCCCAGGGGTGATCGTATCGACCCAGTGGTCCTAGAATATCGTGGGAGGGCTCATTGGAACGGAAATTAAAAGTTCTAGTGCCCTTTTTAAGTGACCAAAAAAAATGGAGGGCAACTAGGCCCCCTCCCACGCTTATTTTCTTCCCAAAGTCACCCGATCAAAATTTTGAGATAGCCATTTTGTTCAGCATGGTCGAAAATATGATAAATATGTCTTTTAGGATGACTTAATCCCCGAAGTCCCCAGGGGGAGGGCTAAAAGTTATGAACTTTACCCAATGTTAACATATAGTATTGGTTATTGGGAAGTATACAGAAGTTTTCAGGAGGTTTTTTTCCTGGTAGTGGGAGGGAAGGGTGGGTCGGGGGTTATGTTGGAGGATCTGTCCATGAAGGAAGTTTTCATGGGGGAAGGGAAATTGCCATGAAGGAGGCGCCGGACTTGCCAGCATTATTTATTGGTTATTGGGAAGTATACAGTACATTTTCAGGAAGGATTTTTTTCTGGAGGGGGGGGGGGGCTAGAGGAGGGGTTACTCTGGAGAATATTTCCGTGGAGGATGTTTCTTTGGGTAAGGGACAATCCTATGAAGGGGGCGCGGATTTCCAAGCATTATTTAAAAAACGATCAGAAATCAAATAAAAAAAAAAAACAAGTTTTTTCAACTGAAAGTAAGAAGGAACATTAGAACTTAAAACAAACAGAAATTATAACGTATGTGAGGGGGTTCCCCCCCAAGTCAATACCTCGCTCTTTACGCTACAGTTTTTTTAGTGCTTTCAAAAGAGCTATCTATTCTAATTAAACGGCCTTTGTGATTCAGGGTTTGTGAATCAAAATTTTTTTTAACTTTTAACGTAAAGAGCGTGGTATTGACTAAGGGGAGAACCCCCTCATATACGTAATAACATATACGTAATAAAAAAAACAATAAAAAAACAAGCGATACGGCTCAATAGTAATCAAAACTTTTAAAGACGGAGTTTCGATGTCAATAAATGTATCAAAAGAATGGGCTTATAATGCTGATTCTAAATATATAAATTTTATTAAGTGTAGTATAACTCATCAAAGGCTACGAGCCTGAGAAAATTTACTTGATTTTTTAAAGAGGGGGGAAACATCCCCTACAAGTGAAAGAATTTTAATGAAAATCACACCGTCAGATTCAGCGTATCAGAAAACCCTATTACATAGGTTTCAAGCTCATATCTGCAAAAATCTGCAACTTTGTATTTTTTGCCAGAAGAAAAATATACGAATATAGAAGTTAGTTACGTAAGTTAATTTGTAAAGGCATCCATTTAGCAAAAGAAAAGTAAAATTTTTATGCAAATAAAAGCTGCATTAACAAAAAAAAAAATCAGAAATTAAATAAAAAAAAAACAAGTTTTTTAAACTGAAAGTAAGGAGCAACATTAAAACTTAAAACGAACAGAAATTATTCCGTATATGAAAGGGGCTGTCCCCTCCTCAACGCCTCGCTCTTTACGCTGAAGTTTGACTCTGTCTCACAACTTTATTTTTTAAAACAATAAAAAACTTTAGCGTAAAGAGCGAGGCGTTGAGGAGGGGATAGCCCCTTTCATATACGGAATAATTTCTGTTCGTTTTAAGTTTTAATGTCGCTCCTTACTTTCAGTTTAAAAAACTTGTTTTTTTTATTTAATCGGACAAAAGATCATACCAGGTCGGGAAATAATAAGAAAAAATTGAAGTTAGTAATGGAATACACTAAATAATAAAATTACGAATGTGGCGACAAGCAGTTTCCCTAACGTTAAATATATAAATAAATCAAACAGTTCGTGGTAACGAACTGTAAGCAAGGAGCGACGCGGCTCAATAGTAGCCGAAACTCTAAAAAATGAAATTTAGATACCGAAATGGATACCGATAGATATATCAAAGGATTTGACTTATTATGCTGATTCCAAATATATAAATTTCATTAAGTTTAGTGTTACACATCAAACGCTACGAGCCTGATAAAACTTGCCTCATTTTCCAAAAAGGGGGGGGGGGGAAACACACCCTAAGAGTTGAAGAATCTTAATGAAAATCACACCATCAGATTCAGCGAATCAAAGAACCTCATTTCACAGCTTTCAGTCTCCTATTTGCAAAGAAATGGAATTTTCTATTTATTTCCGGAAGAAAGATCACGGATGCGTGTTTATTTGTTTCTTTTTTCTTTTTTTTTTCCAGCGGTGATCGTATCGACCCAGTGATCCTAGAAAATCAGAAGAGGGCACATTTAAACGGAAATTAGAAGTTTTAGTGCCCTTTTTAAGAGACCAAAAATATTGGAGGGCAACTAGGGCCCCTCCCCCGCCCCTTTTTCCCCAAAATCGTCCGATCAAAATTTTTAGATAGCCATTTTGTTCATCATAGTTGAAACGCCCAATAACTATGTCTTTGGATATAATATGACCTCCCCCCACACACAGCTCCACGGGAAAGACATTTAAGTTATAAAATTGGCCTATTTGTTATTGGGAAGTATGCATATATTTTCGGGTGGGAGGGGGGGGCTGAATTTTCTTCTGAGAGTTTTTCCAAGGGGGAATTTTCCGCGGAGAGGGAAGTTTCCAGAAGGTGAACTTGTCAGGGGAATTTTTACACTGGGGGAATTTGCCAGAATTTCGATACAAAATTCTTTGTATATGTCTTGCTTTCTCTTTTTCCGTCTCAATTTTACGCGTGGAGTTGTTAGAGGGTCTTTGTCCGGAGTAAATTTTTACCGGGATTCGACTTGTCTAGAGTGTATTTCCATGGGGAGGGGGATTTCTCCGAGGGAAATGGGGCCAGATTAAGTAATTGGCATTACTTAAAAAAATGATCAGAAATTAAATAAAAAACAATTTTTTCAACTGAAAGTAAGGAGCAACATTAAAACTTAAACGAACAGAAATTATTACGTATATGAAGGGGGTTGCTCCCTCCTCAAAACCTCGCTTTTTACGTTAAAGTTTGAATTTTGTTCCAATTCTTTAAGAACGACTCCTGAAACACAAGGGTCGTTTAATTAGAACAATTAAAAGGCCTTTTCAAAGGTACTAAACACTTTAGCTTAAAGAGCGAGTTGTTGAAGAGGGGGAAACCCCTTCATATACGCAATAATTTCTGTTCGTTTGAAGTTTTAATGTTGTTCCTTACTTTCAGTTGAAAAAACTTCTTTTTTATTTAATAAGAAAACCGAAGCAAGTTCTTACACAGTAAGTGGGATAACCTAGGAGACAAAAAAAAAAAAAAAAAAAAAAAAAAAAAAAAAAAAAAAAAAAAAAAAAAAAAAAATGTAAAAAAAACAAACTTACCGGTTTCATAAAGTAGATAGCCTTAAAAACTGAGCCAAGAAAGGCGAAGAAGTAAAGAAACTTTGAGGTGTCAGCTGAAATACCCCCAGACATGCTCTAACTTTCTGTCGCTTATACTCAGAGCTGATGCATATTATCAGCTGTATAAATGTGGCCAGTGCGATCAAAAAGAAGACACATGAAAACCCAATGTGGTACATTATATTAGGCTCAGTACACGAGTCACCGTCAAACTGAACCTGAAAAAAAACTTGAAATGTGATTTAGCACTCCAAAAATCGAGACTAAAATACAGTTGAACACAATGAAACATAAGTCTCCAATTTAAACAATAGTACTCATATCAGAAAAACTGAAAAAAGAAAGATAAAAAAGACGATTACAACTTTTACTGAAGATCTTAAAAATTGTTTTTCGCTGTCTTTATTAAAAGTATTCGTTGAATGTATTCCACTACTCATCTGTGGTTTAACTAGAAAAGGGATGTGGTTTATCAAACGATCTAATGAAGAGTTTGAAGGTATGAAGAGTTTCGAGTCTACTCTAGATGTTTGAGGGATTTATGGAATGAGAAGGTTACGGGAAGAGGGGAGTGTTGGTTCTGGTCTAAGCGTTTGACAGGTACAAGGGGGTTTTGACTAGAATGAGGAGTTTCTTGACAATACCTAATCTGGCTTAATATCATCGCCAACTTTAAAATAGTGTAATGCAGTAATTTCTTTTGTTCGTCCTTACCTCTTATCTTTTTAACCAATTTCTTAAGTTGCTTCTAGTATTTGAGAAACTGTAGAGGCTAAATGTTCTTGTTTTTATCAATTTTCAGAAGTATTTTCATTAGTACAATACCCTTCGAGCTAGAGCAAGGTCAAAGCAATACTGTTAAACACTGGAATACTAAGCATTAATACTAATCATTCAGAGCCCTAATAACTGAGGTTTAATACCGTTTAACACAAACGAAATACTAAGGACATTAAAACAAAAACACCTTTTGATCGCTGGACTCACCTTAGACATAGTCATGCCTGAAAACCCTGGTTATTTTAATTTCTTCTTCAAAACTATTAAGTTATTGGGATAACACGAAACGATGGTAAGCGTTGCCACCTTAACCATAAGAATAAGCGAGCAAAACCAATTAGTAAAACTTTACAACGTTCTACATCCGAAAAAATTCAAGCATTAATAGTAGCTTTGGTGATTTCCAACGACAACTACGACTTCAAAGGAAAGCTGCATCTACTTAAGCTACTTGTTTCATACGTTTCAAACTTTTTTTAGAAATGATATTTCACCCACTTCTTCTTTTTGAAATTTTGCAGCCATAACTACCAAACACTCGATAACTGCATACAGAGATCATTTTCATTGAATTCTCCATTTTTCTACTTTATTAAGATAGTATCAGGAGACCAAACTTCAAACGGTCCTTGGCCCACCCCAGGCTTGTATGTATAAGAAAAAGAAACGATCAAAAATGGGGTTTTTAAGGCCAAACGAGATTACTGAATAAACAAACAAAGCGAATATTTCGAGAGGACAACTCTCCTTCAGCGTGAAACAAAATAATGTATTCAAGAAAAGTGCCGAAGAAAAAAAAACACAACAAAAACAAACGCGGAAAGTCAATGGGAAAAGAAACCAAAAATCAATGAAAAAAAAAAAAATTAATAAAAATCCAAAACATTACAAGAATTAAAACAAAATACCTAACAACCAAAAGCGAGTCATTCGCCTATATCCGCAATTTGCACAAAATCCAAAAAAGTATGAACTACCATTGACGAATACGTCGTGAACAATCCCATAGATCCCAAAGGGTGTCAGCAAGAAATGCAATAATTAAAATAAGAAATCAGATGTCACAGTTCTCCAACTTATTTAATTGCAGGTTCGTTTTCTTTTTGAGTGAATGAATTGTTTTCTTTCAACTTCTCAGTTGTTCGCTAGTAATCTAACGATGGCAGTTCATAATTTTTTGGATTTTTTGCAAAGTATGAAAATACTTTCCACTTTACATCCTTGTTCTTAAAGTGGAAAGATACCAAATAGCGACGAAGACCACACTGCCTTTCCATCATAAACAATAAGTAGAACAATAGGGAAACTTCTTATATAAGACGGTGGAACGCAACATTAAATGAATATTTCGACCCTATATCCAAGGGCCGTCTTCAGCAAAACAAACGAAGAAAAAACCGATATAAAAGAAACTCACATTAAAATTCAATCATTAAAACTGAAAAAAAAATTTTTTTTATTTTCAAAACAGCCCTAGCATCATTACTTCAAGGAAGTACAATCAGGACTCAATGAGTTTCTTTTAATGTGAGTTTCTTTTATATTGGTTTTTTCTTCGTTTGTTTTGCTGAGGACGGCCCTTGGATATAGGGTCGAAATATTCATTTAAAGTTGCGTACCACTGTCTTATATAAAAAATTTTCCTATTGTTTAGGAAAGATACCCTTGCTCCTCCCCCAAAATTTAGAGAATTGGTCCAACTGACACTTGGTAATTTTAATTGACAGCTCATACCTTTTCCTTTTTTCTAAAAATTGAACTCTTATATTTAGTTCAATAGGCAAAAACTATTAACGTCAATAGAACTAAATCTAGAAAAATTACAAAAAAGGTTCTTTCACGTGAATGTGGGCATAAGGAGATTGCAGGGGAGAATATGCCAGATACCGTACTCCTGTCTAAAAGATTCACTTACTAAGCAAACCTTGGTCTCCTGGTGCTGACAGTTTCAATCTCCAGTCTATAAATTTATAAAAATCAGATTTCAGTTTCAATGCTCTTGGTACTCACAAGGCCTTCTCCACTGATAAACATGATTGTAAAAAAAAATAACTTCCAGATCGTGAAAATTGTCCCTCTATATTTTGAAAAATACATTTTCCCTCTCTTGGTGAATTGAAGCCACTCACTGCCTTTTGAAGGAAACGCACGGTCTATTCTTCAGTTAAACAATTCAGATGTTTTGCACTCACTCACTTGCTGTGAGTACTCACTTGCAGTACAGCATTGTTGTGAAGACAGCAGCTACTATGACTATAAGCCAACCGATATTTATGTGCCAATTACAGAAAGTGACCATTCAGCACTGACTAGAAATCCTAGATGTTTTAAAAATATGCAAATTCAAATACATATTAGAAGTCGAATTTGGTCATATGTGGACCCCTTTTGAAAACTTCAATTATTTGATGGTGTTCATGGCGCCAGTTTCAGTAGGCCATTGTGCTTATTTCCCAGAATGTTTCAAATTGCCTTAGAGAAATAAACGTGACGCTCTCTGCCAATGCATCGGCAAATTTGCTCATGCCAATTCTGGAGGGTTAGATGAACGAAGAATTAATAAATACACAAGAGTCTGAGGAGACCTTTAGCACATTCAGCATAAATTACATGATCTTTCCACTGAAATTTCCAGCTTCGAGGTCGAGGCCGACCGAGTCCGTTGATTTTGAATTGAAGTTATCAAGTTTTTTGTAGTAGTTGCATCAAGACCTGGCTAATTGTAGAAAGAGAAAAGCCAATAGAGATAGTCCAAGTAGTTGAGAGGCAAATGTTTAAATGGCTGTGCGTTCCAAGTTGAAACTGCGATTTCAGATTCAATGCTCTTGGTGCTCAGAAGGCACTCTCCACATACAAACATGATTCTATAAAAAAATAACTTAATTAATTTGTCGCTCCACTGATAATCCTGAAAATTGTCCCTCTGTATTTTGACAAATACATTTTCCCTCTCTTGGTGAATTGAAGCCACTGCCTTTTGAAGGAAACGCACGGTCTGTCCTTCAGTCAAAACATTCAGATGTTTTGCAGTCACTCACTTGGAAAAAGCATTTATTTTCGATGGCATTGCTTGCGGAAAATTGAATTTATATTGTAATCAATTTTGTGATTGCAAAAGTGATTTTTGTTGTTTACAACACGGTGGGCTCAAACCCTATAGATTTCGGTTTTCAGCCATAGTGATTCCGGTGGTGCAGATACAACGCTAATTTCGACTATTTTTTGGAAACTCTCGAAAAATATACATTGGCATTAGAGCTTTACGATTAAGTTAAACCTATATAATCATAAACCTATACAACTGTGTAATTACGGCCATGACATCCATGTAGAAAACAAAAGAATAGAAGATCTGGACTTCGCCGTTGACATTGGGCTGCTTGAGTCATGTAAACAAAAGCTCAAAGAGTATCTGATTTGCGCAAAGGGATTGGCGGAATACTTTGGCTTTAGAATAAGCTTTGACAGAACAAAGAGCACGCCGAATTCCGGCTCCCCCTGAATATCAAGTGAGACCCTGAAACCGCTGAACAGGTATACTTAGAAATTATTGTTCAAAAAATTGGGTAAACGGCCACGATATAAGGGGGAGGGTTGGACAGGCAAGTGAAGCTTATAGAAAACTATAGCAAGTTTTGAAATTAGAATAGTCACTATGAGCTGAAACTGTTTCACAGAAATGTGCTCAGAGTTCTATAGACTGGCACTTGAATGGATAATCAGAGAAGAGATCAATCAATCCGACAATCGACAATCAGATTACTGGGATTCGAGAACATTTGCCTATGTCGTACCCAAATCTTCACTTGACACATCAACAAACCTTCACTTGACAACCGTCACAAAATACCGCAAATGGAGGTAACCAGGTCATGCCATCCGAATTCCTGAAACCCGTTTTCCCAAACATGTCCTATAAAGGGGGTGCCTGCTGGATTCAAACACAAAATGCAGACCGAGGAATATCCTCAAACGAAGCTATACCACCAGCCTCCAAAATCTCTAAGCATCTCTGCAACCCGAGTGGGAAGACGTTTGGGCAGCAGCAGACCTAAGATTAGACTGCTGGCCCTTCTTGAACGCACTAAAATTCTCTGAAGGCACGCAAGGAAAATGAAGTGTCACCTTTAATTAAATAAATTTATCTGACAAAACTTTTGGTTACAATGGGCGGTAGTTTTCTCTATGCTAGGTTGCAGTTACTGCTACAGCACTGAAAGAAATAAACCAGTCTTTGAAGACGAATGTTCCCAAAGAAATTGAACTTCTGTACAAACTTGAAAATCCAGCTGACATCTACACTGGTAACCTACCTTAATATTTTTTCAAGAATTTTGTGCTAGTTTCAACACTATGAAGAAACAGAAAATTTCTTCTGCTTGACAGTTTTTCTCAAAGAATAATCTTAATAAAAACATCGTTCGGCGGCAAAAATTGTACAAACTGTCAAAGCGTGTCAGACATCTTTCCGTCTATTGCCACAAAATTCCCCTTTTTATAACAGGGCAAGCCAATAAGGAGGATGGGGTAGTTTAATAGAACAAAAATTGTTCATCGATAGAAGCACGTATAGAAACGAAAACATTCATATACTATAAGTGATAAAAGCATGTAAAACAGTTAGTGAGGATGAAATAGTGATGTTTCACTTGAAATAGAATAACAGCAAACAGACTACAGCAGAGTCCCCTAAGAAGCTCTATCTCCAGAAAATACAGCATGGGACCACAAAGGAAACGAATACAATAACAGCAAACAGATTACAGTAGAGTCATCTACGAATCTCCATCTCCAAAAAATACAGCACGAGACCACAAAGGAAACAAATAGAATGACAGCAAACAGACTACAATAGAGTCCTCTACGAAGCTCCTTCTCCAGAAAACACAGCACGAGACCACATAAGAAACAAATACAATAACAGCAAACAGACTACAGTAGTCATCCACGAAGCTCCATGTCTAGAAAATACAGCACGAGACCACAAAGGAAACAAATAGAATGACAGCAAACAGACTACAATAGAGTCCTCTACGAAGCTCCATCTCCAGAAAATACAGCACGAAACCAGAAACGAAACTTAGTTTCTTTTCTTAGTAGGTGATGCTAATGATCTAAAGTTAAATTCCCTTTGTAGTTTCCAAAATTTAAAACAAATAGTTAAACACCAACAACAAAAGGAAATTCTACCCTAGATTTCATTTGCACCAATATGCAGGCTTTCTATGCCCCTACTGTCCCCTTGCCCCCGTTAGGAGGAAGTTACCATTTTTGTTTATTAATGAAGCCTCTCAACAGCTTTAATCATTTCTTTTTCTGTTACTGAGTTCTCTTATCGCCCAATTTCCAATGATGGCCTTTACACATTTGGTTCTTGGATTACCAATTAAAACTGGCTGGCTCTCAAAGGAAAAAATGACATTAATTTTAAAGTCTCTGAATTCCATAATCTGATTAAAACAAACTACGTAAATTCCTTCCCTGTGAAAAAAGTAAAAACATGTTCTAATGACAAACCATAAATTACTAGCCAATTGAAAAAACTAATTAGAATCAAATTGAATCTACTAAAGAGTGGTAAAACATCCAAAGCGAACTCACTGCGTAAACATACAAAAAAAGAAATATGTAAATCTGCTTCTTCATATTACAAATGCAAAGTGCAGGATTTATTTTCTACAAAGCCAAAACAATGGTATAATAGAATAAAGAAATTTGTGGGGAAACACATAATAATATAGATTTCCATTTCCAAGAAGACTCTTCAGTTACAGCCAATGATCTGAACAGGTTTCTTTCTTCCATAGTTCAGAACCTCCCTCTCCTTTCTTTTGACACTCCTTATGATTTGTGCTCTCTCAATTTTCCCGTTATTTCGCCCTCGGATGTGGAGGCAAAAATTAAGAACATTAAAAAGTGTAGTACATGTCCACTAGACATCCTGATTGTACTAATTAAACCCTTGCCGACAATCTCTCAGAGCCTTTGTCCTTACTTTTTAATGAAATTACCTCTACTTGTAAATTTCCAAATTGTTGGAAATTAGGTTTTATTACTCCCGTAAAAAAGAAAGGTAATAATCAAAATTTTGATGGTGTCCGTCCCATTACTCTTACTCCAGTTTTTTCAAAGTTATACGAAAGCTTTTTAGCTGAGTGGTTGAAAGTAAAGATAATCCCAAATGTTGAACAAAGACAATTCGGAAACCTTCGCTCTACATCTACCAGCCATATTATTGTTCACCTTATGTAACACACTCGAAAAACCCAATACCTGGCTCAATGTTATCGCTGTTGGCTTGCAAAAAGCTTTTGATTTAATCAACCCCAATATACTATTAGAAAAGCTATCTAATGACTTTCAAGTTGACCCTTATTTAATCAGAATAATTACGTCTTTCCTCTCAAATAGAACGCAAGTCGTAAAATACCTGAACGTATATTCTGATCCCCTCCCAATTTATAATGGTGTGCCCCAAGGAAGCCTCTTAGGTCCAATTTTATTTCTAACAATGATAAACAACCTTGGTGTTTATTTTCCGGATAGATGGACATTCGTTGATGATCTAACTGTCTTAGAGACATGTTTAAAAAATTTAAAAAGCAACCCAATGGACATCTTGGAATCGATATCAGCCAAAGCTCTTACCGATGATATAAAAGTCAACCATTTAAAGTCGACTGTTCTTACTATTAATTTCCTTAAAACTCCCCCTTCTTTCTCCTGTCCAATCCCCCCTCAAATGTCTGTTACCACTATGAAATTACTGGGCGTTACCATCTCTAGCGACTTAAAATGGGATTGTCATATTAATGACATCTTAAAACGTGCAAATGCCGCATTTTCCCTCCTTAAACTCCTTAAAAAATTTAAATGCCCTAAATCGCATTGTTTGAGGATTTTCCTGTCATTTTTACGCCCAACCCTTGAGTACGCCTGTCCTGTTTGGCATCCTGGCATTTCCATTGAATTGTCGGACAGAATAGAGGCAGTCCAAAAAAGGTGCCTAAGAATTATCTTCAATGATGGTAAAGTACCTTATATGTCCCTTCTTAGAAGAGCTAATCTTGTCACCCTTAAGGAAAGGAGAGCAAAAATTACCTTGCGTTTTGCTAACAATGCCCTTTATAACCCTCGAACAACTCCCCTTTTCCCTGGTCAATATTCACCCCTTCGATCCCGTCTCCCGCGTTCTGTGTCAACAAAAATCCCCCTTCTTGCCCCAATAAGAGTTTGCAATGAAAGATATAGAAGAACTTTTATCCCTTACATAGTTGATATTTTCAATCAGTGAATCTCCGCAGCCTCCCCCCCCCACTCACTTTTTACCTCATAGCTATTAGTTTTAATGCCCATTTTGCAAATTTGGAGGTTTTTTATTTATGCTTTTTTAGTCACCAACTAACTTATGTCTGTTTTAATTTTAATTTATCCCCTGGTTAATTTTACGAGTTTTTGCCTTTTTTAGCTTTTTTGCTAACTTGACATTGACCTTCTAATTTTATGAGTTTAATTTGTTTTTTGTTTTTAACATTTTTACGTATTTGACATTGACCCTTTTATAATTTTTTGTTGTTGTTTGATTGTTTGTTCTTGTTGTTCTTTTTTCGCTTCATTTGACGCTAAAGTGCGAATTCGGCCCTTTTGGGCTCGTGATAGCCGTTATTCAGCAATAAATCTTATTTTATCTTATCTAAACAAATAGAATAACAGTAAACAGACATAAAGTCCTCTACAAAGCTCCATCTCCAGAAAATACAGCAATACAGCACGGAACCACAAAGGATACAATTACTCAAAAACACTTTTAAACTTTTAATTGTTTTTTTTTCTTACTTTGTAATATTTTTTTTTAACCTTTAAACTTCATCTCTAAATGTAATTCAAACCATGCATCAAGTTCAACCACTACCATACAATTATACCTGTACACAAATATTTGAATTTATCAAGATTTGATTCTTGAAACATGTAAAATTAAAAAAAAAAGTGTAAAAAAAAATCCAATACTAATTAATCACAGAAAGATCAGACTAAAGAAAAAGCAGAAGCACAAAATTACAAATAAGCAGATAAAGTCAAACTTGACTTAATTTTTGACAAATTAAGTGGAGAATTCTTTATAAAAGCAAACGGACGGAAATTAGCTTTGTATCTACATTCATGCACATTCAAATTACTATCACTTAAATTTCACTACATCGTAATTGAAAGAATTTTGTTCAAGTTCAAGTTCCATTTATTTCCATAAATAACAATAACAAAACAGTATCCCAAAGGACTCTATGGCCCGTTATTGGGAAACGACAGATAAATGACAATATTAAACTTGCATAAACAATACTAACAATGTCTAACTTAAATGTATAAGAAAAGAAGTCACTCACCGACAGTCCACACGAACAGCGACCCTCCTATCACCCGACAATAAATAAAAAAAAATAAAATTCTCTACATCATCGAGGATCCAACGCCAACAAAACAAAACACACCCACCCCCCCCCCCCAAAAAACAAAAAAAAAAAAAAAACAAAAAAAAAAACAAAAAAAAAAAAACACCACAAAGCAACTATAAATTATTTAATATTTACCTTTAATAAGAAACTAATATGTTGTTGACAAACATATTTTTCCTACAAACGAAGAGTGTATCTCTCATATTACAAAATATATCATTTTGAGAATAATATATCATAGTGAGAATATATTATTCTCAAAATATATCATACTGAGAATAATATTCTAGTTTTAATAAATGATTAGTAACAATAATAATTTTTAAATATAAATTATAGCTTCTGAGAAGCTAGACCTTTGGTGAGATAGAAATAACTTGAATGAAACTAACCAATAGGCCCGTGCTTTTCCTCTAAAACCCCGTCTCCATTGGTGGAATGGCTAGTAATAATTGACAAATAAAAAGATTACAATAAGAATCCTTGTTTTCAGTAGCGGTTCTGGCCTCTCGTGCGCCTGGGGCAAAATCTTGATTAGCGTCTCCCCATTCTCCCATAAAAATTTCAGGCCAAATTTTATCAAAATTATCATTTTTTATCAAAATGATTTGCAATTTATCATTTAAATTATGTGAATATTATTAGTTATTTGAATTTAATCATTTTAATTATTACTATTTTAGGATTTTTTATTTCTTTTTTGAACTAGTTAATGAGTTATTAGTTATTTTCATTTATTAAAGAGAAAAAAAAGAACACTTGGAAGACATTTTTTCCGCTTATCAGACCCGACACACATTTTGGTAATAAGAAAAATAATAATAATCTTTATTCGTTCCCTTTATCATACTGCAATCACATAGGTATCGTGAATATAAGCAAAAAAAAAAAAAAAAACAAAAACACAAAAAAAAAACACAACACCAAGAAAAACACAAGTGATGAGCCTCTACTTCAGAGCACTATTGTTGTAACATTTGACGTAGTAGGGCACAAAGGAGTTTAAAAATCTTGTCGTCAAGTGTGTAGGTGGGCATTCCAACAGTTTTTTTCCCTCTTTCAGAGTTGTCAATCTTGTTTTGTGTGTGTGGGTCTCTGAAGTAAATGGAGGCAGGATATCTTGGTGTGCTGAGGACTTCAGGATGTCAGCTCCAAACTTCATCAGCATTTCATGCCTCATTCCATCCAGGGTGGGAGCTTGAGTTGGCTCAAGCTTTGCTCATAGTTTTTATAATTTGGCCCAAGTATTATTTTGCAGGCTCTCTTCTGAACTGTTTCTAGTTCATTTCTGTGCTTCTCTGTAAGCGATGGGTGCCAGACAGGACAGCCGTAGATCATTACAGGCATTACATAAGTTTTCTAGCACGAAAGAAGGAGATGCTCTGTCATTCCAAACCTTCTTAGATTTGCAAAGGATTTTAAAAAACCAGCTGTTTTTGCTGTGATCTGGCTGATGTGATCTCCAAACGAAAGATCGTCACTTAATGTGATACCAAGTATATTTACTGATTTCTTTGTTTGGAGAGGTGCAGATTCATTTATGCTCTTCTTCTTCAGGAAGTTGGCATGCATTACACAGCTTTTCTCGAGGTTTATCTGGAGCTTCACTTGATCAGCTTGATGTTGAAGCTCTGCAACAAGGGGTATGAGCTGATTGGGTGTTTGTGACAGGAAGTGCAGCAGGCTTAGCGAAAGATCATCTGCAAATTTATACCTCTGTTTGTGTTGCCTCATCAGTCGGTTGATGACTATAACAAATAAGATGGGACCTAACTTGCTTCCTTGGGCAGCTCCACACGTGATGTCTTGGTAGTTGGATGCTTCCTCGTTTTCGAGTTGTACGCACTGTTGGCGACCAGAAAGGAAACTTGCAATGGTACATAAGAGAAACTGCGAGACTTCCAGGCCACGGGCTTCGTTGATTACCGTCTCATGATCAAGCAGATCGAAAGCTTTCATGAAACCAGAAATGATTATTTCCGCAAGGGCCTCAGGATTTTCTGGGTGTTCAAGTAGATCATGAAGTAATCTGACCAGACAGCGAGTTGTGCTGTGTCCTCGACGAAAACCGAACTGCATAGGATCGATTTTGTATTCTACTTCTGCTAGTAGCCACTGTAAAATAAAATCTTCGAAGACTTTTGAAATGATGCGCGTCTTTGAAATTGGCCTGATATCGGATGGTGATGTTTTCTTCCGAATTGGTGATAAAAAGCCTTTTGAAACTTATCTGGGAAAATGCCTTCCAGTAGGCACTGGTTATACACCATAGCCAATGGTGTAGCCAGTAAGGGGTAGCATCCATGTATCAGGCTTACAGGAATTTCACCAGGGTACGAGGCTTTCCTAATGTCTAGGTTTTCGAGTTTTCCTTGGACCTGGAAAACTGTCATAATAGGGATGGTTTCGATAGGAACATTCTGGGGCTTAATCTTGAGAGGAGGCTGTTGGAGGCAAATGTTTGTAAAGTGTGGATTAATTGCTTCTACGGTTATATTCTCTCCTTGCTGGTCCCTCAGGATGGATTTAGACTCCTGCTGTCCTATTAGTTTCCGTACAGTTGTGTGGAACTTTCTTGGGTCACTGGCTGACAGCTTAGCAAAAATTTGGTGTCCATACAGACGTCTAGCTTGCTTTAGTAGTCTAACTACCATGTTTCTCTTCCGTTTATATTCGTCAGTGTGTGGCTTTATCTCAAAGAGCATGTCTAGCTCTGCCAGTCCTGCTTTAATTGTTGGAGCAACACATGATTTATTCTGTGCCCTAATTGTAACTCGCTTTTCAGGGAAGAATCGTTCGTACTCTCGAATCGTTTATTCATAGAGGAGTTTGGTCATGCTGTTTGCGTCTTTGATTTCGAAAAGGCGGAACCAGCATACTGAGTTGAGCCATTCTCTGTAGCCAATTATACCTTCTTCTGTAAGTGGACGGTAGGTGAACTGGGTTGGTTTAGTAGGTTTCATTGTTGACTTTGGCCGTAATATAACTGTTGCGGGGTCACTGGTTGAGAGTGGTGCTTCCTCCGAAGGATGTAGAAATCACCAAGTGTAGTGAAGATCAAGTCAAGGATGTTTTCTCTCAGTGTTTTTACTTTAACTGTTTGATGAAGGGCTGTTGAGCTTTCGATCCAGTTTGGCTTCAGGTCTTTGAAGCCCTCTCAGAGAGATTCCAGCATATGGATGTTTTGTTCTGATGAAGTCGCAACTTTGTTGGATGTATTCCACTAGTTGTCGCCGATATAGTCCTCTTGGTGAGAAATATACCGTGGGGTATTTCAATGACGACACTTGACGAGGTAAGCCTTTTGGTCGTGCCCACACCCACGAAACTTCGATGTCATGGTCCTTTGGTACTGCGACATCCAGAATCCTATGAGGCACGTTTTCTTTGCAGTAGAAATCGCCACCGTGGGTCTTGGGCTACTTCTTATGCACTGCAGCGTGGGGAAATACGTATAACAGGAATACCCGTCAAGCATGGCCAAGGTAGGAGACGGGATCCATGTTTCTGTCATATACATGATGTCAATGTCATGTTTCCTTAGGAAAATTTCCATATCCTCTACCTCGTTGTTGAGAGATCGAACATTTGACAGGGCTATTGTTGGAAAACGGTGAGATTGGATTGGTCTTGTATTAAAACTTTTTTTTTATTTTTCCCTCTTTCCAGGCTGCAGAAGGAAGGATCAGGAGTCTCCAGTCCCAGATCGTGAATACCTGTTGAGGTGGAAGGGATAGTGGTGCATTTTGAATTAGTTTTTGCTATTATCTCCGCATTTAAACAAGTGTTTCCTGTACTAGAATGCTGGTTGGTTTCAGATAAGATCTCCCCGTCGATTGGTGACTGTTTGGGTAGCTGTGATTAGGGGGATCCCTTGGCTGGTAATTTGAACGAGATCAGATCCAGTAACTACGCCTTCAATTGCGATTTTGTCTTCGATCGGGTTGTTGGGGTTGTTTTCTTGTGTTTCTCCAACCATTTTGTTGTTGGAGAAAACCCTGGTAGTGGTTCTTACTGGTGGTGTCTCGAGCCAGTTCTGTAGAAAAATTGCGACCTCCATTTGGTTGATTCTTTCGTTTCGGGGTGGTGGTGGTCTAGGCCACGTCTCCAGTTATTTTATGTTATTGTTTAATGCTGGCCAGTTTTTGGATTTGGGGTAGGTTTGACTACATGATAGTAATTGCAGCGTAGTTCCCTGCTGCAAGCGCCTGCCGCGAATATTTTGCACTTTTCAGGATGGATCCCTGCTCAATTTCCCGGTGCAATGAGGTAGCCTCTACTTGTTAGGTGATCTTGGCAGATCGGCGGCAGTATTTCTTCATGACTGAGTCGGCATTTTGATCCCCATTTACAGTGACCTTTTTTGAAATAAAAGCACAATTCTTTTGGCATTAGGGCATTTGACTTTGGGTTTTTCCTTAAATAGGGGTCAAAGTGGAGGTTTTGAATCGCATAGGAATTATCTGTTTTAGCTTCTACTTTGCGTGACTCGGTCTGTGCTACTGATTGAACAATTCGCAAAACGTTTCTAGTAATTACAAGTTCGAGCGGTTCATTCATTGTGCCCACAGTTGAGGATGTGGGGGATTTCATTGTCTCTCCTAGCTTGTAGCTAATACTGCATTGTCGTGCATCGTTGTTGCTGTATGGTATTTTTTTGGTGTCCGTTATGATGGCTCGATATGCTGCGTTGGTTTCGCCAAGTTGAGCAATCAACGATTTTTGCTCATTTATGATTTGATTCTGATCTTGAACTCTTTTTAAAAGAACTTGGATCAGGTCTAAGGCTAGTGATTCTGTATTATCATCCCGTTTCACGGGTGTAGATGCTCCTTGGGCCTGATCCTGTTTCTTGTAGAGTTCAAAGGGTGTCGTTCCTACTTCATCCCATGATACAGATTTGCTTCCTAGACTAGTGGAAGGTTCTAGTACATTTTTCAACCAAGAAGAATTTGTGGATAAATCGGCACTGACTGTTGAGATCTCGGAAGACCGGCTCGCGGGAATAACATGGAGAGTCGTGTTAATTCTAGTGTTGATTGTCGACCGGCATCTGTAGGAGCTGATTGGCAAGTCATTTGCATCAATAGTGCTGCTAAATGGCGCTCCGAAGAAAAATAAATTTAAGCAGGTGCCACCTACGAAGTTGCCTTTCTCTGAATATGTGCCGTTAGTTGGCAAGGCTTTGTCGTCAGAATTAGGATTTGAGGTATGTTTATAGTTTACCTTGGAAAGTCCAGCGGGTTTGATTCGCACGCCTTCGTCCCTTGAAGTCAAGCTTTCGGGCTTGACACGGCCCGGCTGACAAAATCATTGAGTCCTTTTTTATATCAGTCTGTCTGTCCTTTATTGTCATGTCACTACATGTTGCGTGAACGTATTTCTCACACTCGCAGCATTGTATAGAGTTCGTGGTCACTTTTTTTGTCGCTCACAGCACAGAAGTTAGGAGTTCCAGATGTTTTTACCACTCCCCTCACCATATTTCTACGTTCAGGTCAGATGGCCGACTAGATGTGTAAAAATTTTTAATGGGGTGAATTGGCTATGTGCTAGCGATAGTTTACGGGTCCAAGAGGGAAGTCGCCTTGTTGTTTCAATGAGCTAATGTCAACATTAAAAGGTGAAGAGTGGCAAAATCTTTGTCAGCATAATAATAATAATAATAATACAAAAAAGTTGGGTAAAAATTCAAATTAAGAATTCGGTCAGCAGGATAAAAAACATTGGGTAAAATAAATTCAAATTTAAAATTTTTTGAATATGTACAATCCAGGTCCTTGGTGGATATTTTTATGTACAATTACGTTTGTTATATCAAGTTTTCTCTCTAAGTTGTAGTACCTTTCACTTCTTAATGTAGCATACCGTTCGCTTCTTATCTCATTTTTCAGCAGAAAAATGCTGGTGAATAATTAAAAGGGAAACGTCAGTTCTTGCTCACCTATTCCCTGCAATTTAAAGGAGACAACTCCTGACAGGTACACCGGCTCTTGCGACAGGCAACTGCCCCTCTTCTGTTTTTTTATTTTTATTTACACTTATTTAACGGCAACTGTGGTCATGAAATTAGAACTCTTTATAAAATATATTACTATTGATCCAAAATTCCGAACAATCAATGGTTTAAACTATTCGCCTGTTAGTTTAAGGTCACAGAATTAATCATAGGCTTAAGATAAATACTGGTTATAAAAAAAAAAGTCTCATGAGAATTTGGCTGGAACCAACCTATCAGTTAAGTCTGTTTATTTGTTAATAAATAACTCAAGCTATATTTTATCTATATTGTTGGTAAATCACTCAAGCTATATTTAAGCACGCCATTATCTTCATATTTGAATACATGAAAGGAGAAATTTGATAAAAAAAATTGATAAAATTGATAAAATTGAAAAAATTGATAGCAAAGTTGATAAAAAAAAGGAGGAAATTGAGACCAAAGACAGACTTTTGTGTGTTTTCGGACACCTCAATCAGTCAACCTATTACTATCCTCTCCCTCAATGGCTTGGCTAATATGAATGCACAATAAATATCTATTAATCTATGCTTTAGACCTAAAAAAAAGGTAAAGACTTGGACTTTACAGTCCCTACCGGTAGTGTTGATCTCGGTTTCTAGGCCCTTCAGCCAGGAAGTGCAATGGGGGAAGGGCAACCATCCTGTGCTTTCACGCACCCTTCCTGTTTACCTTCCCCAGATTTCCCCAGGTACCCATTTAGAGCTGGGTCGACTCTGGCTGAGCATACAGAGTCACGCCACTGACCCCCGTCCCAAACCAAATAATTGGGTACACTAGGGTTCGAACCATCACCCTCTCGGACAAAGGATCCTAAGTCTAGCGCACCAATCCACTCGGCTAGAACGATCTAAAGAACAAGAACCTAAAGAAGGACCTAAAGAAGGCGTATATATTTATTAAATAAAAAAAATAGTAGACCGCATAACGGAATTATCCTAGAGAAGGAGAGTAAGCTTATTTGTAAAAGCTTTTAGGACTCATAAACTGTTTGCTCTCTATGTAACTTTACTTTAAATGCACTGACTTTAAATGTAATATTTAATTGAAGTCAGTTTTGCCTTATTTTACTAACTCAAAATTTGGGATAGCAGCAAGTTTAAAGACATAATAGCCACTAAAATAAAATCATGAAAAAAGACATTTTTAACTGAAAAGCAGCAACACTAAAACTTTAAAAAAACACAGAAATTATCCCGTAAATGAGAGAGACTGCCCCCTTCTCAATTAGTAAGGTCAAAATTCTTTAAAAATAGTTCTCATCCAAATTCAACAGCCCTTTTGTTTCAGCCGTCTTTCTTGAAGAACTGTGACAGAAATTAAACTTTAGTAAAAAGGAAGGATTGAGAAGGGAGCAGCTTCTCCCATATACGGAATAATTTTTATTTATTTTAAGTTTTAATATTGCTGCTTACTTTTAGTTGAAAAAAACTTTTTTTATTCCAATTTCCGATTTTTTTTTTTAAACTCATTAGCTTAAATCTCACTTACAAGCTATATGGACGAATCCAATGTACTCCAATTAGCGGTGATGGGGCTACGGGACATCTGCTGCATCCCATTGAGTGAGCCATGGCTTTGTCGCCCAGTCCTTGTCGAAATTTAGATTTGAAGCTATCGATTGTTGAAGATCCCACCGTCGTCTCGCTTACAGCGTTCCACTGACTTATGATTCGATTGTAGAAGAAATTGTTTCTTTTTCTTGTCTTGGCATGCTTGCGGAACTGCTTTGCTGAATGACCTCTGGTACTGCCGGGCAGGTTCAAACAGATCTTTGTCGTCAGACTGGAGCAACTTATAGGGCAGTATCATATCGCCTCTGCGTCGATGGTATGTCAGATTTGGAGGCTTCAGGCTCTGCTGTCGACACCCATACTCTTTATCTTTGAGACCCCTTACGCATTTAGTCGCCCGTCTTTGAACAGAATCGAGACCCATCTGGTCTGTTTTATTAATTGGCGTGGAAAACCCTCCTGCCCCCGCCATAAAAATTTCCTCCACGTGGAAAATTCTGCTTGTGGAAAAACCCGTTGCTAAAGCCTAAGTTAAAGACATAATGAACCAAAAGAATTTAAGGGCCCACTTTTTAGCACAGATGTATAGGACATTAATCTCTCTTTTTCTCTTTGGTACACTCTTACCTCACAAATACACCTTCCATCCAAGCATTCACCATGAACTGAACAGTTTGTCGGACAGTCATAACTCATCTTGCAATCTCTCTGCTGAGTTAGTGACATCAGATAATTGCCAGCCGCTTCAGCACTTTGCCGAAACATTGCCAGACTTTCGGTCATTCTTCACATAAACTTCATCTCAATCAGGTTTAACTTCAAGATTTGCAACTAAAATTGTTAAAATAATAAATTAAAACTGGTGAATTCGACAACCATAATTTGGCTTTGAGTCCCTCTGGTTAGTGACATCAGAAGGTGAAACTTGCTTTTACAAAAATACTACTGTCTCCCAAATTCTCCAGGTACCAATGCACTGGTTGTATCTACGTTTTCTCTACTATGCCTTTTCCTCATCTACTATTTTCATAAAATTTCACCCCAACTTTCTCTCCCCAGTACCATTCCTGCACTTAACTGGAACTTTTTATGAACAGTTTGCTGTTTAAACTGAGCTTTCTCTAGCCTTTTCAAAAACGGGTTTATTAAGCATCTGAACTGGTGATTATGCTCCATCAACCGGGGTGTTTCTGAATTGCACCGTCTGAATCTGTTCAACTTGCTGTAGCTTTTGTCATGAATCGTTTAGTAATCCGGTATGCTTTCCTGCTCATCACATTCGGTTGGGGGGGGGGATCTGATTTGAATTGACATGGTTGATGTCTCAGGATTCTACAAAAACCTGAAACTGCTTTGAGCTCTGCTGTGGAACAAGACCAAAATTAGCAGCAGTAGGCCACTGGTTGTGCCTATTACTTTCATGGCACCACGAGAAGGTTGCAGCCACTACCCCAGCTTAACTATTACTACTACTAACAACTCCTCCTCCATCCCAATCTATTCAAAGCCTAACTTTTTACACCCACCCACGAAATCTCCCATTCCCTTTAAATCTTTCTTTATGACGTCCTCCCACCACAGATGAGGACGACCTGCTTTCCGTTTAGCCCTAGACGGTTGGCCGAAAAGAACAACCTTCGGCAATCTGTCATCCTTCATCCGCACAACGTGCCCTAGCCACCTCAACCTTTCTTTCATTATAGCCCTAGAGAGCAGTATTGAACCAAATTTTTCGTATAGCCTATTGTTTGAAATACGGTCAGTCAGCCGGGTACCCAGAATAATCCTTAAGCAATTTCTCTAGAAAACATCTAGCAAATCTTCATCCACTTTTCTGAGCGCCCATGCTTCAGAGCCATATTTGACCACTGTCATCTCTTTAGCTTCAAATATTCTAATCTTGGTTTGCAGACTTATCTTCATATTCTACCAAACTTTTTTAACTGTGAAAAAACACCCTGAGCCTTTTCTATTCTACTTTTAACATCTTCACTGCTCCCACCATCTTTACTAATAATACAGCCAAGGTAAGTGAAGCTGCCCACCTGATCTCAATCTTTTCATTACCCAACGTCACCTTTTCATCTTCACTTATTCCTAGCCTTAGTGACTTAGTCTTCTTAACATTAATTTTCAAACCTATTCTGGCACCCTGAACTCGCAAAACCTCTGAAACTTCATTCATTTTGCTCACACTTTCATCTAGGATGCTTAAATCATCAGCATAATCTAAGTCCAGGAGACTTTTTCCTCCCCATTAGATTCCGTGGTCTCCCATCGCCTTTCCTGTGCTCCTTAAGACAAAGTCCATCAAAATAATCCATATAAAGGGGGATAGAACACAGCCCTGCTTAATTCCTGATTTAATACAAAACCAGCTGCTAACCTCATTTCCTATCTTAACCGCAGCAGTGTTATTCTCATATATAGCACTAATCATTTTAATGTATTTGTCTGGTATACCATACAAGGATAAAACCTTTACTAAAGCTCTTCTATCAACAGAATCGAACGCTTGCTCATAATATATAAAACTGAGGACCAAAGGTGTTTGACAACCCAGGCACTTCTCAATTATAAGCCTAAGAGTAAAAATTTGGTCGGCACATCCTCTACCTTTTCTAAAACAGCACTGTTCTTCCCTTAAAACTTTGTCTACGGCATCTCTCAGTCTAAAAAGTATCATATTACTAAGTAATCTACTACCTACAGAGACTAGACTAATGCCTCGATAATTACCACACTCACTTTTATCATCTTTCTTATAAAGTGGCTCAATTAAGGTTTTCCTAAAATCATTAGGTACTTCCCCTTTTTCAAAAATCGTATTCATAATCTTCTCAACAATAGGCTATACAAAAAATTTGGTCAATACCGCTCTCTAGGGCTATAGTGAAAGAAAGGTTGAGGTGGCTAGGGCACGTTGTGCGGATGAAGGATGACAGATTGCCGAAGATTGTTCTTTTCAGCCAACCGTCTAGGGCTAAACAGAAAGCAGGTCGCCCTCGTCTGGGGTGGGAGGACGTCTAAAAGAAATATTTAAAGGAAATGGTAACTTCGTGGGCGGGTGTAAAGAGCGAAGCTTTGAACAGATGGGGATGGAGGAGGACCGTGCGTAGCTGTGTTGGCCTCAGGCGGCTTGTTGCTGCGGTGAGTTGTTAGAAGGAGTAGTAGTATTCATAATCTTCAGTAACTTATTTCTAACCTCAGAGCCACCATATTTAAGAAACTTATTTACCACCCTATCAGCACCTGGAGCGTTATTATTTTTTTAATCCTTTTAGTACTGTCGCTAATTCTTCCTCACAAAACAAATCTTCCTTCACATCCAAGGTATCACAAACTTTTTCATTTTCCTCTATATTATTTCCTGCAACTCTATCTCGGTTAAGCAAATTCTCAAAATGTTCGGCCCATCTCTCTTTAGTTTTTTCCTTATCGCTAATTGCGGCCTCATTCTAGTCTTTAACTGGACCAAGTCCGCATTGACTACTCCCTCTCAATTTGTTAACATGTCAGTACAATATTTTACTATTATGCCGTCTAGCTGCATCTTCCAGATCCTCGGCAATTTTATCCATGGCCTCTATTTCACACCTCCTTATTTCATATTTTAATGCTTTCTCCACTTTCTTTACATTCCTTTAGTTTTCATATGATCTATCATTCAGATAATTCTTGTACATGTCCTTTCTCCTTTCTTTCACTAATATTATTTTTAATATTTTTAGTTATATAGTTTTTTCACTAATATTATTGTATATAATATGATTTATTAGCTAAAATAGCACAAGAGCTAGCATAAGCACGTCAGAACAATTGCAATAATAAAACACATGTTAGGGGATAAACATAAAACAAAAAATTAAATCAATTATTAAAATGGGAATCAAAATGTGCTAAAAAAGCACAAAAGCTACCACAAGCACGTCAGAGCAAATACAATAATAAAACAGATGTTAGGGGATAAACATAAAACAAAAAATTAAATCAATTATTAAAATGGGAAACCAAATAGGGGATAAAAGAGTTTTTGTACCTCATGGTCAACATTTGGGGACACAGGTCCAGTTGGGTATTTGGAGCTCTACAAACATTGAGTCTTGTATTAGGAAGGATTGGGGGATTTTTTTTTTTAAAGGAGGGAGAAAACGTCGATGATAGTCAGAACTAAGGCACTTGTGACCAAATTTCATGGTAAGGATGTGACGTCGTGATTCCAGTGTAGTTAACTGTCTGATGATCCAAATTGTCGAAGGCACTTGCTATTATCAGCAAAAACAGCCTCAACGTAGGAACTATTGAACTCAAGATGTTTGAAAATAGTGTCAAGTGTATAAATTAAGCAATGCGTGGTGCTATGATTCGGCCTAAAGCCAAACTGATTTGGGTTAATTTTATCATGAATATCGTCAAAAAGGAAATTGTAAATAAAACTTTCAAAGATTTTAGAGAAAATGGAGGTTTTTGATATTGGTCTGAAGTCAGAGGGAACTTTTGGGGTCTTAGTTTTCGGTATAGGAGATATAATAGCTCGTTTAAAACACACTGGAAAAATACCATCTACAAAACATTGGTTAAAAATAGCAGTTAGAGGTACACTTAAATACAGGGAACATTCCACAATCAATTTGGTACGGATATCACCTGGGTATATTGACTTATTTGTGTCACGAGTTTAAGTTGAGTCTGATGAATTTCAATCACAGGAATGTCACTCACTGCACTGTTGGCCGGCATATGTTGGAGTGGGGGGTGAATTTTACAAATTGAAGCAAAATGATCATTTATGACATCCGCACCAACTGGGTCACCATTACTGTCCAGTAACAAAAACTTTGAAGAGACCTTTCCCATGAGTGTACATATATATATATATATATATATATAATATATATATATATATATATATATATATATATATATATATATAGATATATATATATATATATATATATATATATATATATATATATATATATATATATATATATATATATATATACATAATATAAATATACATAATATAAATATATATATATATATATATATATATATATACATATATATATATAATATATATATATATATATATATATATATATATTATATATATATATATATATATATATATATATATATATATATATATATATATATATTATATATATATATATATATATATATATTGCATCCTTGCAAAGCTAGGTTAAATGTTAGCAAATGATTGAGTGTTTCAGGTACATTAAGTCACAGAACAACTTTCAAAATAGCTCACAATACCATTTTGAACAACTCTGAAAATAGCTCATGAATTTTGTTATCATAAATGCAGAAGTTTTGCAAGGCAACCTAGCATATTGTCAGTGAATAATTTCCCACAGCAGGCTGTACCAAAATAAAACATCATTTAGTAGTCTGTATTTCCTGTCAATGTCTTGAAACTTACCTATGAGGTTCTCATATTTGTGGTGGTTTCTGCATTAGTCTTGATAAGATCCTAAACTTCTCAAAGCAGTTTTCCACCCAATTGAAGAACTGTGCAATCAGGGGTTTGCAGGGGGTCAGGGGTTGTAAAATCAGGGGGTAAATAGTATAGTAACTCACAAGAGCGGGAACTGGAACAACTTCAGACATTCAACAAGGCCAACTAGTATCTGGGGTTTCATAAAATTTTCTCTTTTTAAGTGTAATAAACAGGAAAAACTATTCTAATTTCTGTAATTGGAAGGAAGCCTATAATTTTTACACAAAGAAACTTTTTGAGTTTGTGTATAATTTATTGCTTGACCAGCTAGTCTACAAAGATCGATGACAGTGTAAATCCTTTTATTCTTGTCAATTGTTCTGAAATAAAATGTATCTTTTCAGGTTAGCTCGTCAAAAGCTAACCTGAATTCTACAAATTCTTCCAAGTTAGATTTTATATTTATTCTGATGTTAAAACTATCTTACTAATGTTGATTGATCAAGAGGGTAGCTTCACTTACTTGGGTAGTATAAGGAGTAAGGTGGTAGTATAAAGTTGTTAAAAGTGGAATAGCCAAGGCCCAGGGTGTTTTTTCACAATTGAGTTTTTTTTTAAGAATACGAAGATAATATTGTGAAACAAGATTTGAATATCCTTTTCCCTGTATTCTTTATAAACTCTTACATTGAAAATCGAAATTTCATTGTAGATTCAGCCTCCTCACCCAAAACTACAATAACCAAAGGTCTTCCACAAGGTGCAATCCTGAGCTGCCTCCTCTTCTCCCTATTTCTCTGGGACATGAGCCTCCCACACACGAATTTACTATGCTGATGATCTGGTATTATGGGCAACTGGAAACAACTTTGAGGTTGCATATTCAAATTTGCAGAAGTCACTTTTCCAGTAAGAAAAATTTTCTCAGAAATTTGATTTACCCATTGCACCTGCCAAGTTGAGAATCATCTAATTCCACCATAAGCGAAAAAATGTTAACGCAAAACTAACACTAAATTGTATAATCATACCAGAAGATAGGCTAGGTACGGAGGGGCGGGCAAGGAGGGGCATCTGCCACCCTCCTCCAGAACTTCAAATTTACACTAGATATGGCTAGAAAAACAAATGGTTGAAAAAGCAGTTGAAAAAGGGTAGATGGCTAAAAAAGCAGTTGATAAAAGGTAGTTGGTTGAAAAAGCTGGAAATAAACGGCTGGAATGACAGAATAAAAGTCAAACAAGAAGCCATTATTCATGATGTCCAAGAAAGATTTAGCTCTAATCCAAGAAGATAAATGCTGAAGCTTATTGATGATTTATGACTTTTGGTGATTACTTATCAATAAAGACTTCATAGTTACGATAAAATTGCCAATATAACTTCAGCCCCCCCCCCTTCATCAAAGAATCGACTGCCACCCCCACCCCCCAAGACAAGAAGCTACATATACCCATGTCCAAACCCTGGGGTTGTAATGAAAACCCTGGGGTTGTAATGAGAAAACTTTACTCCAATTTTATAAATCACATACAAGACCCTATATTGATTATGGGCTCCTTGTTTACGGTGCTTGTGAAAAGACCCAGATGCAAAAAATGAAACAACACAAAATGATATAATCCGTCTCGCATTTGGTTTTAGGATACCAACAAGCACTAGGTTTCTGCTTACTGAGAGTGGATTATCAATGATAAATGAAAGACGAAGGTTTCTTTTAAAAAACTATCTGACAAAAATTGAAGCCAATAGCTCACATACCCTGCATAACTGGTTAAGAAATCCATCCATGTATAGAGGTATTGTAAATGAATTTGCCATCACCCAGAAGAAACTCCCTGTGCCAGCAAAGTCTATTGCACCTACATTCCACCCCCCCCCCATGGAGTTGGTCAATCCCCATAATAAACACTAATTTGTCAAAGTGGACTAAAGAATTTACCCCATTGCTTTTATCCAGAAAAAATTACTGAATTTAATACAATTACATACGAAAATCATTTCCAAATTTTTGTTGATGGGTCCAAAATGAATGAGAAGGCGGCAAGTGGAGCTTTTCTCCCACACCTTAATGCTGCAATGGGTGAGAAAATGTATGATCATCTGTCTATAATGTCTACAGAGTTAAAAGCCATAATCATGGCATTAGAGCACCTTATGAATAATCAGCCTCTGATTCAAATTCATTTAATTCAAAAAAAAAGACATAGCTCTCGTGGGCAAAGCACAAATATGATGTCTCTTAGTCATAAATAGTAAAATGAAATTGTCTGATAAAACTTCGTAAGGATAAAATAAACTAAAGAATAAAAACACTAGAGACCATTGTAACACTTCACAAAGCTTGGCACAAAGCTTTTAGTGTAGCGCATGGTGTTACAGTGGACTGGAGTCAGTTTCAGAACCTTCTCAGCCAGTTCCCTGGGGGGATGAGATCTTATAGGGACAAAAGGTGGGGGAAGGAATGATAGGTAGAGGGGATGTTGGAAGAGGGAAGAGCCAAATCTTTGGCATAATTTTTCTCAGTGGGAAGAAAGGGATTCAGGTTTAAATTCTTTGAGGTAAAAGGAGTAAGGTAGAGGGGAACCGGCATAAATGATTTGCAGTGATCTCTTCTGAACTCGTCCTATTTTATCAGTTTCATCCTGGGTAAGGGCAAAGTGCCAAACCGGACAAGCACATTCAACTAAGGGCCGGATGAAAGTGCAAAATATTAGTTTCAGCTTGTCCTTAGGAACTCGAAATTTTTTCAGTGTTTTTAGCATTTGGATTGCACCGTTAGCTTTTTTTTACAATTGTCTTTGTATTCTCCCGCCATGAGAGGTCAGAAGAAATCACCATACTAAGTAAAGTTATTTTATGACTTATTAGCTCGGAAGCGATAGGAGGTTCGAAAGACGGTTGAGTATTCCGAAGAAAAGAAAATGTGGTGACCAAGCATTTGTCTTTATTCACGACCATGTTTAGTTCAGCCACATCTGATGTAACTTGGTCAATGAAACCAGCAGCATTGCTCTTCGAATCCTCAGATACGACTTCCGTTAAGGACAAGTCGTCAAGGTATTTCCATCTGTCCTCCAGCTTAGCAGCAATGTCATTTATCATGAGGAGGAAGCCCAGCGGCCCGATCACAGTTCCTTGTGGAATTCCACAAAAAACTGGCAGAGAAGTGGAAAATTGGTCTTTACACTTTACAGTTTGCTTTCTATTTGTTACGAAGCTCGTGATGATTTTAATAATAAAGCTGGGTATATTTTTTTCTGCCATTTTTTCTAAAAGAATTTTGTGATCAACAAGGTCAAATGCTTTTCTGAAATCAATTGCAATTAAATTTATCCTTTTTCCAGGTTCATCCAGGTGTTTTAAAACAAAAATCAATTAAATTAACGAGGTAATGAACTGTCGAACACTTAGGGATGTTACCAAATTGCTTTCGTTCAATTACTTTCAAAAGATATTTTTTCAGCAATGCGGCAACAAAGCTTTCGTATATTCTGCTAAAAACTAACGTAACTGTGATCGACCGGACATCAGAGAAATCATTAGCTGTTCTTTTCTTTGGAATGGGGGTAATAAACCCTTTCTTCCATTTCTTTGGAAAATATCCTGTTTTTGTTATATTATTGAGAATTATCTTAAGGGGAAATAATAATTCTTAGCAAATGCTTTAATGAGAGCAACTGGAATGTCAAAAGGGGCAACGGAAGTTCTTTTTAACGAAGAGAGTTTACGGATTATAATTGCCGATGAAATATCAGCAATTAAATTATCATCTGAAGGAGTAGTTAAATTTACTGGAGGACCCTAGGGTGGAAGAGTAGGGTAAGACTGCACAATTGAAACTAAATGGGCATTTAAATCTTTCGCAGTTTTCTCTAGAGGCTCCTCCTTCATGAAGTCAACTGGTTGAGAACTTTTACCGGTCAGATTTTTTACTTTACTGAAGAACTGCGAAGGCTTGGACTCCAAAAGATGGTCAACTTCATTTTCATAGTAATTTGCATGTGTCTCTTTGATTTTTCATTTTATTTGGTTTGCCAACTGTTTTGCTTGGTTCTCTTGACCTTTTCGTATTAGGTGTAATTTATGTTTTATCAGTCGCTTTATTTTTGAATTTACGTATGGTTTATCACTAGAACAAAATTTAGACTTACGTTTGTGAAAGCACTCGAGACATTTTGAATTTACCTTATTATGGAATTCTTCTACTTGGGAATCAAAGTCTTTAGCTGAAGAGACTGCGACCCAGTTTTCTCTCGTTATCCAGTCACCGAATTGCAGCAGACCATGATCAGTGATCGGCCTTGAAGTAACTTCAGTTACTGAATACTTAATTTTTACTTTTTCCAAGGGGTTCCACTGTGGCATATAATAATAACTTCCACCAAGTGGTGCTAGTTTACTTGGATTCTGGTAATATTCCGAAAGATTTGTCAGGATTACATCCAGAGAAGTACTCCCCTCAGTTGTTGGGAAATCGACTAGAGTTTTAAGGTTAAGTGACCTGGCCAGCGATTTGCTATCGAGTTCGTTAGCACCTCCTAACATTACTACTCCAAAATATAGGTGAGTTCTCTGGGCGTAATCTGTCTATTCCTGCAGCTTCTCCCAAAAAGCCTTTCTTCCCGCAGCGGGCTGACCAGGTGAATAATAGAAAACACACTCTGCAACGGCAGAGAGCGGCCTAGGGAGTCGCTTAGGTTGGGCTTTGACCCAAATAATTTCATCATTATCTTCAAGAAAAGGTATATTTAAAAGCTGAGGCTTAAAATCTTTGTGCACGAGGGTCATAATTCCTCCTCCTTTTTTCCCAAGAGGATGGTCATCAGGCTGAAGTTTAACAAAAGAAAAAAAGTTAGGAACCCTCAAATAAATTAAGATCTTGTCGGTGGACCTCGGAAACACAGATAACGGAAGAGCCAAGCATTTGAGCCGTGGTCTGAAGTTAAGTAAATTTATCTAGATTTAAACTTTCGGCGTTACTGTCAAGTAAGGAAATAAATATGTAAAATTTGTCGTGAAACTCCCGGGAAAAAGGTTTATTTTAGAATTTCTTGCCCCCTATCGCGACTGGAGCAGCAACAGGATTATTTAAACTGAAGCCACCAACAATTTTTTTCTTCTGCAGGGAAAGGGGTAAAGGGGAGGGGGAATAGAATAGGGACGGGACTGGTTGTTGCCCCGTCCTAATTTACAAAATATTATAGTTTATTCTGACTCTTTGTCCAGCCTAGAGCTGCTGTACTCCGCTTCTCACTACATGATGAATATAGACACATTATATTGTCTTAGCATTATTAATATTCTTGTTTCAAGAGGCATATGAACATACCTTCAGTATGTTCCAAGTCACTGTATTCATCTATTAACTGGTAATCATCAGGCGGATGAAATCGCAAAAAAAAAATGCTCTAAATATTGATCAGCCAAGTGGGAGACCAATCCTCATTAGAGACATATATCGCTGGAGATTATCAGAGGTAAAGTTCACCTTTCTAAAATTTATCATGGAATTTGGTCTGGCTCAAATGAGCTAAATTTTCAAGCGTTTTCATATCAGTTTCCTAATTCAAGTGGCTCAACTCCCTCTTCCCCTATTTGCAGACATTGTAATATAAAAAATTAAACAATTGACCATTGCCTATTTGAATTTAATTAATTAAAAAAAAACTTTCCGAAAAATAAGCTTTTCAAAGAAAAGTAAAGGCCATTTTAAACTTAAGCTCAGCAGATACAAATACTTTTTAAAATTCAAACTCAAAACGACCAGAAATTACTATTAAAGAATAAGTGAAACCCAAAACGAACAGAAATTAAATAAACAATCATAGCAAAAACATACAACAAGTAATAATATAAATGAATAAATAGATCTTATAGGCGAGTAATGCTTAGATTGAATATGAATATCAAGCTTAAAATGAAAAAAAAACATTTTCCTATTGAAGTATAAATGAAACTTAAAACGAACAGAAATTAAATAAACAATCAATGCAAACAAACATACAATAGATATTAATGTAAATTAATAAATAAATCTTAAAACGATTGAAACTTAAATTGAATATGCAAATCAAGTTTGAAACAAACAAAAATCACAACAAACAAGAGTTTGGGTATGACCTCCTTCTCTCACTGTAAAAGTCAACACCTACTGCGTCATTGGCGCTTTACTGAAAACCAATTTTATGACAAATATTTTCTTTTGTACTTAATATTGAAAATAAACATTAAAATTATAGTAACATTTTGAACTGATGAGCTTCCAACAATTAATATCATTATACATCAAATATTCAGTTTAATTTATTAGCTCTTTTTAAAGTTGTTAAAGACGAATATAGTTCCTTGCAAACAAGTGTTTGGATACTGCTCCTTTCCTAACTGTAAATAAAACCAAAAGCCTACTGCGTCATTGGCGCTTAACTGAAAACGGATTCCATTACAAATATTTTATTTTCCAGTTCTTACAGTATTGAAAATAAAAATGCAATTGCAGCGAAATAAATTCTTGAACTGATGGATCTTTCAACAATTAATATCATTATGCATCAAATATTCAATTTGATGTTGTTTATACTTTCCAAGACTGTTCAAGACGCATATAGTTTTTAGTAAAGTGCCAATGACGCAGTAGGTTTTAGACTCTTACAGTGAAAGAAGGAGGTCATACCCTAACTCTTGTTTGTTGTGATTTTTGTTCCTTTCAAACTTGATTTGCATATTCAAGTTAAGTTTCACTCGTTTTAAGATTTATTTATTAATTAACATTAATATCTATTGTATGTTTGTTTGCACTGATTGTTTATTTAATTTCTGTTCGTTTTAATTTTCATTTATACTTCAATAGGAAAATGTTTTTTTTTCGTTTCAAGCTTGATATTCATATTCAATCTAAGCATTACTCGCTTAGAGATCTATTTATTCATTTATATTATTACTTGTTGTATGTTTTTGCTAAGATTGTTTATTTAATTTCGGTTCGTTTTGGGTTTCACTTATTCTTTAATAGTAATTTCTGGTCGTTTTGAGCTTGAATTTTAAAAAATATTTGTATCTGCTGAGCTTCAGTTTAAAATGGCCTTTACTTTTCTTTGAAAAGCTTATTTTTCGGAAAGTTTTTTTTAATTAATTTTTTTTCGTTTTGATTGAAAAAAATTTAAAGTTTTTAAAAATTCCTTATTTCAAAATCAAACTTAAAAAAAAAAATCAAATATTCATCAAAGTATCAAAACTGATATCAAAGTAACAATATCAAAGTAAAAAAATGGATTTGTGTCAACCTCGGAGTTTTTATTATCTGATGTTTGAACTATTTTTAATAAAATTTCTATCTCAAAATTTTTATCGGATGGGTTTGGGGAAAAAGGACGTAGGGGGACTAGATTAAGCTTCGGTCTCTTTTGGCTCTTTAGAAATGAACTAGAACTGTCTATTTTCAATCAAATGAGCCCTCTCTGAAGTTTATACGAGTATCCCTTCTATAAGAGCCATATATATCCCAAGAGTATAACTTACAACCGCCTATCCCTGGGCCCTGGGGGGTTGTGTCGACCCTGGAGTTTTAATTTGTGATGGTTGAACTATTTTTAACAAAATGGTCACATGAAATTTTTATCGGATGGGTTTATCCATCCAACACCCAAAGGCGCGGAAGGCGGGAGGAACTAGTTGCCCTCTGATCTTTTAATGTCCATTGAAATGAACCCTCTCTGAAGTTTATACGAGTATACCCTCCATAAGAACCATATATGCTCCAAGAGCAATACTTACAATACCTGCCCCAGCCCTGGGGGGGGGGGTTGTGTCGACACAGCAGTTTTTATTATCTGATCTTTGAACTATTTTTAACGAAATGACCATACGTAAAGGACTTTTTGTTATACAATCTTTGAACTATTTTTAACAAAATGGCTACCTCAAATTTTTTATCAGATGTATCTGGAAAAAAAGGCTTTGGGGGGGGGGGGCAGTTGCCCTCTGATCACTCTTGACTCTTAAAAAGGGCACTAGAACTATCGATTTCCAATCGAATGAGCCCCCTTTGAAGTTTATACGACGACCCCTTCTATATGAAGTGCCTCTGGGAAAAAATAAATGGAGTGTGGGGGGAGGCTAGCTGCCCCCCAATGACTTTTGAATCTTAAAAAGTGAATTACAAATTTCAATTTCCAATCAAATGAGCCCTCTAGGAATTTTATACAAGCATCCCTTCCATAACAACCATATATGCCCCCAGGGCATAACTTACAACGCCTACCCCCGGGCCCTGTGCCGACACCGGAGTCTTTTGTTATCAGTACTTTGAACTATTTTAAACAAAATGTCTATCTCTAAATTTTTACCTGATGCATTTAGGGCGTGGAGGAGGGGGGCTAGTTGCCCTCCGATCTCTTTTGACTCTTAAAAAGTGACCAAGAGCTTTCAATTTCAAATCAAATGAGCCCTATCCAAGGTTTATACGAGCATCCCTTCCATAAGAACTATATATGCCCCTAGAGCATTACTCATAACGCCTGCCTCCGGGCCCTGGCGGGTTCCGTCGACACAGGCATTTTTCTTATCTGACCTTTGAACTATTTTTAATGAAATGGCTATTATAAAAATTTTATCGGATGGGCTTGAGGAATAAAGGGTGTGTGTGTTTGGGGGGAGGGGGGCTAGTTGCCCTCAGATATCTTTTGACTCTTAAAAATTGAACTAAAACTTTCAATTTCCAATCAAATGAGCCCTCTCTGAAGTTTATACGAACATCCCTTTCATACGAACCACATACGCCCCCAGGACAACACTTACAACGCCTATCCCCGGACTCGAGGGGCGTTTTTGTTATCTAATTTTTGAACAATTTCCAAAACACTGGCTATCTCAAAATTTGTGGCGGACAGGGTTTGCGAAAAAAAAGTGTGGGGGGGGGCTAGTTTAACTCTCTCTCTAATTATACAGGGTAAGCATACTACTTGAAGCACATTTTATGCTCTTACCAAATATAATATTTGCTTCACTCACAAATGCATCCACCCCACCACACTGCTGATGGCCTCAGATATAGATATTTAGAAAAAAAGAAAACACTAAAACAACATAATTCTTGTTTTAGAATTATGTTGAAAAAAAAAATGTTGTAAAAATTTATGTTGTTTTTATGTTGTTATGTCAATATAATTTTTTATGTTGTAAAAAATTATGTTGTTTTAGAATTATGTAACTTGTTTCTATAAATCAAACTATCAAGTTTAGTTCCATTGTTATTCACAAGTTTTAATTAAAAATTAATCTAGCAATTCTATTGAACTCACTTAGACAGAGGTTTTCACAAATCAAGAAGTCTTGAAACCACTTTTAACAAAGATTTTATAATGCAGGTAAGTTCAGGAGTAAATTATAGCTCCTGGAAGGCATAATAAATTTAGCCATTGCAAAACACATAAGTGTTGACAAACTATTATCACCTAACCAATATGGCATTTCCCTTATCAATTAGTTGATGCCAACCTTATTGATGCATATGAATGTCATAAAACTTATTGATAATGTATCTTCACTTGACATGATATTACTGCACTAAGCATAAGCCATTGACCTAGTATATTATAGGAGAGTAAAGTCTAAACTCTGTGTAACAGGCCTTTATTATATTATAAATTAGACAATGCAGTTTCTTGCTAACAGAAAGCAGATGACAAGTGTAATTCAATTTAGGCTTATTTAGGGTAAGAGAATAAAAACGCTTCATGTAGCTTAATCACTTTGTCTCAACGTAAGTAATGTAATCATCTATAAATTCACCATAGAATAACTGTATTATACAGCTAGGCCCACTCAAAAGGGAACAGCAAACATTCTGAAAACAACTTTGAAAATCTTAATTGGGTGAACTTGGGTAAGTCCGACCTGTTATTGATTTTTTTTTTTAGCTTAATTTGGTCCCAAAACTGTTTTGCAGTTGCTGGTACAATAAAAAACTATTTTTGTTACTCTTGGTCATACTAGTGATATTCTTCACAATTCAGAAAGTTCACAAGTTTGTTGTTTCCATGAGTTACTGCACCAAAGTAACCCATCTCAAGGAGGTAAAACTTACCCCCTAGTCTGGTGTAAATCTGACAACCTAAAGTAAATCTTATGCTTGCAGAGATAAAAAATTATGTCACCCTAAGACACTATAGAGGATACTTCTATGTACAGAAATACCAAGCAAAACAAAAACTCTTGTTAATAGTTATTATGTACCATGGCAGAACACAGGTTTTCTGCTTTCTGTGGGGTAATTCCAATAGTTTTGGTCTTACCCTATGCATAGAAGAAGTATCTGAGAATGGCATTTTTTCAAATTTTTATTGTAAATACCAAAAAATTTACACTATACCTCAAATGATAGGGAAAAATTGTAATTACAATTGGTATCAGAGAAAAAAAGTTTTTTTTTTATTTTTAGTTGAAAAAAGGGATTTTATTTAAAAAAGCAATTTCAATGAGTCTGAGAGGGAGTCAAGAAAGCAAACTTTTGATTACTTGCAGGTCCTAGTGTGCTTCTTGTACAGGTGTGCTACTTGTGCTTCTTGTACTTCTTGATAACGTGATAAATTTGAAATGATGGTAGAGTGAAGGGGCCAGCTCCAGAAAACTCCAATGGGTTGGCAAAGATGTATTCTTCAACTTTGTCAATTTCATCTATTTGGGGCTAGTCATATGAATAGTTGGCTAGGCTCCAACAGCAAAGATATTTTATGCAAACAAGGAAAATCAAGCACTCTTTGAACACACAAGCCTTGTTGATTATGTTTGCTATGCTATTGTATGCTACAGCATTGTACTCATTTAGATGTATTTGTAGTTTCTTTTCCTCCTCTTCTTGATTCTCACTGCCAACAGTATAACAGATGTCCACCTGGTCAGTTTTGGAACCCAGTGAAACATCAGAGGCTTCACTGGAAAGATCATCTTTCTTTTTCTTTTTCAATTTTGGCTGGAGCACATTCTTTTTTTTTGTTCTCAAGCTTTCTTCCTTCTCTTTCCTTATTTCTTCAAGCCCTCTCAAAGCCTATAGAGATGTGATTACTTTGGCTTCCTGAGCGATTCTCTGCCTACCAGATCTCCAGAGTGCTGAGGCATCAAGAGAAGGGCAAAAGGTTGAGTCCAAGAGAAGTTCTTCAAAAGGTTTCTCATATGCATGAATATTTTTTGGACTCACCGAAATTGAAAGAATAATTTGATTAGTTGCAGCATTCACTGTGGTTGTTACTCTTGTTAAATTCCATGTCTTTGGTGTCTTTGTCTCAATCGTATTGCTTTAAATTGGCTGGATCAAACTTTGCCTTGTCAATCATTTTGCAGTTGATATGTGCTGGAACAGCGGAATTGTAAATTTCTGACATTTAAAATGATTTTTTAATCAATGAAGGGGTAAGGTAAGTCCCCCGGGTCTGCCATAAAATTTTTACGAGTCCTTCTTTTGGTAAGACGTCAACTGGGTGTGCTCATTGCCATTTCGTGAACTTCTGCTCATAGGATGATTTCAGCCCTTTGAAAATAACCCTGTCAAGAGCTGCAATACATGGGATGAATGAGCATTCTTTTCTGACATGAGCTTCCCAAGTGTCAAGAATAAATGGGAGCCATGGCCATCTAGAATAAGAAGTGCTTTTTTTTCACTTGAGGCAGGAAAACATCTTTAAATCAGTTATATAAAAGGTCTGCTGTCTTCCAGCTAGTGTTGTAAAATTACGTTAAAATAAAAATTGGTTAGTAAAATTAGTAAAATAAGGTAAAATTGGTAAGGTAAAATAAGGCAGTCTCTAGGAAATAAAAGGGTAAAATTGGTGTTTTGGAGTTGCCCCGTAGCTACAAGACTAGTTGAGCATTTCCTTTTAAGCATCACCTACAACTTTTAATGAAATTTTTTAATGATTCTGCTTTTCCTGGGCTAAATGCCCCTTCATGTAGTTTATCTAATGCCCCTTCTAATTGCCCAAAATCTAATGCCCCTTCATGTAGTTTATCAATTTAATTAACTGTCTAGTTTATCCCTTTGGTAATCTTGTGCATAAGGTAATACCTCAGCAATTGGACAGTGCCTGATTTCAGACATATATTTTGTACAAAATTCATTAAAAAAAAACTTTCCGAAAAAGGAAGTTTTCCAAAAAAAAGTAAAGGCCATTTTAAAACTTAAAATCAACAGATACAAATGCCTGTTAAAACTCCAAATCAAAACGACCAGAAATTAGTGTTAAAGAATAAATGAAACCCAAAACGAACAGAAATTAAATAGACAATCATGGCAAAAAAACATACAACAAGTACTAACATAAATGAATAAAAAAATCTTAAAGTGAGTAATGCTTAAACTGAATATGCTAATCAAGCTTGAAACGAAATAAAATTCTATTGCAGTATAAATGAAACCCAAAACAAACAGAAATTAAATAAAGAATCAATGCAAACAAACATACAATAGATACTAATGTAAATGAATAAATAAGTCTCAAACAAGTGAAACTTAAATTGAATATGCAAATCAAGCTTGAAACAAACAGAAATCACTACAAACAAGAATTTATGTATCACCTCCTTCTCTCATTGTAAAAGTATAAAACCTACTTCGTCGTTGGCGCTTTACTGAAAACGAATTGTATTACAAATATTTTCTTTTGTACCTAATATTGAAAATAAACATTAAAATTACAGTAAAATTTTGAACTGATGAGCTTTCAACAATTAATACCATTACACATCAAATATTCAGTTTAATTTATTAGTTCTTTCTAAAATTGTTCAAGACTCCTAAAATTGTCCCCTTCCTTAACTGTAAAAACCTAAAGCCTACTGCGTCATTGGCGCTTCACTGAAAACGAATTATATTACAAATATTTTCTTTTCCAGTTCGTACAGCATTGAAAACAAAAATAAAGTTACGATGAAATAAAATCTTGAACTGATGGATCTTTAAACAATTAATATCATTATATATCAAATATTCAATTTGATTTTCTTTATAATTTTCCAAGGCTGCTCAAGAAACATATAGTTTTCAGTACATGTGAAAACTATTTACATATACAAGACACACATATGACCCAGGGCATAACTTACAATGCCTGTCCCTGGGCCCTGGGAGATTGTGTCAACACCTGAGTTTTTGTTATCTGACATTTGAACAATTTTTAACAAAATGGCTATCTCAAAATTTTTATTGGATGCATTTGGGGAAAAAGGGATGTGTGGGGAGGGGGGACTAGTTGCCCTCCAATCTCTTTTGACTCTCAAAAACTGAACTAGAACTTTCAATTTCCAATTAAACAAGCCCTCTCTGAAGTTTTTACAAGCATCCCTTTAATAAGAACCATATAATCCCCCAGGGCATAACTTACAACGATGGCCCTCAGACCCTGGGGGGCTGTGTCGATCCCAGTTTTTGTTATGAAGTCTTTGAACTATTTTTTGAGAATTGCTATCTCAAAGTTCTTATTGGATGGGTTTGAGGAAAAAAAGGGCGTGGAGGGGGAGGGGGTGCTAGGTGCCCTCCAATCTCTTTTGACTCTAGGAAAGTGAACAAGAAGTTTCAATTTCCAATCAAGTGAGCGCTCTTTGAAGTTTATACAAGCATTCCTTCCATAAGAACCATATAGGCCCCCAAGGCATAACTTATAATGCCTGCCCTGGGGGGTTGTGTTGACACTGGAGTTTTTTTTTTTATATGATCTTTGAACTATTTTAAACAAAATGGCTATCTCAAGATATTTATTGGATGCATTTGAGAAAAAAGAGTGTGGAGGGGGGGGGCTGGTTACACTCTGATATCTTTTGACTCTTAAAAAGTGAACTAGAACTTCTAATTTCCAATCAAATGAGCACTCTCTGCAGTTTATATGAGCATTCCTTCCATAAGAACCATATATGCCCCCAGGGCATAACTTACAATGCCTGCCTCAGGACCTTAGAGGTTGTGTCGACACCAGAGTTTTTTTATGTGATCATTGAACTATTTCAAACAAAATGGCTATCTAAAAATTTATATCAGATACATTTGGGAAAAAAGGGCATAGGGGGGGGGGGCAGTTGCCCTCTGATCACTTTTGGCTCTTAAAAAGGGCACTAGAACTCTCAATTTAAAATTGAATGGACCCCTTTTGAAATTATACAACACCCCCTTCCATATGAAGTGCTTCTGGGGAAAAAAAATAAAACATTGGAGCTGTATGGCCTTTACTATAGTCAATGCTATAGCATTGCCTCTGAAAATGAATAAAAAAATAAATAAATAAATAAAATTTACTGTTATTTGGGAGTAAAATCATATTAGTCATTTTTTTCTATATTTAAACCAAAAGATATGTTACCCTAACAACCTTGCACATTTGAAAAGGCTATGTACAGCCACATTCCTCATATCATGCATATGTTATTTTTTATTTACTTATAAAAGTACTGAGTACAATTAAAGATGAGGTTTGTAACACTTTGATTAACTAAGCACTGGATCATCAGGCCAGAATATTCAGTCACTTTCACAGTCATTGAGACTGTTATCAACAAGATTTGCTTGCAAATCTAGCTCCTCTCTTTGAGAGTTAGATTCTGGTGACCGTGCCTGTTTCAAAGCCCCCCCCCCCCAAAAAAAAAGTCTTGGATACAGCCCTGAGGATAATATATTGATTTCTACCTCCACCTTTTTATTATCTCTCCCTTAAAGCTAATTCTGTAATTATCTGAAGATTCTTCCAAAACAACTGGTGGAACACAAGGGCCATTAAACTAGAATAAAAATTTCTTTTAGACACTGTAGTCAGTAACAACTCATTTGGTAGCAATTGGTTAAAAACAGGCTAAATCTTAGAAAAGAGCACTGGAACTTTTGTTTTCCATTTGACTAAGCCCCATCCAAAGCTAATTTGACCACCCCTTCTTCAACATGAAGTGCCTCTGGGAAAAAATAAATGAACAAATATTAATAAATTGAACCCTTATGGGTCTTTACCATAGATAATGCAATAAGATTGTCCCTGACTTAAACAGGAGAGTAGAAATTTCAATTCCCCTTCTTACGAAAATCTGGAATTATTCAAGGAGAAAATAGGGGGCAATTTTCCACAGGGGAGGGGGGATATTCCATGAGAATTTTTTCCAGGGGAGGGGCTTTGCTGGCTTCTGGGACAAGATGACATGAATACAAGAACATGTAGTTGTTTTTAATGAAGCAACTGTAACATTTGAAGCAAATGGCTTCCCCCATTCTTTTAGGAAGGCAACTGAAATTAACAAGAATCCATACATAGATACCTTGCTTTAAGTAGAGATACTGGAGATGTTCCTATAAAGCCAATGTACAATAACTTAAAATTAAAGGCTTCAAATAATATTTTTCTTCATTTTAATTTAGGATCATCTGACCACACTTTTAATGAAAATGGGATCAGTAGACAACGTAAGTCAATCACTAAGCAGAGAAGTCTTCCCCAATCTAATTGCTGAATAGTCTTTCATTTATTCTGGCTTGGTTTTTTGGTTAGTTTGATTCAGTATTTCTTCTGATCAGTTACAGTTCAATTCAAAAAGTTAGTCTTCCTCTTTTTGAGAACTGAAGATGGCTTGGCAGAAGTCCCCAATGAAATATCTACTTTTATCATTTTTGCTTCTTTTTTTCTGCTGGTTGACATTACCCTAATTTTCACCCCTATTTAGTTGTATTATTTTTTTTCTTGTTTGTCATATATCAATCCTGCTTGTAGCCCTTATTATCTTTAACACTTCACATAACTAATGTAATTTTTTCAGCTAATATTTCACCATTTTAAAATTATAATTACCTGTACTATAATACACTGTATTGTTCTGATGATAAGAGACCTAAGTCAGACAGACCACCTTTTAAACCAGGGAACACAGCTATACACAAAACAAAATCATATTCAATCCTTTTTCTGCTAGCCTCTTTGCACTTTTGTGCTATGAAAATTTCAAGCCGTCATAAAATATGTTGGTAAAAATATGTCAAATACTGGTAAAATCCATAAATTACATAAAATAGGTATTACCAATTTTACAGGGGTCCATAAAATCGTGGTAAAAAAACCAATTTTACCAGTTACAACACTACTTTTATCCTTTCTTAGTGGCTGAAGAATATGCATCTGGATGGTCTTTAATGGGTAGCCATGAACTCCAAGCGTTCTTCCCCAAGAAGATAAGACGATGTTTTTCCCCAAGATTGTCTCAATATAGAAATGCTCGCAACCCTCATCAAGTCGATGGTCTGCCTAATTCTCGAATATGGTCATTGCACAGTTCGTCCATCCCTGAACAAGGATATAGATGCACTGGAAGCATTTTAAAGGCAGATGACGAAGTTCTCCCCAGGTCTGAAAGACCTCCCATACAAACAATGTCTTTGTCTGCTTCACCTACCAGCACTCTCATACAGATTTCTAAGGGGTGATATGATCAAGCTGTACAAGCTATGCCATGGCTGCTATGACAACGTCCCCGGAGAAGCACTGCTGGTCTTTAACAAAAATCATCTATGTGACCATCCCTTAAAGCTTAAAACTGAAAGGTTCTACAAAGATGTAGGCAAATGGGCCTTTCGAAACCGAGTCATCAATACCTGGAACTCCCTACTCAAAAAAACCATTCTGGCACCTTCCATCAGCTCTTTCAAGAACTCGTTGAAAAGATTTACAAGAGTTGTATGTACAACTTCAGTAGCTTTAGAAGATTTATCTAAATTTTTGTAATGTTTTTTTTTTCCTGTTTTGTAAGAGGCTCTGGCCTACGTTTTTGCATTATATTATTATAACCAATAGTGAGTTTCTCATCTGATGCACTAATACATTTGTTAAAAGGGGTCTTATCATGCCTATTGCCACCAGTTTGCTGCTTTCCTGGTGATCTTTTTGTAGTTGTACCAAGTTTTGTCTGAATTGTACCAACATATTGGTTTGTCTAAGATGTCAAGCTCTTTTTCTGTTTTTTTGTAGCAGGTCATAAAATCCTGGAATGACGAAAGGGTCTGCTTATTGCACAGCCCTCAGGGTTTTCTAGTTGTTCAGGTTCCTTAAGTGAGATGTTGTTTCTTTTCTTACACCCCAACAACAGTTGTCACCTCGCCAATTCTTGGTGAAATGAGCACTGGTTTTGTTCTCACTTATATATTTTTTCACTTCATCTAGGAACTGTTGTTTGATAAGTGCCATGCCCCACTTTTCCATGACCTTCAGAAAATTTGCCATACTCTGCTTAACATAATTAGGCAGTTCCAGAGGTTAAATCTCTTTGCTTCTTTGTCCAATTAAATAAAAAAAACAAGTTTTCTCAACTGAAAGTAAGGAGCAGCATTAAAACTTAAAACAAATAGAAATTATTACATATATAAAGGGGGTTGCCCCCTCCTCAACACCTCACTCTTTAAATAATATAATATATTCAATAATATATTAAATAATTTATTCAAGGAAAGTGCCAAAAAAAAAACAAAAAAAAAACAAACACAGAAAGTAAATGTGAAAAGAACCAAAAAAAAACAATGAAAAAAAAAAAATTAAATGATGAGTAAAATTCAATAAAAGCCAAAAATTACCATATATGAATTCAAACCAAAAATCTAACAATTTAAAAGCAAGTCATTCACCAATATCCACAATTTGCACAAAATTCAAAAAATTATGAACTGCCATCAATGGATGCTAGTGAACACATTGATGGATACTCTTGTTCATTAGTATCCTTCAATGGCAATTCATAATTTTTTGGATTTTGTGCAAATTGCAGATACTGGCAAATGACTTGCTTTTATGGCTGTTGGGTATTTGGTTTTAATTCATATAATTTTTGGCTTCTATTGAATTTTATTCATCTTTAAATTTTTGGATTTTTTCATTGGTTTTTTGGTTCTTTTCACATTGACTTTCTATGTTTGTTTTTGTGTTTTAATTCATATAATTTTTTGCTTTTATTGAATTTTATTCCCCTCCTCAACGCCTCGCTCTTTACGCTAAAGTTTTTTATTGTTTTAAAAAATAAAGTTGTGAGACAGAGTCAAACTTTAGCGTAAAGAGCGAGGCGTTGAGGAGGGGACAGCCCCTTTCATATATGGAATAATTTCTGTTTGTTTTAAGTTTTAATGTCGCTCCTTACTTTCAGTTTAAAAAATTTGTTTTTTTTATTTAATTTCTGATTGTTTTTTAGTTAATGCAGCTTTTATTTGCATAAAAATTTTACTTTTCTTTTGCTAAATGGATGTCTTTACAAATTAACTTACATAACTAACTTCTATATTCGTATATTTTTCTTCTGGCAAAAAATACAAAGTTGCAGATTTTTGCAGATATGAGCTTGAAACCTATGTAATAGGGTTTTCTGATATGCTGAATTCTGACGGTGTGATTTTCATTAAAATTCTTTCACTTGTAGGGGATGTTTCCCCCTGTTTAAAAAATCAAGTAAATTTTCTCAGGCCTGTAGCCTTTGATGAGTAATACTAAACTTAATAAAATTTATATATTTAGGATCAGCATTATAAACACATTCTTTTGATACATTTATTGACATCAAAATTCCGTTTTTAAAAGTTTTGATTACTATTGAGCTGTATTGCTTGTTTTTTATTACATATATATTATTACATATATGAAGGGGTTCTCCCCTTAGTCAATACCACGCTCTTTACGTTATAAGTTAAAAAAAAATTTTGATTCACAAACACCTGAATCACAAAGGCCGTTTAATTAGAATAGATAGCTCTTTTGAAAGCACTAAAAAAAACTGTAGCGTAAAGAGCAAGTATTGACTTGGGGGAGAACCCCCTCACATACGTTATAATTTCTGTTTGTTTTAAGTTCTAATATTCCTTCTTACATTTCAGTTGAAAAAACTTCTTTTTTTTATTTAATTTCTGATCATCTAATGATCAATTTAATTTCTAATGCTTGGAAATCTGGCGCCCCCTTCATAGAAATGTCTCTTACCCCAAAGAAACATCCTCCACGGAAATATTCTCCAGAGTAACCCCCTCCTCTAGCCCCCCCCCCCAGAAAAAATCCTTCCTGAAAATGGTTGTATACTTCCCAATAACCAATAAATAATGCTGGCAAGTCCGGCACCCCCTTCATGGCAATTTCCCTTCCCCATGAAAACTTCCATCATGAACAGATCCTCCAACATAAACACCAACCCACCCTTCCCTCCCACTACCAGAAAAAAACCTCCTGAAAACTTCAGTATACTTCCCTATAACCAATACTATATGTTAACATTGGGTAAAGTTCATAACTTTTAGCCCTCCCTCTGGGAACTTCGGGGGATTAAGTAACCCTAAAAGACATATTTATCATATTTTCGACCATGCTGAACAAAATGGCTATCTCAAAATTTTGATTGGGTGACTTTGGGAAAAAAATAAGCGTGGGAGGGGGCCTAGTTGCCCTCCATTTTTTTTGGTCACTTAAAAAGGGAACTAGAACTTTTAATTTCCGTTCCAATGAGCCCTCCCACAATACTCTAGGACCACTGGGTCGATACGATCACCCCTGAGAAAAAAAAAAAAAACAAATAAACACACATCTGTGATCTTTCTTCTGGCAAAAAATGTAAAATTCCACATTTTTGTAGATAGGAGCTTGAAAACTCTACAGTAGGGTTCTCTGATACGCTGAATATGATGGTGTGATTTTCATTAAGGTTCTATAACTTTTAGGGGGTCTTTCCCCCTTTTTTGAAAATCAGCCAAATTTTCTCAGGCGCGTAACTTTTGATGGGTAGCACTAAACTTGATGAAAGTTATATATTTGAAATCAGCATTGAAATCTGATTCTTTTGATATATCTATTGGTATCAAAAACCCGTTTTCTAGAGTTTCAGTTACCATTGAGCTGGGTCGCTCCTTACTTACAGTTCATTACCACAAACTGTTTGATATGCAGAATAATCCTAGTTGACATATTCTGCAGGGGGAGAGCCTTTATCTTCACTTCTTTCGTTGTTTTTCAAGTTTTTCTAAGAAATTTATGGATTTTCTAGAACCTATATATTCACAGTATATATTGGCCCACCCCCCTAATGTGCAAATATATACCTAGAATTGCATCCTCATTCTACATATAAAATCCATTTGCATCACAAATGACATTTACTCTCATTCAGCCATGTGGTGGATGTCCCTATTGTTACTATTGTGTTACAACTTCCTTGTCTCTCTCTCTTTATAAGAGATATGTTTTGAGTTATATATTGGGCTTTGAAGCCAGGGATTTTTTGTTTTAATTCCCAGGATATACTTGGTCCCAAAAGTAAGATTGAATTTGTCAAAGCTTGGAGGGTTATTCCTCCAGTCTGTTTAAAGAAAATGGATGCATATTTGAAGTTTTGCTCATTTCTATCTATAATTAATGGACATAAATTGTGTATGTTCCTTCATTTATCTGTCTGTGTTCTTTCTGGAGGAATGTTTTTGTCTCATTTTTAGAATTTTTAATTAATTTTTCCAACTAGTTGACTAATAACTTCTCCCCAGCAAAACTTAATTTTCCAACTAGCTGGAAAGAAACATTGCCCCAGAAAACAATCCATTTTCCAACTAGTTGACTAGTAACTTCTCCCCAGCAAAACTTTATTTTTCTATCTAGTTGACTTAGAATTTCTCCCCAGCAACACTTAATTTTGCCAACTAGCTAGAAACAAATATTGCCCCAGAAAACAATTTATTTTCCAACTAGTTGACTAGCAACTTTACCCTAGGAATACTTTCTTTATCCAACTAGCTAGAAACAAACTTGCCCTATAAAGACTTTTGTTAGCCATCTATTTGGCAAGTAACTTTTCCTCAGAATAATTTCTTAGCTAATGATGTGACATAAAGAGAAAACAAAAAAACATACTATTCCCAGTCCAACAAAAATTGGCAGTATGTGCTTTTAACAAATGCACTACAGGTAAGGTAAATCAAACAACCTGAATTCAGGAGTAAATAGTCTTGAAGCCACAGAACTAAGTGTTCTCCTTCTATAAGAGAATATAGATACATATATATATATATATATATATATATATATATATAATATATATATATATATATATATATATATATATATATATATATATATATATATATATATATATATATATATATATATATATATGTATATATATATATATATATATATATATATATATATATATATATATATATATATATATATATATATATATATATATATGTATATATATATATATATATATACATGCATCAGACAATGAATGAAACTTGGCAGGTTGCACAAAAATGTGCATTTTTACATGAAATTGCATCTCTGTGAACCTGGGGTAAGACTATCTTGCAGAGTGTTGCCTAAGATTGGAAAGCACACTTATAGAAGGAGAAGACTTTTAGTTCCACAGCTTCAAGACTATTTACTCCTGAATTCAGTTTGTTTGATTTACCTTAGCTTCAGTGCATTTGTTAAAAGCATAGGCCTATACTGCCAATTTTTGTTGGACTGGGAATAGTATGTTTTTTTGTTTTCTCTTTATGTCACATCATTAGCTAAGAAATTATTCTGAAGAAAAGTTACTTGCCAAATAGATGGCTAACAAAAGTGTTTATAGGGTAAGTTTGTTTCTAGCTAGTTGGATAAAGAAAGTATTGTTGGGGAGAAGTTACTAGTCAACTAGTTGGAAAATAAATTGTTTTCTGGGGCAATGTTTCTTTCCAGCTAGTTGGCAAAATTAAGTTTTGCTGGGGAGAAGTTATTAGTCAACTAGTTGGAAAATGAAAGTTTTACTGGGGCAACATTAATTGTCAACTAGTTGGCAAATTTAGATTTTTCCTAGGCTATACAGATGGGCCAAATTTTCCAACTAGATGACTAAAATGTTTTTAATTATAAGGAGATTGGATAGTACCATTCTATATAAGCTTATAAACTAATTTTTTCTAATTGTCAAAGAGTGGATATCCTCTAAAACATTTTAAACCAGAATTTAGATAACCTAGTTATGTCATGAACTGTCATGTACCCAATCTTCTAAGTTTCTAGAAACAAGAAAGGGCAGAGAAAGCAGCTTTGCTGAAACTTCCCATGGTTTGCCACACCAAATGATAAAAGAAATTAAAAACTTACAACTAGCCTACCATGACCCTAATTAAGCCCCAAGGTAGGACAGACTGCCCGAACCTATTCATTTGATTTACCAGGCCCAGAAGCTTTACATGTTGGAAACACCTTTGAAACTACAGTTTTGGTTCAATTATGTTTCTGGTGATATCTGAAGAATTGTCGGAATTACCTTCAGATTTTTTAAGGTGAATAGAAAGCTATATTCCGCTTCTCCAATGAAACACACATACAGTACTGCCCACTTTTTAGGACCAAAGTGCCGAAATTCACGTTAAGGTGACGCTTTAGTGATAGCTGACTTTTCGGTGGGGATTCAACCAAATTCTATATTTTTGGTGAAGGATCATGCATCAACTTAACTTAATTAACCCACCGCTTGGAAAACTATAGGTCTCTCCATTCGCCTGCGCGTCCGGGGGACTTGTTGGTCATGTTTAAATCCTTTGGCACGGTAATCCGCCTTTAGACTACAAGCAGCGAAGCCTATTTAGGCTTAAGTCACTTGTTCGCCTGTGAGTACAAGTAATTCAGTCCCCTATTTTGCATACAAGTCCACTGGACATTTTCCGTCATGTGTCAACCCACAACCATTCCTAAGTTTCATCCCTTAGTTCTATGACTACCTTTCTTAGTTTTGCCCTAGGAATGATATATGGACGAATGATGAATGATAGACTTATCTATCAACAAGTGAAATAATATTATTTAATACAAACCTAAAAAGGGCTCATGCCAAATTTGCCTCTCACTCACTCGGACAATCGGTCTTTGTTTTTTTCTACAATTAAACCATGGCTTGATGACCACATGTGGAAAATGTCAGGGGGACTCCTCCTGACATTTTTTAGAACATCTCCTTAACACCCTTAGCTTAGCGGTAGTAGTGGTACTAGTATTAAAAGAAAAAGTAGGGGTAGTATATGCATATAGTACCTTTTGGTTGGTCCAGCATGCGCTGAAAGTTTTAACTCGATGCTCTAAAATGAACTTTTCTTGATAACATTCCCTGAAAGTTTCATTATAATACCCTGAGCTACAGTAGCAATAGATGCAGTCGTCATAGTAGTAGTTGTAGCAGTAGCAGTCGTAGTAGTGCCAGAAGCTGTAGGAGCATTATTACTTTTAGTAATTGTAGTAGCATGCACATTTTGTATTTTGCCTAGTTAAGCACCCCCCTCAACATGTCCTGAATTATTCAACTTAATTTCTTAGACCATTCTTGGGATATTGCTGATACATATTTTTTTCAACCTACTTGTGTATAGTATGATTTTATTAGTTCAACATCCCCCTCCGTGAAAGTTTCAACTTCTTACCTTAGCTACAGCAGTAGTAGTTGTAGCAATAATAGTAATAATAGCAGAAATTGCAGCAGTAGTAGTAGCAATATGAACAGCGTACCTTTTCTTTAGTTCATTTTCACACTTAAAACGCTTTGAAAATTTCAACTTAAAGCTCTAAGCTATTACTTAAAAAGTTGCTAATACATTCGGTTAGCAACCAGAATGTACCCAGTTTGTTTTAGTTTACTTAAACACCCCTGCGTGTGCCCTTCGTCCTAATTATCAGATACAAGTCCTTTTTTGTAAGCTAAATTCATTACCACTATGGGACTCTTTGTTTCACCCCCTCCCGCTTATTCTTACATCTGATCTTTCTTTCGGCCTTTCCTTGGTGAATTTTCGTATTCCCGCTAATTATTTTAATCTAAGTTAGACATTCTGGGGGAACTCATCGACTTGTCAAAAACCATCATTTTACGATAAACAATGGTTGAGTAGTAAAGGAGAGCATAGGCAATTGATTTAGAGTAGTGGGTGAGCGCTAGCTCACCCCATGAGGTTTGTGATTAGCTGGATTTCTTGAGCTCGATTCAGGCACACTTCATGTGCCAAGCGGAGGTCGAAGTCTTTTTCAGTAGAGTACGTTCTGTAAGCTTGATCCAAAAATAGTAAGATCTTTTTACCTGATTTTTTTTCAGGCTTCTTTTATCCTTTAAATAAAGAGCTCTCCCAAAAAAGAGTAAAAAGTTTTTGGTGTGAGGTCCTATTCTATTTGATATTTCGCTCTGAAGGGAAGATGAAATTTTTTAATTAGACGACCCAGGGCTTGTGAGATCTTTAAGCAAATACTGTGGCTCTTTCTCCCGACATACAATACAATTGCAGTAGCTGTACCGGTCGTAACTTTGGTCACCCTATATCCCAAATACCGGTGGAAGTAAAACTTATAAAATCTGTGGTACGTCACAGAGAGGCTGTGAGAGACAATGGGCTGTGATACTATATTAATAACATCAGTGCTGGCAATGGTGGTGCTAGAGCACAAATACTTATGTAAGCAATGGCTCTGTACTACAAATATTGGGAGTAGCAGGACTAACTGCATTATCGGAGCAATAGTAGTAAATTCAACCCAAGTTTTTCAGGAATTAATTAAAAAAAACTTATTCCACAAAATAAGTTTTTCAAAGATAAGAAAAGAACTCCATTAAACAAAAAATAAGCAAAAATAAAATCAAATAATCTACCAAGCACGAAATTACCACAAATCAGCATCGATAAATAAATGAAACCCAAAACGAACAGAAATTACAATAAATAACCGGGCCAAACTCAAAACGAGCAGAAGTTAACATAAGTTGGGCTCAAAACCCCTATGCCTTCCCAAGGCCAGAACTTTATTTGCACTTTACTGAAAAAAGTATAAATGTTTTTACTTTTATAACTTTAATAAATCAAATAATACTAACGTTTTGCTTACTAAATATAAATATCAGTATAGGTATATTAAACTGACAATGCGCATTCATTTGTATTTTTGTCAGTAAAGTGCTAATTATGTTCTGGCTTTGGAAAGGCATGGGGGTTTTGAGCCCAACTTATGTTAATTTCTGCTCGTTTTGAGTTTGACTCGGCTATTTATTGTAATTTCTGTTCGTTTGTGTGTTTTATTTATTTATCGATGGAGGGCAGGGATTAATTGCCTTCGAATCACTTTCGACTATTAAAAAGGGCATCAGCCCTTTCTATTTTCAATCGAATGAGCCCTTTTAGAAGTTCCTACGAAAACTCCTTCGATACAAAGTGCCCTGGTCTAAACAACAACAACAAAAAAATAATACATTATACCCACCTCAATCTTTACTATAAAACTGTCAAGCCTTCCAATCACTTTCGACTATTAAAAAGGACACTAAACCTTCCGATTTCCAATTGAATGGGCCCTTTTTGAGTTTCTACGACAAACACTTTCTAAAAAACACCTTATATGCCCCCAGGGCATAAATTAAAGCCCTTACCCTAAGGGTTGTTAGGGTGGTTCTCATCCTCTAAGAGCTAATTTCCAGAACTTTCAACTACGCTACACAAAATGGCTATCTCAAAATTTTTATTGGATGTGTTTGGGGAAATGGTGGGCGTGAGAGGGGCGTTAGTCGCTCTCCAATCACATTCAACTATGAGTGGGGGGTTTGTTGCCCTCAAATCATTTTCGCCTATTAAAAAAGGCACTAGCCCTTTCAATTTCCAATCAAATGAGCCCTTTTGAAATTTCTACGACAACGCTTTCAATAAAGACCTTATATGCCCCCAGGGCATAACTTAAAACCCTGGCCCTGAGGGCTGGGGGGGGGTGTCATCCTCAAAGACCTAATTTCCAGAACTTTCTACTACGTTGAACAAAATGGCTATCTGAAAATTTTGATTGGATGTGTTCGGGGGAATGGTGTACTTGAGAGGGGGTTAGTCACCCTCCAATCACTTTTGACTATTAAAATGGCACTAGCCATCTCAATTTCCATTTGAATGAGCCCCTTTTGAAGTTTTTACGACAATTCTATCTAGAAAACTTTATATGCCTCCAGGTATAACTTACAACCTATGGCCTGGGGGCTCTGGGGGGTTTGTCATCCTTAAAGACATAATTTTCAGAACTTTCAACTACTTTGAACAAAATGGCTATCTATAAACTTTCATTGAATGTTCCTGGGGAAACGGTGAGCGTAAGAAGGGGGTTAATTACTCTCCACTCACTTTGGACTATTAAAAAGGGCAACTTCAATTTCCAATCATATGAGCCCTTTTTGAAATTTCTACAACAGCTTTCTATATAAACCTTATATACACCCAGGGCATAACTTACAACCCTTGCACCGAGGGCTCTGAGGGGGTTATCATCCTAAAAGATCTAATTTCCAGAACTTTCAACTACGTTGAACAAAATGGATATCTCAAAATTTTGATTGGATATGTTTGGGAAAATGGTGGGCGTGAGAGGGGAGTTAGTTGCCCTTCAATCACTTTCAACTATAAAAAGGACACTAGCCATTTTACTTTGCTATTGAATGACCCCTTTTTGAAGTTTCTACAAAATCGCTCTCTATAAAAAACCTTATATGCCCCCAGGGCATAACTTACAACCCTTACCCTGAGGGCTGTGGGGGGAGGGGTTGTCATCCTCAAAGACCTAATTTCCAAAACTTTCAACTACGTTCAACAAAATGGCTATATTAAAAATTTTGATTGGATGTGTTTGGGGAAAAGGTGGTTGTGAGAGGGGGGTTAGTTGCCCTCAAATCACTTTCGACTAATAAAAAGGGCACTAGCCCTTTGAATTTCCAATCGAATGAGCCCTTTTTCAAGTTTCTGCGACAAATATTTCAATAAAAACTTATATGCCCCCAGGGCATAACTTATAACCCTTGCCCCGAAGACTGTGGAGGGAGTGTCCTACTCAAAGGTATAATTTCCTGAACTTTAAACTGCGTGGAACAAAATGGCTATCTCAAAATTTTGATTGGATGTGTTTGGGGGAAAGGTGGGCGTGAGAGGGGTGTTAGTTCCCCTCCAATCACTTTCGACTATTAAAAAGGGAATTTCCAATCGAATGAGCCTTGTTTGAAGTTTCTACGACAACGCCTTCTATAAAAATCTTATATGCCCCCAGGGCATAACTTACAACCCTTGCCCTGAGGGCTGTGGGGGAGTTTGCTCCTCAAAAACATAATTTCTATCTTGAAATAAACTACGCTGAACAAAATGGCTATCTCATAATTTTGATTGGATGTGTCGGGAAATGGTGGGCGTGGAGGGGGTGTTAGTTGCCTTCCAATCAATTTCAACTAATAAAAAGGGCACAAGCCACTCCAATTTCCAATTAAATGAGCCCTTTTCGAAGTTTCTACGACAACTTCTTCGATACAAAGTGCCATTGTCTAAAGGAAAAAAATAATAAATAATACATTGTGCCAACATCGTTCTTATATGTCTTCAGGGCATAACTTGAAACCCTTGCCCTGAGGGTTTTGGGGGAGTATCCTCCTCAAAGCATATTTTCTATCAGGAAATCAACTACGCTGAACAAAATGGCTATCTCAAAATTTTGATTAGACTTTTTTGGGGAAGCGGTGGGCGGGGAAGGGATGTTAGTTGCCTTCCAATCACTTTCGACAATTAAAAAGGGCACAAGCCACTCCGATTTCCAATCAAATGAGCCCTTTCCGCAGTTTCTACGAAAATTCCTTCGATACGAAGTGCCCTGGTCTAAACCAAGAAAAAAAATAATACATTGTGCCAACATCGTTCTTTACTTAGGCAGCGCTATTGCGCTGCCTATGATTGGGGCTTATTCAGTCAAAAGGAGCCACTTTAAATTGCGCAAAGAAACATAGAGCTAAAAAAAAAAACTATGTTGAAAATTGAAAAATTTTGTGAGCTTAGCATCATCTAAGAAAAATACATTATACCAAAGAGGGGGATTTTGATGAAAAGGAGGCTAGGCATAGCCTTAGAAAAATAAAAGAGAATAAACAAACAAATTGAGAGCGAAAATACTTCGGAAAATCAAATTGATATTCAACATTTAAGGTTAACATTGCCGGACATTGAAGAGATTATTGAAATGTTGTATTATGTGTAGTTGATAATCATCATAGTAGTGGCATATCGTCATTTTGGTTGAGTGGCATTATTGAATCTGCCACTCAGGATTGTGGAAGTAAAGAAGTGTGTCATGACCAAATAACATTGAAATTTTAATAAAACTTGACACAGCTGTACCAATAATCTGGAACTTAGAAAACAATTTTGAAATTAAAGACTAATGGCAGACGTATCTGCAAAAAAAAAACACGTTCCAGCTCTCCTAGGAGATAAAAGGAAATATGTAGGCCAAATATGAACAACTATGGGTTAACCATAGAGTCGACGGAAAGCTCTCTTCCCTCAATACCAACAAAAGATAATTCAAGCTTAGGGTTACAATCTTTTAAAACACCCTTAAAAAGTGCAAAAATAGCTTCAGCGCTCGGCAAAACTAAATTTAAATCAACTCACAAAATGACTGATTCGTACGTTGTAGGTAACTTTCCAACAAGCTCACGAATAGCTAGGCCCCAAGTGCCGAAAGAGGGAAAGACCAGGCTAGACACCAAACGCAAAAGGAGTTATTCCCACCAATAGAATATCTGGATAAAGAAAAAAAAGTATTGTTTAACAGTTCTAAATTGACCACAAGAAAAGTCGCAGAAAAATAAGAATCGTGTCTTGTCCAGCGATTAATAAGACTGTGGTCAGATGTAGAAAAATGCAACATTCACAATGGGCAAAATTTGAAGACGAATGCTTTGATGCTCTGAAGTTGGCAATAGCCACCCAATTTGTTGATGCCAACCTTGATGCCTGGAATGTTAACACTTTGATTTAATTTTCTTCAATTCGCATTTATTGTTTTTCGATAGATTTGTAGGCTGTAATTTAATACATAATGAAAAATAAGAAAAAATAATTATATTAAGAATTTTTTCTTTTTTCGTTTCTTTATTTATTTTTGTATTGTGACTGCAGCCGTGGGAACGAGCAAGATTGTCATTGATAAACTATTTTTTTTTACCGCTTGCAAAAATAAGTAATTTGTTTTCTAGGAATGTTTCATTTTCCTTTTTTCTGGGTTTCTTTTAGCAATACATGTGTTTTCACATCAATTTTTTGTTACAGCTTCGATGAAGTTCATTCGGGTGTGTGATTTTTTCATGGATCTTTGCTTTGCTTCAAGTTACGACCAAGTTCCCTAATGAGTTTTAGGTAAGTTTATAGTTCCTTTTGTTTATCCCCTAGGTCCAGTACCTTGCCAATAGCTCAAAACAGATTAGAGCACATAGAAAAGTCTGTTTTTAATTTGGAAGAAATTTTTGACAGTGTAATAAATAAATAAACGTTCAAAGTGGAATAAGTCCAATAACTAGACAGTGGAAACTGGTAAAAAATTCTGGATATTTCGACCAAACATAGAGCGTTCGTCATCAGCAGAAATACTAAAGTATTAAAATTAAAACTATCCTATTTAAACCAAACAAAATAATAACTTCCGGTTCAATCACTGGATTTGTCTAGGATAATTCAATAGCTGGGTTCATCCAAATTCTTGAGTTGTTCCTTCGTTAATATTGCATAAATGTAAGTTGAATTTTCTAAAGTCTTCTTCGTCTTCTAATTGTATTAAATGAATTTTTTTTTTTAAACTGAAAGTAAGGAGCGACATTAAAACTTAAAACGAACAAAAAGTATTCCGTATATGAAAGGAGCTGTCCCCTCCTAAACGTCTCGCTCTTTATGCTAAAGTTTTTTATTGTTTAAAAAAGAGAGTTGTGAGAAAGAGTCAAACTTTAGCGAGACGTTGAGGAGGGGGCAGCCCCTTTCATATACAGAGTAATTTCTGTTCGTTCTAAGTTTTAATGTCGCTCCTTAAGAACTTGTATTTTTTATTTAATTTTTAACATTTTTGAATAAATGCAGGTTTTGATTTTGGCTCACCGTGGACCAATAATTAAAACAAAATTTGTATATTAATTTTACTTTTATTTGGTTAAATGGCTTTCTCGAAAGTGGTTTAATATTATTTAGGAACGTTTTTATTAGTAATAAATATACGTAATTTACGAATTAACATACGTAACGAACTTCTATATTCATATATTTTTAATACGTATATTAGGGGGTTCGACACCCTTGTCAATACCTCGCTCTTTACGCTAAAGTTTGAATTTTGTTCTAATTCCTTAAAAATGACCCCTTAATCACAAAGGCCGCAATTAGAATAAATAGCTCTTATGAAAGTACTAAAAAATCTTTGGCTTAAAAAGCGAGGTATTGACTAGGCTGCGAACCCAATCATATACGTAATAATTTCTGTTCGTTTAAAGTTTTGATTTTGCTCCTTACTTTCAGTTGGAAAAACTTTCTTTTTTTATTTAATTTCTGGTCGTTTTTTAAATAATGCTGGGGGATCCGGTGCCCCCTTCATAGCAATGTTCCTTCACCCATAAAAAATTCCTCCATGGAGAGATCCTCCCACGTAACCCCTGACCCACCCATCTCCCCCCCCACTACCAGAATAAACCTCCCTGAAAACGTCTGTATACTTCCCAATACCCAATGATCAAAATTTTGATCGGGTGACTTTGGGAAAAAATGGGCATGGGAGGGAGCCTAGTTGCCCTCCATTTTTTTGTTCGCTTAAAAAGAGAACAAGAAAATTTAATTTACGTTCTAATAAGACCTCCAACGATATTCTAGGACCACTGGGTCGATACGATCACCCCTGAAAAAAAAAAAATGAACACGAATCCGTGATCTTTCTTCTTGCAAAAAAGGCAAAATAACACATTTTTGCAGATAGGAGCTTGAAACCTCCATGGTAGGGTTTTCTGATATGCTGAATCTGATGGTGTGATTTTCATTAAGGTTCTATATTTCTTAGGGGGTGTTTCCCCCCTTTTTTCGAAAATCAGGTAAATTTTCTCAGTCTCGTAACTTTTGATGGGTAGGACTAAACTTGATGAAACTTATATATTTGAAATTGTACCGGGAGTAAAACACGATGTATTTAAAATACCAAAATAAAGTTCCTTTCTAAAGATAATTCCGATTTCTTATAATTAAGCTAAATCTAGTTGCAAAAATGAAAAGTCCTTAATCAGCAAAAAAAGAGAAATTGCATTTCTAGCTTCAGTCAGACAACGGCGCGAGTCGTTCGAATTTCGCTAAGATAATTGTAGCAAGAAAATGCAATGCATAAAATTTCCAAGGAAGTTTAAAAGGCAAAGAACCGTGTGAACGCCTAAATCATCAAAAATATTTAAGACGTATTATTGGACGAGGGTGCGCGTCCTTGGGCCACGTAAGCCAATGGCAGACAGTCCCTAGAGCGCAGGACGAAAGAACTGCGTTTGGGAGTGGGGCAAATGTGCCTTTTTAATTTCAATCTCTATCCAGATTTGAAGCGATTAGTACCGCAAATAATCTCGGACACCATTTTATTGTCATTGAAGTGACCCGTTGCTGTACAACTAAGCATGTAAGTTCAATAAATCTATTGTCTTTTTATATGTGTTTGTTTCTCTTATATGTCTGAGTCTAGTCCGATAATGGGTAACTAGTTCGCCAGTCTCCATGGTAAATGCTCCCAAAGGAATCTGATCTCCAGATAGCTCAAGAAAGAAGAAGCCACATTTGTATGTCTACATATTCAATTTTCTCTCATTACTTGAGAGCGGTGCTAGCCTAGTTGACACAATCTCCATCGCTATAAGTGGCGCTATAGGAGAAATCTCTATCGCCACGAGCAAATCTTTCTATTACTACAAATCAAACTCCAATGGTACAAATGGCGCGTGTCGGAAATTGGAGGAAAACTGCGAACTAGTTACGCCATTTAAACTTTGTAATTCAAATTTGATTTTCGGAGAGATACAGACATATAAGAAAATTGATTAGGCCTATAACCGCTAAGCTACCACAGGGAAACCCTTTAGAATATCTCATAGGAGATAATAGAGTCCCCCAAAATAGGTTAAGTAAAATTTTAAGTTGATATAAACGCAAAAAAAAAGATGGAAGAAATCAGTGAGTTATTAATAGTGCAAAAGTTAGTCGCCAAAAATATAGAGATTGCAAAATCTATCCCGGAATACAATGGTCAATCAGATATTGACGAATTTAATATCCAATTGACCCAGTTTGTCCAATTAACAAAAACAGACGTTGGAGCATTAAAAGACATGCTGCTTCTACGATTAAGAGGCCAGGCCTTAACCTTTCTAAAACAGGTCGAACATACCATAGGAAATAACGCCAACTTGCCAATAAATACGGTTGATGACTTGTTAAAAGCATTCAAAGAGAGATTTATAGAAACCAGTTCAATAAATAAATTAAACATGGAGTAGTGAACTTTGATTTTTCACAAAATATAAGGGAATATCTGGATAATATACGCATTTCTGTAGAAGCAAAATACGGAAGTGGTTCGGGGCAACTGTATGAAAAAGTCATACTAAATACCTTTTTGCAAGGGCTACCCCCAAAACTATATAGAGTAGTAATATCCAAGAATATTCAGACGTTGGATCTTGCAGTCCAAGAGGTAGAACGATTAATCGAAGTTGATAAAATGGTTGCTAATCATAGTAATGCAAAAATAAATAGCTTAGGCGACTCAAACGCGAACCCAATCTTCAAGGGCGATCAAGCATCCCCCAATTTCTTTTCAAGGGATAACTCCCCAGTAGCACAAAGAAACAAAACGCCAGAACCCGCTAGGCAGAAAACAGTACGTTTTCAGCCCATTAACCCTACAATAATAAGGTGCTATAACTGCAATCGTGTTGGCCACATAGCAAGAGAGTGCCACTACGTCACCAATCCCATACCAAGAAATGCTGTCGGTAATACGCAAAATTACGGTAACCATTTGTTCAGAAGAACAAATTTTAGCACCGGTCGTGCAATAGGCTATAGCCAGGGGGGATTGCGCCAATCAGTACCTTATAATGCGTACCAACCAAATTTGTATAGCCCTTTCCCCAACAGGCAAATTAATTACCGGTTTGAAAACCCAAATACTCGCCAAGGTCAATATAATGCGAGAATGCAATATAGAAATCATGAAAATTTGCCGATGAGAAATGAAAATTTTACAAGCCAACGGCACTGGCAGTCAACGCCAGCAAATGGCACTGACACGAGACATCCACGCTACCATAATAATACATGGCAAAGACAGGCAGACGTAAATCATTTAAATATGCCTACGGAACCTAATACGTCTGAATATCTATTACAGGCACCGACAAATGAAATAAATTCTCAGGGAAACGCTTCAGGCCCCTCAGAAACATAAGTTGGACCCCGAGGGTGCCAGGGATATTTAATAGGTCCAAAACAATACTAGTGCCTTCTTGTAGTGATATTATTAACAAGTTACCTATATTTAATGATTTTTGTGTAGAAAACGTTTACTTTACGGCCTTAGTTGACAGTGGAGCTACTGTAAATATCATAAACTCTTGCGTATTTAATACGTTGCCTCTGCACATTAGGCGACAAAAGAACCCTAATAATCCCAATTTAACAAGTGTTACAGGCCATAAATTAAATGCAAAAGGGTCAATTTGCCTAAACATAAAAAGAGACAACAGAACCTTCATGACAAATTTTATTATATGTGATAATCTCCCATATGAAGCTATTATAGGGGCAAATTTTCTAAGGTCTAATAGAATACTATTAGACGTAGCCAACGAGAAGTTGGTATACCCAGCTAAGGTAGGGGAAGAAATTTCTACCTTAAGAAATCGTAACAGAGGTTACGAAGATAACATAACAGTAAACAAAATTTCTAGTGGTATAATGTCGAAGTATTTTGAACCCCATGTCTCGCAAAGACATGGCATAATTGGAAATTTGTTCAATTATCCTGAGAGATATCGCAGAAATGAAGTAAATTTAAATAATAACAGTATTGAATCTGCGAAAATAAAAATAGGAGATATGCGACAGTACAGATCAAATGAAATTAAGAAAATAGTGGAATTGTGGAAAAACATAGTAAAACCCAACGTGACGCCGCAAGATGCCGCAATGGCGCAGCATAGCGCCAGCATGAATCTAATAAACAAGGAAAATGAAGAGAAATATTACGGATTTGCGATAAGGAAAACAAAAGTCCCTCCCAAAACGATGCAAAAAATCCAAATATCACAAATGATCGAGCCAATAATTAGCAAATCAGAAATATGGTTTGCGACACCGTCTGAAATACCTGAAAATCTGTTATGCGAGGAACAGATTATATCTTATGACAAAGGGGAAGGTTTTATTTGGGTAACCAATAACCATGAAAACGATACAATTACAATTAAAAAGGGGACTTGTTTAGTCCAAATCGAGGTTTTAACGGAAAATGATTTAAATACATGGGAAAATTCTAAAAGAAACCTAGTTAACGGTATTAAAACTTCAAATAACGAATATCCTTTGACTAAATCGCAATTTTTAAACAAATTTAAAATGGATCATATTACGGATATGGAACTTAAGAAAAAATTATGCGAATTATTATGGAAATTTAAGGATGTATTTTCTGCATCTGAAAATGATATCGGTCTGATTCCATTTTATCAGCATTCAATTTTAACGACTGGTAATCCCGTAGCAAAACAGCCATATCGTGTGCCATATAAGCACAAAGAGTGGTTAAAAAATAAAATCCATGAATTAGAAAGAAACGAAATCATACGCCCAAGTATAAGTCCGTATAGCGCACCAGTGATCCTAGTACCAAAAAAGAATGGAGATTTTAGGCTCGTTGTAGATTATAGGGCTCTCAACAAACAAGTAGTTAGCGATAAATTTCCTCTACCAAGAATAGACGAAATTCTTGACTCAATTTCAAGCAAAAACAAAATTTTTACTTCTTTGGACCTTACCCAAGGCTACCACCAAGTGAAAATAGCCGAAAAGGATGTCCATAAAACTGCATTTTCAGCATCCGAATATGGATCTTATGAATACTTGAGAGTACCATTTGGGCTTAAAACAAGTTCAAGCGCGTTATGTAGACCCCTATTGCACCTGTTAAGAGGATTAAAGAATATAATTCATTTTGTTGATGATATTATATGCGTGGGGGAAAACACTGAGCAACACTTAGCAACTTTAGCTAAGGTGTTCGAGAAGTTCAGGCAAGGCAATTTAAAATGCCGGCCTGAGAAAGTAAATTTATTTCAATCCAAAATTAAATTTTTAGGAGTAGTAGTGACCCAGGGAGAGATATCCCCAGACCCTGATAAAATAAGATGTGTTGAAAACCTCAAGCCCCCCAGAACTATGAAAGAATTAAGGGGAATTTTAGGACTTACTGGCTACTTTAGAAAATTCGTACGCAATTATGCCCAAATTGCGAAACCCCTCACGGAATTAACTAAAGGGAACTCCCATAATGTTACCTGGTCCCAGGAAGCTCAAACTTCCCTAGACCGTCTCAAAAAGGCACTCACTTCTGAACCAATTTTGTCACTCCCTGATTTCGAAAACGGAAAATTCATCGTTACCACTGATGCTAGCTCAAAGGGCATAGGCGCTATCCTTTCGCAAACAATCCCAGTAGAAAACCCTAACCCTCTACAGGGAACACCTAAACAAATAGAAAAAGTTATATGCTATTCAAGTAAAACTTTATCAAAAGGCGAAAGTAGTTATTCCGCCACAAACTTAGAATTACTATCTATTATCTACCACTTGGACAAATTTAGACATTATTTAATTGGTAGAAAATTTATATTACGATCAGACCATAAAAGCTTGCAGTACCTGCACACATTTAAAAATCCCACGGGCATTCTAGCTAGATGGATTATGAAAATCCAAGACCTAGATTATGAATTTGAACATTTAAAGGGAAAACAAAACGCAGCTTGCGACTTTTTGAGTAGATATCCAGAAAATGATCCGTCGGAAGCTGAAGAAAATGAAGTTAATGCTATCAATGCTAAAAGCAAACATGGATGTAAGAAAAACAAAGTCAAAGACGCAGTAAAAGAAAATAAGATTAACTATTGTCCCTTGTCTTTGGAAAATATAAAAAGAAAGCAAAAAAAGGACGAAATGTGCGTAGCACTAATTGATTATTTTGTGAATGATGAGGCGTTACCGGATAAATTCAAAACTCTTAGAAAAGAGATAGATAATTTTTACTACGACCTTGATGAAGAAATACTGTGTAGGATTGTGACTGCTGAGACAAATAGAAACCAAACCTCGATAATACCTGTATTACCACAAAACTTGATAGGGCCTGCATTTGAATATTTTCATTCGGACACAGGTGGACATTTAGGAGTTATGAAAACGTTCCATAAGTTAAAACAATACTTTTACGTACAATCGGCACTAACAAAACTTAAAGAATTTGTAAGCACATGCGAAGCATGTAATTTGAGAAAAATCCCCCCAGCTTATCCAAATCCCCAATGGGAAGGGTCCCAGTAGCAAAGTACCCCTTCGATATTATCTCATTTGACCTATTCGGGACAAGTGGAGGCTTACCTGTTTCTAGCAGAGGCCATACTTGTATTCTTTCGGTTGTAGATCATTTTTCCGGATTTACTTTTGCAAAAGCATTAAAAAATCAAGGTGCTTATGCCACAAGTAAGGCATTAGCAAAATTATTTTTACAATTTGGCATTCCTAATAAAATTTTGAGCGACAACGGGAGCAATTTTGTTGCAAAAGTAACAAAAGATTTAATGAGTTTCCTTAATATAGAGAAAATGGTGACAGCGCCGTACCATCCACAAGCTAATGGCAAAATAGAAAACAGACATAAAATATTTTCGAACGTTCTAAGTATTTATACGAAAGACAATAGGAGCGACTGGGATAAATTCTTACCTTACTTAACTAACGTAATCAACACTGCTTATTCCGAAGCAACCAAAGACAATCCATTTTATTTACTTTTTGGTCGAGATTTTAGAGTCCCATATAATGAGATTATTGAGTCTCGGCAGTATTATAACGACTCAGAAGATTATAAACAAGAATTCATAAATAGGATGAGGAAAACTTATAAAATAGTTAGGCAAGAGTTGGAAAAATGTAAAATAAACCAAGAGCTAAGAAACCAACCCAAAGTTAAGGGGAATATAGATTTCAAAGTAGGAGACTTCGTTTACCTAAAGAACGAGGCGAAAACGGAAGGAAAAAAACTTTCCAACAAATATTCTGGGCCGTACAGAATAGTCAAAAAGTACGATAATGAATATACCTTTAAAATGGAGAACCCCGATAGTGGAAAAACTTACAAGGCGCATGTTAGCCGAATAAAAAGAGCAAAATTTCCAGAGAGATGGATGTCACATCCCTCTTCTACTGATTCGTCAGATTCGGAAAATGAGCCCCCTAGGTCAAGACTGGCAGAGCTAAAACCCTTTAATTTCAAACAAGATTATTTTGAAAATGAGAGTGATGAACAAAACTTTGAAGAATTTTTAGCTATGGAAAATCTAGTTATTCCAGAGAAAAAATCCCTAACACCAGTAAGAACAAGAACGCCAAAAAGCCCAAAAAGTTATTCATCGGCAAACGCAGGAGATTTAGATTATACAATATCTCCAAAAACCCAATTTTTCCCCGATAGAATCTCGACCCCATGTCCCCCCAAAAGATTTCCAGACGATATGGTTTCCCCTGCAACACCAATAGAAAGGCCCCTGTCTTTACAGGAAGAATTAAACAGAGCTGTAGAAACCCCCGGCATTGCTGTAAAGAAAACTCCTCTCAAAGATTTAATTAAAACAAACCTGCGAGAAGCTATGGATTTAATTAATTTCCCCATAAAAAAGAGTCAAAGTACATTGCCCGAGAATAAAACTCCCGAGGATGACCAGCAAGGTCAACATCATGATATAACTGTGTCCAAGGTCAAACCTAAAAAGTGGACTTCATGGAGGGAAACCTTTGTGCAAAGAATGCCCCATCCCCCTGAAGACATGGCCTTCAAACAATGGAGGAACCCCGCAAAAACTTTTGATTCCTCCCAAAGCTCTCAAGAATCTTTCAAATCCCCCGAGTTGAGAACTCAAGGCGAGGACTTAGAGAATAAACCTTCTACTTCCAGGGGAGTAGAAATTTACGAAGGAATGGCAGGTGATACCACAAAAAGTGCCACCTCTAAAAGTTCCAATCCGGATTCGTCAGAAACTAGTTCCGAAGAGTCTGATGGTGAATCAGGCCAAATAGTAGCTAAAGAAATAGGGAAATCAAGGCCGACCTCAGCAGCCGCACACGGGAAACAAACGAAATTAAAAGGGCAAGAATTTTTGAAAAAACAATACAAAAAGTTTGACCTTATTTCGCTAGACAAACCGAAAAAGAAAAAACCGCAAGAAACAGAGGAGAAAATAACGACACAGTCAGGTAGAACTGTTAAAAAACCTGACAGATGGAAATATCCCTAATTAATGTAAAGACAAATTTCAAAGATATGAATTTAACACCATAATAAATTCAAAAGTGTGCAAGTAAAGTTAACCAAGTCAATATTAATGAAAAAAAAAAATAAATAATACGAGTAATGTCAAAACGTTGACGATCACAGAAAATAACCAAAGGTAGGAAGCTAGTGGTCTACTGAAAACGACAACTCGCGAAGGACCAAGTTTTGTGGGAAGCCTGGGGAGAAACTCAAAGCCCATGTAGTTTTTAATGGTTGGGTTTTGGCGGTCCCCTCGGATTTTCTATGAAAAATCGACCCAGGTCCAAACATGAGAAGGTTCTGTCTCCCCTACCGACCGTGTTATCAACGACAAAATCATAGATCCTAAGCGTGTTGTTGTTGTACTTGGTCATTGGACACCGGGTATAGGGACAACACGTAGGGAATCATATGGAATTCAACTTATTTAGCTAGAACATGATCTAAATCGTGTTTTGCTCTATTTTTAAGTTTTTAGTGTTTAGTCATCCCCTTTACTTGCGAGGGAACTAGGGAAATCAACCCTCATTGTAATAAAGACTGATGTCATCAAAAAAAAATTACCAGGACAGAAAGGTCTAATTATGGGCTGATCGTGTTCATAGTTGTGAACTGTGGGGTGATCATGTTCATGGTTCTAATTATGAACATTTTCAGATCATGACAATGGAATCAAAATCTACTAGAAGGGCGATAATTGATACGGAGTTCATTAGCATAATGAATGCGAAGGAAAACATTATATATTCGGCAGCTATGTTAGTCGTGGACGAACAAGGAAATAAAATATACGAGAAAGAATGGGATGTAACCTACAACCTTAAAGGGTATGCTCCCCACACTTATAAGTATGGTTTAGCACTTGCGAATTCCCCCAAGTATCGTCCGGCTAGAGGGGAGGTCAAAACAAAATATAGGAAAAGAAGCGCAAAGCAACTTGGCTGTCTACAATTATTGATAAGACGCCTACAAAAGAACCTCAATATCAAGTATTTCTATTGCAAGGGACCCACTCAAACAGATTTATTACTCCTTGATAAATGCAGAGCCCCCAAAATTTGCTATAACCTCGAAAAAAATCCCCAATGTGTCAAGTATGAAGGCATACATCATCCTTTAGCGGAAATTCAATATTACAAACAATTTTTATTTGACCCTGAATCTGAAGAATACAAATCCCTCGGTAGCAAATTATTCCTGAAACGTGTGAAAACTTACCAAAGGAAAAGAGACGCCCATAAAAATAGTAACAAGAAAATAAAGAAAAGATTCTAAACTCAAAACTACCCATTAGTAGGTGACTTCTGAAGAAATTAACCTCCTATGCATAAGCTATTTTGTAATAGTGCAGATTATAATTGTTTTAGGCCTACGCACAAAATAGGATACCAGTGTAATTATGTACTGCACGCCTGCTTACCTATATTTTCCTTACTCGAGAAATATAATGCAAAAAAAAAAGATTACTAGCTAAACTTTAAGGTTATATCTCAACCAGTCTTAGAGACATATCACGGCCAGAATTAAGTTCTAAAATCCTAACCTTACTTTCCTAACCTATCTAATCTTTAAATAATCATTCTGTTTTACGCTCACAAGTCAGTTTTCCTTGGTCAATGCCTCAAAATGATTACAAAAAAAAGGGAGTATACAAAATAAGTTTACAAAAAAAAAGAGGTACAATAAATGATAATTTAATTCTAGAAACAAAAACAAGAAGATGAGGACTAAGATTATCATCCTTATCCTCGTTGTTCACGTAGTGGCCCAAGATATTGTAAAACACGGAGTAATATTCAAACATGAAAATTCACTCCTAGTTAGCCATGACGCATGGAAAATCTTTATGAAATTGGATCCCAAACCTTTTGAAACCTTGTTCCAGCAAGTAACAAGGCTAGAAAAAAACACGAATGAACTCAAGGAGTCGATATTTCAATACCTTAGATCGAACAAAGGACTAGAGGCCAGTAAAATAATACATAAAAAAGATAATGAAGAATTTCCGACTTCAGTCATACCCAAACCAAAATCAAAATTCGTAATAGATGAGCCTGATGAGAAAAGGACAGGAATCGACATGGCACTTGGAACGAGCACTGAGGAAGACAGAGAGAAAAGACTGGCGGATAATATGGAAGACTTAGCAAAAGACGTTGCTAAAACAAAATTAATACAAAACCCTAAACTACTGATTACAGAGAAAGGAAAACCTTACGATGGAAATCACGCAACAAACGACGAACAACCGTTACCCAATCTAAATGAGAAAAGTGCACAAAAAATTTCAACTCATCAAGCCTACTTAATACTATATAGACAAAGATTACAAGCCCTATTTGAATTATTCAACACGGAAATACAAAAATTAAAACAAAGTACCACGAAGATTTTCGAAGTATTCTTTCAAAGAAATAAATACCGTAGATCTACAGGCCTAATTCCCATCATCGGAGAACTCGCCTCCCAACTTTTCGGTTTAACGACAGAGGAAGACCTAAACAGCCTAAGGGAAAGTGTAAGAAAGTTGAACAATGCCATGAACGTAACATTACACGTTCAAGAGATGCAAGCCAGTGTAGCAAATTACCAGAGAAATACAATCGATATGATATCTAAGAGAATCTCAAAAACCATAAACGTAATGAATTACTTAAGGAATGAAGTGGACCGCGTGGTAGTAGACGCGAGCTTGACCATGATTTCACTCGACACAATTACCATGTCATTACTAAATTTGGCGACAGACGTCGGCAAGTTCGAGTTTGCACTATTTGCCCTCACGGGAGGAACTTTGTCCTACGACCTAGTAGATCCTTCTAGCCTAAAAAGTATGCTAGACAAAATAAAAACGCACCTAACGTTTGGCTTACATCTGCCCCTAGAACCAGAAGTATCAAATTTATACCATTACTATACTAAATTAAAAGTCCACGTCACGGAAATAAATGAACAGCTATTTGTAGTGGTAACAATTCCATTGATAAATCAACAATCCGTTTACGACCTGTACAAAATTTCGACCTTCCCGGCTAACATAAAGAAGACGAATTCATTTATGACTATCACGCCCGAAGCAGAGTACTTGCTTATTGATCAAGATAGACGAAAATACGCCCTAGCTAATCCACAAGACTTAAAAGAGTGCGTACCATTCAAAAACTTAGTATGCCAACTCGCGTTACCTATTTATAATGTCAAACCTGGATCCTGTATGTTAGATATATTTTTGAAAGACACACAACAAGAAGAAACACCGAATTCATGCGAAGCCGTGGTAGGAAGTACTAAGCGAGAAATATTCATTCACCTTAAAAATGACCTTTGGTTATTCTCAGTTCCAAGAGAAACCGTCGGAACTCTGTCTTGTTACAATAATACGGAAAGAATAGAACCCAGTTACAAGACAGAAGTACTGTTACAAAACGTGGGTACGATAACCATAAAACAAGGGTGTCGACTCGTAACTAAAGAGTCAACCGTCCGAACGCCATTAATTACCACAAGCACAAAGGTAATAAGTCCCGAAATAACCAACTTCAAGGCGATCAACCTGTCGTACACTATTCCCAAACTAGAAAACGAGGAAATAAAAACCTCGGTATGGTCAAAAATAGAGAAAAATAAAGGAACGATAAGGCTTACAAAAATAAGAGAGGCATTAGATTCGCAGATTCCCCTATTTACAAACGAAGACCAAAGATTAGCGTATGTAGATAATAAATACGGATTGTTCTCGACCAATTTCTGGTGGAACATATTATTGCCCGTATGTTTCGTATTCGCAACCTCCCTGACCCTAAGAACCCTATTGACTTTTAATTACGGAAAAGTCTTAAGAATAAGAAGAAGAAAACCAAAAGAGGAACACGGGGAAACAGCTGAAATGCTGAGAATAAACCCGGAGCCACATGAGAACGTCTAAGCCAAGAAATAGGGAAGACATCAGAAAACTAGTGGGTATAGAGGTCTCCACTAGTCCTTGTTATGTCTTGTTCCCTCATTGTAGTATCGTTTGCGTAAAACCGTGTGGTTATGACGCTGCAACATGCGTTTCTTATACAGCGCGGACTTGCGTGAACAATGCAGGCATGAAAAAATATTGTAAAAACAGACCTCAAACTTAATAATGTAGGGTAAATTATGTCTATTTAATATCGATATTTTCGTTATCAAAACAAATTTGAAGAAATTTCTGTTTTGGATTTTCAATGTGAGTACCAATATTAGTGTATTTATTTAATTCTGTCTCATAGCTAAGAAATTATAACCCAATTAATGCGTGAATTATTGTATGTGTATTTACTTAAAAGAACATGTGATTCTGCCGCGTTGTTTTTATTACAGGAAAGTAAATGGACACTTTGGTCATCGAGTATTACAATAAGCTGCCCAGTACAGATACGACCCAGTAACATCTATTTTCATCATATCTCAACCAACGAAGAGTACTCACCATGACTCCAGGCAACTTCATCCCAGCTTCGTCTACGAAAACAACAGTTACCTTCGATCGTCGTTTCTTCGACTATGAACCATATTATGTATCAGGTAACACTATATTTGAACCTCAGTATCAGGTGCTTTAGCGAACTATATAATCGCATGGACGCTGGGAAACCCATCGGCTAGGACGGGATATAAATACGTAGGTATCGCTGTTGGTGCTCACTATGGACCCCATAATAATTTGACAGTATAGTGATGATACTTGAAGCTAAACGATATTAAACAATATTTAAAGTTAAATGATACTTAAAGACATTTGAAGATATTTGAAGATGAAATTAAAGACAATTTGAAGTTTCATTCTGAGAACTCCATCAATCAGCACACGATAGACGATATTTGAAGTTAAATGACACTTAAAGACATTTGAGGATATTTGAAGACAAAATTAAAGAAAATTTGAAGTTTAACTCTGAGAACACCATCGAGCAGTACAAGATAAACGATATTTAACGATATTTGAAGTTAGATGATAGTTGAAGAGGTTCGAAGTTGAATTTAAAGACAATATATTAAGAGAGTCACTATAATATGACGGCAACCCGTTTCAAAAGGCACAAATGAACAATTTTACTGGAGAATACATTCTCTATGTGCCTCAAAAATCCTAAAAATGATATGCTAAGAAGAAAAACACCAACACCTTTAGTGGGAAGAATCATTTCCCAGTTGACTATTAGAACGATATTTAACGGTCATTTCCCAGTTGACTATTAGGGAAAACATACCGTGTAAAGACAACTAGACTCGAACTGTTCCATGAAGAAACCATAACGTACGTGCTTCGAAAATTTTGCCACGACAAAAGGAGTGAAGGACAGTAATTTACAACAGAAGGGTGTAGTACACTAAGGACACGAAAGGTGATGAATAGATGTGAAGCTACATGTGTTACTTCCTAACAGCTTTGACAATGCAAAAATCTAAATAGTGAAAGTGTTTTAATGTCATCTGTGAATATGTTGAACCAAATATTGTACGTTATAAATCATTTATGTATGTACCACAAGTAGAATTAGGTGTAATATTATTATGTTATTCATTTAACGTTGTGTAGATAGTATGTAGTACGTCATATAGACAGCAAAATCAAAAAAAAGAGAACTAATGTAAAAGTAGAATAGTCCCAACCTTATTGGAAAAGTAAAAGTAATCAGTGTTAGATATAGAAAAAAAAAATCTTTAGTATAGTAGCTAACCTAGAACCAAAAATATTCTTAGTCCGGTAGATGAATTTTAGATAAGGATGTAGAATAAAATAAGAAAAATAATTGAAAAATTTTAAAAACTCCTGATGGGCAGTAACTAATGACGGGACGTCATTAATTGACGGGAAGGGTGATATGTACCGGGAGTAAAACACGATGTATTTAAAATACCAAAATAAAGTTCCTTTCTAAAGATAATTCCGATTTCTTATAATTAAGCTAAATCTAGTTGCAAAAATGAAAAGTCCTTAATCAGCAAAAAAAAAGAAATTGCATTTCTAGCTTCAGTCAGACAACGGCGCGAGTCGTTCGAATTTCGCTAAGATAATTGTAGCAAGAAAATGCAATGCATAAAATTTCCAAGGAAGTTTAAAAGGCAAAGAACCGTGTGAACGCCTAAATCATCAAAAATATTTAAGACGTATTATTGGACGAGGGTGCGCGTCCTTGGGCCACGTAAGCCAATGGCAGACAGTCCCTAGAGCGCAGGACGAAAGAACTGCGTTTGGGAGTGGGGCAAATGTGCCTTTTTAATTTCAATCTCTATCCAGATTTGAAGCGATTAGTACCGCAAATAATCTCGGACACCATTTTTATTGTCATTGAAGTGACCCGTTGCTGTACAACTAAGCATGTAAGTTCAATAAATCTATTATCTTTTTATATGTGTTTGTTTCTCTTATATGTCTGAGTCTAGTCCGATAATGGGTAACTAGTTCGCCAGTCTCCATGGTAAATGCTCCCAAAGGAATCTGATCTCCAGATAGCTCAAGAAAGAAGAAGCCACATTTGTATGTCTACATATTCAATTTTCTCTCATTACTTGAGAGCGGTGCTAGCCTAGTTGACACAATCTCCATCGCTATAAGTGGCGCTATAGGAGAAATCTCTATCGCCACGAGCAAATCTTTCCTATTACTACAAATACAACTTCAATGGTACAAAATCAGCATTAAAATATGATTCTTTTGATGTATCTATTGGTATCAAAATTCAGTTTTTTAAAGTTTCGGTTACTATTGAGCCGGGTCGCTCCTTATTTACAGTTCGTTACCACGAACTGTTTGAAAAGGAGTGTTTTTGAATGTATAGCTATATACTTGATTGATCACATCCCCCCATATATACGACGTATTTCGACGTAATACTTTAAATGAAATATTTTTTTCCAAGACTACACTGCCTTTCTACGACGAACAAAAAAACGCTCAAGTGGGGATAAGTCCATTTATTAGACAGTAAAAAACAGAGAAAAACTCTGGATATTTCGACCACATTTACAGCGATTGTCATCAGCAGATATACTAAAGCATTTACATTACAACTAACACATTTATATAGAAAAAAAAATTATAGCTTCCCATTCATTCATTGCATTTGTCTGAGGGAATTCAGTGACTGGATTCATCCGAAGTCTTTAGTTGTAAATATCTTCTTTAATACTGCCTAAATACAAGTTGAATTCTTCTTCTTCTATTTAACAGCAGGCGGGCTTTTCAGTATAACTATTTAGCCCTTTTCCTTTTGCTTCACTCTGTGGCCTACAGAGCTACTGGCTTGATTGCCTCATATTTATTAGATATATTCAGATATCTTTCAGCAGATCTTTCGACTCTAGAAGTTCAAATATAAGATGATAGATGTCGATTTCTATGCTCTGTGTGCAGGTATAGCTGGCTAGGCTCTTGGCTGATAGTGGGATTTTGTGGTGTTTGAAGTATTTTAACAGTTTACAAAGCAGGTATGTTGTGCAGACGTCAGCATATTACATTCAAATAGGCAATGGTCAATTGTTTCATTATTCATATTACAATGCCTGCAAAGAGGGGACAGGGGAATTGAACCACTTGAATTAGAAAGCTTATATGAGAATGCAAGGAAATTTAGTCCATTTGTTCCAGAACGAATTCTATGATAAATTTTAGAAAGATACTTATTGGGAAAGGGGGAAAGGATAGGATTAATCTTATTAAAATTAATATCTGATAGCCTCCATCGGTAAATATCTCTAATTGGGATTGGTCTCCCACTTGGCTGGTCAATATTTATAGCATTTTTTGCTATTTCATCAACCTGATGATTACCACTTATGCCAGAGTGGCTAGGAATGCACTGAAAGTAAGTTTTTATGCCACTTGAAGCAAGATTATCAATAATACTGAGACAATGATAAGTGTCAATGTCCAACTTATATTGAGGAGCTGAGGCCAGCAACTCAAGGCTTGATAAAGAGTCGGAATAGATGATAATATTTTTCGAATTTTCAATCAAAGGTTGATTATGCTTAAGGTGTTCTAATGCCATGATTATGGCATTTAACTCAGCAGACATTATAGATAAATTATTAAATAATCTCTCTCCCATTGCAATTTTCAGGTGAGGAAGGAAAACACCACTTGCAACTTTCTCATCCTTTTTGACCCATCAACAAATATTTGGAAGTGATTTTTATAGGTAATTGTATTATGTTCTGCAAATTTTTTCTGGACAAAAGCAATGGGGGTTAAATCTTTATTCCATTTTGAAAATTCAGTATTTATTATGGGAAATGACCAATGCCATGGAGGGGATTGGGGGAAAGTAGGTGCAATAGACTTTGCTGGTACAGGGAACTTCTTTTGAATATTGGCATACTCATCTGCAATACCTCTATACATGGCTGGATTTCTTAACCAATTATGTAATGTGTGTGAGCTATTTGATTCAATTTTTGTAAGATGTTTTATCAAGAGAAAGCTACGTCTCTTCCTTATTGTTGTTAATCCACTCTCCATAAGCAGAAACTTGGTGCTTGTGGGTTTCCTAAGACCAAATATGAGACGTATTATATCATTTTGTGTTGTTTCAATTTTTTGCATCTGGGTCTTTGCACATGCACCATAGACAATGAGCCCATAGTCAATATGGGGTCTTATATGTGATATATAAAACTGGAGTAAGGTTTTCTCCTTACAACCCCAGGGTGTGGAAAGAAGTCTTTTTAGTATATTTGCTTTTCTATAACATTTTTTTATTGTGTTTGAAATGTGGAGGTGGAAATTAAGTTTTTGGTCAAGCATGAGACCTAGGTAATTAATATTATTATCTTCTGGAATAGTTGTTTTATTTAGAGTTAGTTTTGCATTAACATGGTTTCTCTTCCGGTGAAATTGGATTATTTTTGACTTGGTGGGTGCAATGGGTAAATCTGAATGTTGAGAGAATTTTTCAAACTGGAAAAGTGACTTTTGCAGATTTGACTGTGCTATCTGAAAGGTGTTGCCAGATGACCATAGCACCAGATCATCAGCATATTGTAGATTCGTGTGGGGTAGGTTCATGTCCCAGAGATATAGGGCAAAAAGGAGGCAACTGAGGACTGCTCCCTGAGGTAGGCCTTTGGATATTGTCTTTTGGGGTGAAGAGGCTGAACCAACACAAACAATGAAACTTCGCACTTCTATGAAGGATTTAATAAAGGATACTAGCTTAGGAGGTACTCCAAGGTTTGCAAGTTTATTTAAAAGGATTTGGTGGTTCACATTGTCATAAGCTCCTTCAAAATCTAGGAAAGCTGCCACTAGGATATTATTTTTTGAGAAAGATTCATTTATTGCATTTGTTAGCAAAATGAAAGCATCTGTTGAGGAGTGGTATTTCCTGAATCTAGTTTGAGTGTGTGAGATCATGTTATTTTTCTCAACAAACCAGAGGAGTCTGTGATAAATCATTTTCTCCATTATTTTACCCATCACCGGTGTAATCATTATGGGCCTATAAGACTCAGGGTTATCTTTTGGTTTATTTTTCTTTAGGATTGGTAGGAGGGACGAACATTTCCATATATTGGGGAACCTAGAAGATGCCCAAGCGTGATTATAACAATTTAGCAGTTCTTGTTTGTATGAAGGTGTGAGATTCTTTATCCATGTAGGGTGTATATTGTCATAGCTACTGCTAGTTTTGGACCTAATATGATGTATTGCATTATTCAATTCCTGGATTGAAAATGGATTAGTTATGTACTCGGATCCTGGGCGTGGTTGGTAACAAGGGTTCATAGGAATGGTGGAGAGTTTGCTTTGATTATTTGATGTTAGCTTATTAACAAAAAGAGTTGCAAATAGGTTAGCCTTTTCATTATCATTGTCATAATGGGTATTATTATGTATAAGCTCATACAGGAGTGGGTTGGGAGAAGTCTTTTTCCCACATATGTGGCTTGTGACTTTATGTATAATTGGCTCAATTGTTTCTCTGGAGAGATTATTTGCAAAATTATTCCAGTATTTATATTTAGCATCTATTATAGTCCTTTTTAGATTAGATTCTGCTTGTAATTTTTTTAAATATGTAGTAGGTGTTGGTTTTTTTTATGAATTCTGTCCTAGCTGCCTTTTTTATCCTCCATTTATTTAGGCACTCATTTGTCCACCATGCTTTAGGAATTTGTTTAGGGAATGTTTTCTTAAGTGTTGTCCTGGGGATAGCATGATTAGCTGTATTTATTAGTAAAGATGTCAACGCTTCAGCATGTGTGTCAACTGTTGTGTTAGAAATGCATGAACTTTGGGTGAAACTTGTAATTTCATCATTTAGCTTATTTTGGAAAATAGACCAATTTGCTTTAGTGTTGATATATTTGGATGCATGAGATAAAGTTTCAGCAGGTTCATTTAGGGAGCAAACTATAGCAAAGTGGTCTGTACATAGACTATCAATTTTATTTATGTAAATTTTGTTCAAAAAATTTAAAGACACAATTTGTAGGTCAATTGTGGAGAAATTGCCACTTTTGGGGTTGAAATAAGTATTCAGGTTTGGAGGGGTAGCAACAACTAATTCATTATTATTTGAAGTCATATGCTCAATAAATTTACCAGCTTTATCTGCTGGTTTATTCCCCCACAAAAGGCTGTGGGCATTGAAATCACCACAAATAATGATATTTTTTAACATATTAGAATTATTTATATAATTAAAGAAATCCTTGGCATCTGTAGTTTGGCCATTAGGGTTATAAAAGCTTATTATGTAGGTTTTTAAATTATTCAGCCAAACACTTATACCAATTACATCAACATCATTTTCAAAATCTGGAAAATTGATGCCACAAAATTTTATATTATTATTAACTAATAAAGCTACACCACCTCCTTTTCTCTCTGAAGATCTATCCTTTCTCAGGATAGTATATCCCAGAGACTTAATTTGTTGATTTTGGGTTAAATGAGTTTCCTGGAGGCAAGCAATATTAATTGAATTATTATTCATAAATGATATTAGTTTATTTAGCTTATTTTCTGTGAGTGATCTTACATTCCATTGGAGTATTGATAAATGTTGTGTTGTTGATTTATTCTTCATATGACTGTGTATCAATGTTCAGCTTTGTTAATAGTAAAGCAAGATCTTTTTTTGCTTGAATGAGCATATCATCTGGGATGTAGATTTTTGCCAATTCTGCAATAATTTTTGTTTTCTGTAGTTGATGTATGTTCATGGCCTGAACTGCATTACAGTTTAGAATGAATAAGCATATATTTGGGGATTGCATTTTTGGTAGTGCATCCTGTTTGTTGGTTAAGGGATGGATTCCTGGTAGTGTTTCTGGTTTGTTTCTTCTTGGGAGGGAGGGCCAGGCTGGCCTCATCTCACCGGACAAGGAGGCTTGTTGGCTTGGTGATTCCTTCTGATAGGGATTTGAGCAAGGGGGCTTAGAAGATGGTGTTTTGTATGGGGTGCTTGATGCATTGAGGGCATTTGACTTGGGGTTTTGGTTGGTTTCATTACAGGCTTTATTTGGTATTGTTGGGCAGCATTTGCTTCCATTGCTGCAAAGGGGTATGGGATGGCCTTCTCTGTTGATATTTGGAGTGTTAGAGCTCTTTTCTTGTATGCAGGGCATAATGATTTATTTGTAGATTCATGTGGGCCTTTGCAATTGATGCATTTAGGCTGAGTGTTGTTGCAAGTTGTCAGCTCTTTAGGATGGAAAGATTTACAATTACTACACTCTTGGAGAATTTCATTGCATTTGTTTGTTGTGTGTCCCAGTTTGAAACACTTCTGACACTGAATAGGCTTAGGTTTGTATTCCTTGTGTGGTTTGATTTGCCCAAATAGGAATAATTTTTCTGGGATATCAATTTTATCCTTCAGTGTGAATAAGAAGGATCTACTAGTTTTTAGGCCATTAGAGTTGGGTTTTCCAAGTTGGGTAACATCCTCAACTGGGATTGTGTTTCCAGCCCTATCTGAAAGGCCTTCTTTTAACTCTTGAGTAGATATCTCTGGGGGAACATTATAAACTACTATTTTTGTTGGTGATTGTTTAGGGTTCCAATTAGATGCAATAATTGGGTTATTCAGAAGGGATTTAAGGTAAATTATTGTATCTGCTGATTTCTGATCTTCTACAGCTATTAGCAGAGATCCATCACGGTTAATTTTAAGAGAAAACATTGATTTTAGCAATTTAAAAATTGCAACTCTTATTGCAGTGATCATTTTTATTTCAAAGGGGGTAGTGGGAGTAATTTTAAGGTAAATTCCTAAGTTTTTGGAGGGAGGATCTTGGGCAGGGAGAGGGGAAATGCTTTTAATTGGGGAGATTTTTTTCCTTTTTTTAGAACTTCTAGAGAGGACCTCTTGAAACCCATTATCATCATTTATGGTTACATTAGCCCCTACACTTATCATTGTCCTATTCTCCAAATTGGAGCTATCATTAGAACTTTGAGATAGGGTGCTTGACCAGCCAGGATGGGTATCTTTCACTATGACACTTTCACTGGAATTTGATTTGGGATCTGGGGGGACTTTTTTTTTGGAGGACTTCTAATCATTGCCTATTGGAAAAAGCTTTAAACACAAAAATAAAACCAAAACAAGAAGGGAAAATAGATGATATCAAACCGTCTGCACTATACTATGGGGAGGATAAACACCACAGTATAGCCCTGAGGATGACTTGAGCAGAATTGGTTTAGTACAACTGCTGATTAGAAGAGATAATAATCACAAGAAAATATATTTCGATTTTCTTATAAGGTTGCTGTTGAATTTCTGATGAAGATGGTAAAATCTTCTTCTTCTTCTATAATTGCCAAAGGAATGTCTTTTAATTTATGGCTATATTCTTGATTGGTCATACCCCCCATATGTATGACGTATTTTCGACGTAATACCTTAGATTAAGTATTTTTTAAGACCACACTGCCTTTCTGTGACGAACAAATTTACTTTCAAATGGGCATAAGTCTATTTATTAGACAGTGAAAACGGATACAAAAGTCTGGATATCATCCAGACGACCGTTCATTTGTTCATCATAGAAAGGCAATTAGGTCTTGGAAAAAGTACCTAATTTAACACTTTACGTCGAAAATACGTCGTATGCATGGGGAGATGTGGCCAATCTAGTATATACCTGTAAATTCAAAAACAATGCTTTTGCACTGAGAAGACGAAGAAGATTTTGCCACCTTCATTGAAATTTCAACATACATTCATGCAATATTAAAGAAGAAACAACTAAAGACTTTCGATGAGCCGGGCTTTTGAACTCGCTCAGGCAAATCCAGTGAACGAACCGAAAGTTATTATTTTGTTTTGTATAGATATGTTAGTTTTAAATTTAATGCTTTCAAATTTCTGCTGGAGACGATCGCTGCATATGTGGTCTAAATATCCAGACTTTTGTATCTGTTTGCATTGTCTAATAAATATACTTTTCCCCCATTGAACGTTTATTTGTTCGTCATGGAAAGGCAGTGTGGTCTAGGAAAAAAAAATACCTAATTCAAGGTATCATCGGTAGCGCAATAGCTCTGCCGAAGTAAAGAGCGAAGTGGGCACAATGTATTTTTTTTTTTTTTTTTTTTTTTTTAGACCAGGGCACTTTGTATAGAAGGAGTGGTCGTAGAAACTGCGAAAAGGGCTCATTCAATTGTAAATTGAGAGGGCTAATGCTCTTTTAAACAGTCAAAAGTGATAGGAGGGCAACCAGCCTCCCACGCCCGCTCATTAATTCCACAAACACATCTAATCAAAATTCAGAGATAGCCATTTTGTTCAGTGTAGTTGAATCGCCCGAAAATTTTGTGTTTGAGGATGACAACCTCCCGTAGCCCTCAGGGCATAGATTTTAGGTTATGGCGTGGGAGCATATAATATTTTTAAAATTAAGTTTTAAAATCATTAAATTTAGGTTTAGTAATCTTTAAATTAAAGTTTAAAGACATTAAAACTTAATGTCTAAAAGAAGACATTAAACTAAAGACAACTAAAACAAGTTTTTTTAACTAAAAGTAAGGAGCGACATTAAAACTTAAAACGAACAGAAAATATTCCATATATGAAAGGGGCTGTCCTCTCCTCAACGCCTTCTTTGCGCTAAAGTTTTTTATTGTGTTCAAATTAAAGTCAAATCTGGTACCCCACCTTCCATTCAAATCTGGTTTCCCCAACCTCCTGTTCAAAATGATTCAAATCTCCTTACCACATAAATCTAGTAAATGCTTACCCCATTTATTTATTTTTTTTTTTTACAAAAGCGGCCCTTATTTGTCCTATGTGATTTCTTAGTTATTGGAGAATGAGCTACTTTCCGAAGGAAGATACACCGAACATAAGAACTACATGATATTGTGCCACTTTTACTCTAAGCCAAACAAAATTAACAGACGCACTTTTAAGTCTTACAACAATCTTCAGTCAACGGCCACAAGCCTTCTTCTCCTTCACAACGAACTTCGTAACTAAAATAAGTATACCTACATACATTCGGCCAGTTTTTCACCTGTTTCTTTGTGCACCAAAATAATGATACCCATCAACAGATACAGAACTATCCAACTACATTTCGACCAAAGACAAAATATGGGATTTTGTCTCTGATAGGAGGCGTTGAACTTTGTCATGAGAAAAACCTTGAACATTTCAGTGAGCTTATTCAAGATCTTGTAAGCCGTGACCCCATTTATGGTCTTACTAATGGGGGGATTCTTTGAAAATAGTCTTTCATCTGTGTTATGATGGGCTTCCTTAGAGGGCTGTTGAGAACTATCATTTGGGTTGTAAACATCAGCATTACTATGTTTTTTCTATTACCCTAAAGTTCCTGAAAAAAACTGAACGTTTCAACTAGAGACAAAACCACGTTTCAACTACAGACACAATATGGGATTTTGTCTCTGATAGGAGGCGTTGAACTTTGTCATGAGAAAAACCTTGAACATTTCAGTGAGCTCATTCAAGATCTTGTAAGCCGTGACCCCATTTATGGTCTTACTAATGGGGGGATTCTTTGAAAATAGTCTTTCATCTGTGTTATGATGGGCTTCCTTAGAGGGCTGTTGAGAACTATCATTTGGGTTGTAAACATCAGCATTACTATATTTTCCCTATCTCCCTAAAGATCCTGAAAAAAACTGCACCAAAATTGCTTTCTTTCACTTCTGTCACATGTTGAAATGCTAAATTTTGACTTTGGTTCTCCATCTCCTCAAAACTTTTAAGCGAGGCCACTGATGAGGTAGAACCTGACCTTGGTCTTGCTGTTTCGATTTCTCTTGGGCGTTTCCTAAGCGGAGTACCAATTCTTGCAGGTGGTACAATTTGTGAAACATGGGTACTTGAACCATGGGTATAAACCATAAATACCAGGCAAAAGTTTGTTCTCGGCGTTCACGGTTAATCATGAGCCGTAGACCTGTTTTGAGACTTTTCTTCTACTTCTCTGGAAGTCACATTAAACTCAGACATTTTACACCAGCATACAAAACTGTGCCTCATAAATAACCCTCCATTGTGCTTACGGTACTTCCGCCTGATTCTTGCGTATACAGTCTGTATCAAATTTCATTTCCACGTCAAAACTCACCAGCATACCAGAATAGCGGGTTAAATTCCATTCGAATTCCCCTCAAATATTCTGCAAACAAATTTATAGTATCTAATTTTGCGAGCTTAGAGTTAATCTGTGGCAAAACTTCCTAATTTTCTCCCATTTCTCCCTACAAAGATTAAATAATTATGAAAAATAAACCAACTTATCTCTTGGCGTCACATCGCGAAATACATGGGTTCAAATTGAATAAATGCCAAGACATATCCGATGTATTGTATTGTGCGTTTTCTGAAACCTCACTGAATGAATGCTAACTGACGATATGCTGTTGCTTGCAACAAAGTGCAAATTATAGAAGAAGCCCAGATGACCAAAAGCATCATTTAAAGAAAAATCTTTTGACTCAAAATTTGCACGATTGTGTGGAGGGAGGCTTTTTACGGTCCAATGCTCCTACTCAGAGTTTCAAAATCCTTATAAATTTTTTTCTACTTTCGAACACCATCTGCCATTAAAACAAATGTAAGTTTAATTAGCTTAAACATTTCGGAAAAGAATTCAGTTTACCCTGGATTCGATGTTATCAAGTTCGTTTTTAACTTGGTTTTTATATTATTATTTTTTGTCTTTTTTTAGATATCGCTGATACTTCTAGCATAGATGGCCTACCTTGGGCTACTATTTCTTATGCCAATGGACCTAGATATCGTCAACCTCTAGAGAACGGCTCTCAAGATGATATAACAAATGATGATCGAGAAAATAAAAATTATAAATCTACTACAACTGTTCCAGAGTTTTCTGAAACCCACGGTGGCGAGGATTTAATGATTTATGCTAGAGGTTCCCAAGCTCACTTTTCGAAAGGAGTTCAGCTACATTGCCCACGTCATTGGATATGCCAGCTGCATGGGTCCGGGGTTATATTTTTGTGGCGGAGATTCAAGCAGTACAGCTACCTCGATTTCAACTATTGCTTCTTCTGTTACTGCCACCCCAACTAGTGCTTGTACTACAGCAATCAATGCTGTTTATTCAATTGTCGTATCGGTATTTATCATATTGTCACCTTATATATTTTGTCATAGCTTTAAAGTCGTTTTTGGAAATGTGTCGTGATTTTTGTGAAAGCGAATATTTTCTTATTGAGCTATATATGATTAAACCTGCCTGAAAAAGCCTAATCCCCAGCGAATATGAGTTAGTATAGATAAATTTGTATTTTGAAGACATTTTTTTATCTTAGATATATACCTAAGGTATATACAGGTGTTAAAAAATTCCAGTAAATTCTAAACCAGTAAAGCCAATTAGAAGCACTTCGGAACAGAGAAAACTGTCCCCCTAAATCTGTCCCTTAATAAATCTAGATAAGATAGACTTATCTATCAAAAAATGAAATAACATCATTCTTATACAATCCTAAAAAGGACTTATGCCAGATTTGCCTCTCACTCACTCGGACTATCTGTCTTGGCTTTTCCTACATTTAACCATGGTTGCCCGCAACCATTAAAATTCAAAATCACCGGAATTAAAAGCAAGTAGTTATGGGCATCAAGCCAAGGCTAATTGTAGGAAAAGCCAAGACAGATAGTCCGAGTGAGTGAGAGACAAATCTGGCATAAGCGCCTTTTAGGATTGTATAAAAATGATATCATTTCATTTATTGATAGATAATTCTATTTATCATCCGTCCATGCGTTATTCCTAGGGCAGAACTAAGGTAGATAGTCATAGAACTAAGGATGTAATAATGGATTGATTTTGGGTTGACACGTCACGGACATAAGGGGAAAATCTGCTTAACTTAATGCTTGAGTATATCCGGTGTTTTTGTTTCATTAATTAAAAAGACTTTTTCCACAAAATAAGTTTTCAAAGAAAAGTAAAGAACTCCATTAAACAAAAAATGATCAAAAATAAAATCAAATAATCTACCAAGCGTGAAACTACCACAAATCAGCATCAATAAATAAATGAAACCCAAAACGAACAGAAATTACAATAAATAACCGAGTCAAAATCAAAACGAGCAGAAATTAACATAAGTTGGGCTCAAAACCCCTATGCCTTCCTAAGGCCAGAACAAATTTGCTCTTTACTGAAAAAATATAAATGTTTTTACTTTTATAACTTTAATAAATCAAATAATATTAACATTTTGATTACAAAATGTCAGTATATGTATATTAAACTGACAGTGCACATTCATTTGTATTTTTTTCAGTAAAGTGCCAATTGAATGAGCCCCTCTTGAAGTTTTACCACAACTCAATCTGTAAAAACCTTATATGCCCCCAGGGAATAATTTACAACCTTTGCCCTTGGGGCTGTGGGGGGTTTGCCATCCTTAAATACATAATTTCCAGAACTTTCAACTACGTTTAACAAAATGGTTATCTCTAAACTTTGATTGAATATTTTTGGGGAAATGGTAGGCGTGAGAGGGGGGTTACTTACTCTCCACTCAATTTTAACTATTAAAAAGGGCAATTTCAATTTCCAATCAAATGAGCCCCTTTTGAAATTTCTAAAACAACTTTTTATATAAACTTTATATGCCCCCAGGGCTTAACTTACAGCCCTTGCGCTGTGGGCTCTGAGGGGGTTATCATCCTAAAAGAAATAATTTCAAGAACTTTCAACTACGTTGAACAAAATGGATGTCTCAAAATATTGATTAGAAGTGTTTAGGAAAATGGTGGGCGTGAGCGGAGCGTTAGTCGCTCTCCAATCACTTTCAACTATTAAAAAAGGCACTAGCCCTTTCAATTTCCCATTGAATGAGCCCTTTTGAAGCTTCTACGTCAACGCTTTCAATAAAAACCTTATATTCCCCCAGGGCTTAATCTACAATCCTTGCCCTGAGGGCTGGGGGGGAGGGGTTGTCATCTGTAAAGACCTAATTTCCTAAACTTTCAACTACATTGAACGAAATGGCTATCTATAAATTTTGATTGGATGTGTTTGGGGAAAAGGTGGGCGTGAGAGGGGGGTCAATTACTCTCCACTCACTTTCTACTATATAAAAAGGGCAGTTTCAATTTCAAAACAAATGAGCTCTTTTTTGAAATTTTTACAACAACTTTCTATATAAACCTTATATGCCCCCAGGGCATAACTTACAATCCTTGCACTGAGGGCTCTGAGGGGGTTATCATCCTAAAAGACCTAATTTCCAGAACTTTCGACTACGTTGAACATACTGGATATCTCAAAATTTTGATTGGATGTGTTTGGGGAAACGGTGGGTGTGAGAGGGGGGTTAAATGCCCTTCAACCACTTTCGACTATTAAAGGGGCACTAGCCCGTCCAATTTTCAATTGAATGAGCCATTTTTGATTTTTTTTTTGCAACATCGCTTTCTATAAAAACCTTACATTCTCCCAGGGTATAACTTATAAACGTTGCCCTGAGAGTTATGGGGGGATGGGGTGTCATCCTTAAAGACCTAATTTCCAAAACTTTCAACTAAGTTGAATAAAATGGCTATCTAAAAATTTTGATTGGATGTATTTGGGAAAAAGGTGGGCGTGAGAGGGGGGTTTGTTGCCCTCAAATCACTTTCGACTATTAAAAAGGGCACTAGCCCTTTGAATTTCCCATCGAATGAGTCCTTTTTCAAATTTCTATGACAAAGATTTCAATAAAAACCTTTCAGTCCCCCAGGGCAAAACTTATAACCCTTGCCCTATAGACTAGGGGGGGGGAGTGTCCTGCTCAAAGGTATAATTTCCTGAATTTTAAAATGCATGGAACAAAATGGCTCAAAATTTTGATTTGATATGTTTGGGGAAATGGTGGGCGTGGACGGGGTGTTAGATGCCTTCCAATCACTTTCGAATATCAAAAAGGGCACTAGCCATTTCAATTTCCAATCGAATGAGCCCTTTTTGAAGTTTCTGCGACAACAAACGTTCTATAAAAACCTTATATGCCCCCAGGGCATAACTTACAATCCTTGCCTTGAGGGCTGTGGGGAATTGTCCTCCTCAAAAACATAATTTCTATCTGGAAATCAACAACGCTGAACAAAATGGCTATCTAAAAATTTTATTGGATGTGTTTGGGGAAAAGGTGGGCGACAGAGGAGGGTTAGTTAACTTCAAATAACATTCAACTATTAAAAAGGGTACTATGCCCCCAGGGCATAACTTACAACCCTTGCCCTGAGGGCTGTGAGGGGGTTGTCATCCTCAAAGACCTAATTTGCATAACTTAAAACTGCTTTGAATAAAATGGCTATTTCAAAATTTTGGCTGGATGTGTTTGGGGAAAAGATGGGCGTGAGAGGGGGGTTAGTTGCCGTCCAATCACTTTCGAATATTAAAAAGGGCACTAGCCCTTTGAATTTCCAAATGAACATTTTTTGAAGTTTCTATGACAACGCCTTCTATAAAAACCTTATATGCCCCCAGGGCATAACTTACAACCCTTGCCTTGAGGGCTGTGGGTGAGTGTCCCCCTCAAAAACATAATTTCTATTTGGAAATCAACTACGCTGAACAAAATGGCTATCTCAAAATTTTGATTGGATGTGTTTTCGGGAAATAGTGGGCGTGGAAGGGGTGTTAGTTGCCTTCCAATCACTTTCGACTATTAAAAAGGGCACAAGCCCCTCCAATTTCCAATTGAATGAGCCCTTTTGAAGTTTCTACGACAACTTCTTCGATACGAAGAGCCCTGCTCTAAAGAAAAAAATAATAAATAATACATTGTGCCAAAATCGTTCTCTTATGCTCTCAGGGCATAACTTAAAACCCTTGCCCCGAGGGTTGTGGGGGAGTGTCCTCCTCAAAAACATATTTTCTGTCTGAAAATCAACTACGCTGAATAAAATGGCTATCTCATAATTTTGATTGGATATGTTTGGATGAATGATGGGCGCGGGGGGGGCTAGTTGCCCTCCAATCACTGTCGACTATTAAAAAGGGTGCTAGCCACTCCAATTTCCAATCGAATGAGCCCTTTTCGAAGTTTCTACGACAATTTCTTTGATACGAAGTGCCCGGGTATGGAAAAAAAAATAAATCAATAGAAAAATAATACAGTGTGCCAACATCGTTCTTTACTTAGGCAGCGCTAATGCGCTGCATATGATATAAATATAATATTTACTATGTGTGTATATGGATTGTTTACTATAGCATATATTATGTTTTAATACGAAGAGAGTACAAAAGAAATCATTAAAATGATTTGAGTCAATTAACTATTGAGTTAATTAGCATGGGCTTTCTTAATTGTACTGGAGCAAGAGACAAACGTTAGCTCTTCCTAGCGTCACCAGCTTTTCCAACGTTGTGGGGGAAGAGTCTCGGTGCTTCATAAGTGGCTCAACCAGACCAAGCCAGGACTTTTCCAATCTTTCACTTATCTATATAATCCCCATAGATGGAAAGATAGACAAGTCGGTTGATAGAAAGATTGATACGTGTATAAGAAGTTAAAGGATCACAACATGGACCCATAAAATGGACCTAATTTAATAAAATGGACCTAATTTAATTAACTTTATTGTAATTCTCAAGGGAAAAAAGATACCAAATCTAACGAGCATCAATTTCATAACGCAGTGTGTCGTAATATACGTACTTATTCGGTGAATCTCAAAGATTTGTCTTCTGAAAAAAAGTGAATAGAAAAGAGGCGATTGAATAGAACCAAACATAAATAAGACACTAATTGAATTAATTTTTTGAGATGCCACGGTTGCACTTTTGTATAACCAGTTATATATAACCAGTTATTATAGTCAGCTATAATTCGTATGTTTCGAGTGGAACAGATTCTGCAAACACAGCATTAGTATTCAGTTGAGTAATATTTGAAGCAGAAAACAAACTTACGAGAAATATACTCGAAATATAAAAAAGGAATGTTAAGACACCCCTTAAACCCAATACTATTAAAAACTAATATTTGTTCTATGTTACTAAATTTCATTCTATTTGGTAAATATTTAGGATTTCTATTCATTGTAAGCTGTCGGTCCTAGCCATCCTAGCCGAGTGGTTGGTGCTCCAAACTTGAAATCCTAAGGTCAGGAGTTCAAGTCCTGGTGTCTTTGGTTATTTGGTTTCAAATGGGGGTCAATGGTATGGCTCTGTGTGGTGTCCATTTAGAGCTCGACCCAGCTCTAAATGGGTATCTGGAGAAATCTAGGGGGAAAACATGGGAAAGTGTCGGATAAATTGCCCCCAACCACGGAGCTCCTTGCCGAAGGCATTGAATCAGGATATCGATACCTGCGCAGCACAGACCATTGGTCAGTATGCGAAAAGTTTTTTTTTAAGTATTCATTGTAAGCTCAAATAAGTTTTATTTTGGTGAAACTTCCGACAACAGTTATAAGCAACCTGTCAAACAAAAATTAGAAAAGGACACAAATTTGTCTTGCCTAAACCTCACATAAGCGATCATGGAACACTTGTTCCTGCTTTGCCATGAAATCCACCAAACAGTATCAATGAAAGCGGCTCAGGGTTTGGGTTGACCTGAATATACCTCCGTTTTATATAAGATAAAAGCATCTTATTCAAACTCATGTAAGTATTACAGAGATCAAAGCATCGTTCTGTCCCAAAAACAGAATAAACTGAGCACCATGCAATTGAAGAGTCGTCCTTCTGCGGGGCCATTGAGAGCCAAAAGAGGGCATTGGAATGAATTTCATTGTTTTGTGCTATGAACTACATTTGTTGGCTATTCCAATGCAGAAGAAAAGAATAGGCCATAACATTGATTCAAAGTAAGCCTTTCGGAGGCAGGGCTTCCACTCATAAAAGTCAATTAAATAGGGAAAGTACTAAAAAAGAGCAGGCTGCAAAGGCACTGCACGCAGTAACAGTGACTGAAGGTGAAGATATATGCGTAAAATTTTCTGATTCTCTTCTTGAATTAAATATTCAAATTATTTAGTGAAGCATAGGATTTCTTATTCTTTTTGCTACAGACCCTTTGAAATTTTTACTACAGGAAATTTAAATTTGTGTTCATACTTTCAGTCACTAAGCATACAAGATCAAGTAGTGATAATTCGCTGTATATTTTAACTTTATTATGCGGATTGCAGACCCCTTAAGGAATGCATATAGAATCTTCCAGAGGTACGGGGCTATAGTTTCTTAATTAATTAATTTAAAATTTAATATCAGGTCAACTGGGCAGAAAACACCGTCAATTATACACATATAATGTGTAAAAAAAATCGTACATCCATAATTATAATGCTTGGATTTAAAAAACATTAAAAGCTTCAAACGTAAATTTCTGTGTTTAAAAGAAATCTTAGGATGAAACCCATCGAAGCTCTGGCCAAGAGGCTTACATCCCTTTTCTTCTCGTGAAATCTCACATGCGAAAATTTTCAAAAACAAAATTTGTCTACCAAAATAGAAAAAAAATGTATCAATATTTAAAGAAAATTCAATTTTTTAAATGATCTGTTTAATAAAGATAAAAACAAAAGCGTGTAATGCTAAGCGCTGTGTCTAGGAGAATTGGTTTTTACCAAACAAAGGATGAACTTTTAAGTGATGTTAAATTATACTGGATCCATCGGAGCTCTTCCGTCTTTGCACTTGTCAATGTCATCTTTAGGTAAGAGCAAAGCAGGACACTTACTAATAGGCTGCAGCTTTCAAAGCAACTACTTTGCTTGTCCCATTGTATGTTAAATTTGTTGCAATCTAATTTTATATTTTCTACTGAGCAGTAGCTTCCTACAGAACGGACGTCCAGGTAGCTAACGTTTTGTGGTAACGAGTTGTGAGTAAAGATCAACTCAAGCTAATAGCAACCAAAAATCTAAAAAAAGGTTTTGGTGAAGGTAAACATGTCAAATGAATCGATATCTTATGGTGATATTAAATATACAAAATTCTTTAAGTTTAGGGTTACCCACCAAAGTTACGCTCTGAGGAAAACTGACACATATGTTGAAAAAGGCAGAAAAACACCTCCAAACGCCTCCAAAATTACACCATCAAATTAAGTATATCAGTGTATCGTAGTGTAAAAATTTCTACAAGTTACAAAATTGTAAATTTCTTTTCTATGAAAGAGAATCGCTGATGTGTGTTCATCTGTTGTAATTTTTTTCTAATGAAAATGTGTAATATCTAGAGAAGGCACATTTGAACGGAAATTGGAAGTTCTAGTGGGCTCCAAGTGGCTAAAAAGCAGAGAGCAACAGCAAAGTGGCTTTTTCTTCTATTGACTGCAACAGCTTTGGTCTGAAACGGACGAAATCCCTATCCAGTGGAAATTCTGAGAGAGGCAATAAATTTTAATTATCGAAGATCTATATTTTAAGGAGCCAAAAAACTCTGCTTCATGGAACTGAGACTTGGCAAGCATCAGCCGAAACCCTAATGGCCATCGATAGATTCCAGCCACAGAGTCTGAGAAGGACTGAAGGTGGGTCGACTTCGTGAGTAACCAGAAGCTGCTACATCTCACCAAGCAGTCCCGGTTCTCTATCCAAGCAGCCGAGCGTACCATACGGTGGTTTGGACATCTACTTCAAATGCCCCCGCACTTACCTGCAAAGATGATCTTCGACTTTGACTCTGTCAAAGTCGGTTGAAAGCGACCTCGCAGCCGATCAAAGAATCGATGATCTGACATTGTATCCAAGTTCCTAGCGATGGCAAATATCAGACCGAGTGAAGCGCAAACTCTTGCAATGGACCAAAGAGGATGGAGGAGGCAGGCAGTCACTGTCTAAGCTGAGTAGCACCTGGCAGGAGACCTAAGTCAAGTAAGTATATTCTAAGCTTGTTGGATTCAAATGCCTTAATCTCTAAACGTGGCTCATTCTCTCCTAAAGTTGCACGTACAAGCAGTTCATAGAGAGAAAAGCGGTAAATATAAACAAGAAAAAATTAAAGAACTTAAAAAGGGACATTAAAACTCAAAATCAACAGACATCACTCCATATATGAAAGGGGCTGTCCCCTCTGACTACTTGCTCTTTGCGCTGAAGTCTTATAGTGCTATGCTGAAAGCAATTATAAATGTAACTAGTGTAGTAATTGAGTAACTACAAGCACTGTGTTTACCAAATACCTTTTGGTTCATTTGAACTGAAAGTCTTATCGTTTGTAGGAGATGCTGTAATGACTTTTTTCGTTCTTAGGTATTGCGAGAAATACTTTTTATCCGATTCTGATCACAAATATGCTTGAACTGTCATTCTAAAGGCATTGGGCATAAAAATTTTAATTTTAATCTAAAGAGCGTTACCTCAGCTTGCCATCAGAAATGATGAAGAGCTGTACAAGTACATGTCCAAGGTCACCATTACCCAAGGAGGCGTTTTGCACATCATTAAAGTGGTTCTTCTACCAAAGAAGACTAAAAAACAAGCAAATGCTTAAATGCATCTAATCTTGGTCGCACTGCAAATTTACCAAGAAATTAAAGCCTCGTTCGGTTTACTTTAATAGTTAACTAGTAAGTAGATTTTGCCGCTTTTTTTTAATTCTCAGACTCTGAACGTTTTTTTTTTTACGAACTAATTCTTAGTTAACTAAAAGCGTACCACGAAACTAACATTAAGAATTCTCCGTTGTTAGACATCTACAAAGAATTTCTAGCACGAAATTCGAAATCGACTGATCATGCTTGCCTCTATGGTAAAAGTCTTGGCTCTTGCAACATATGATGATTCATTCAGGGATTCTCATATTGAATAATGCTTATTAATTAATGAATAATATTATTGAATATTGTTTATTAAAATCACTTACTCAGAGAGTCTTTTAATGTATTTTCAATTCTGGAATTTGACTCTGATCTTATTAAAGGATTAAATAAAAAAAACGGTTTTTCAAATGAAAGTAAGGAACGACGTTAAAACTTAAAACGAACAGAAATTATTCCGTATATGAAAGGAACTGTCCCCTCCTCAACGCCTCGCTCTTTACGCTAAAGTTTTTTATTGTTTAAAAAGAATTGAGTTGTGAGAAAGTCAAACTTTAGCGTAAAGAGTGAGGGGTTGAGGAGGGGACAGACCCTTTCATATACGGAATAATTTCTGTTCGTTTTAAGTTTTAACGTCGTTCCTTACTTTCAGTTAAAAAAATCTTGTTTTTTTATTTAACTTTTGAACGTTTTTGAATTAATGCAGGTTTTGATCTTGGCTCACCGTACATGAATAATTAAAACAAAATTTGCATATTAATTTTACTTTTATTTGGTTAAATGGCTTTCTCGAAACTTGTCTAATTTTATTTACGAACGTTTTTAATAGTAATAAATATACGTAACTTACGAATTAACTTCCGTAACGAACTTCTATATTCATAGATTTTTAATACTTATACTAGGGGGTTCACCCCCTAGTCAATACCTTGCTCTTTAAGCTAAAGTTCGAATTTTATTCCAATTCTTTAAAAATGACCCCTTAATCACAAAGGCCGTTAATTAGAATAAATAGCTCTTATGAAAGTACTAAAAAATCTTTGGCTTAAAGAGCGAGGTATTGACTAGGGGGTGAACCCAATCATATACGTAATATTTTCTGTTCGTTTTAAGTTTTGGATGTTGCTCCTTACTTTCAGTTGAAAAACTTTTTTTTATTTAATTTCTTATCTTTTTCTTTAGTAATGATGGGAAATCCGGCGCCCCCTTCATAGCAATGTCCCTTCCCCCATGAAAAACTTCCTTCATGGAAAGATCCTTCCATATAACCCCCGACCCCCCCCCCCAGCTCCACCTACCAGAAAAAATCCCCCCTGAAAACGTCTGTATACTTCCCAATAACCAATACTATAGGTTAACATTGGGTAAAGTTCATAACTTTCAGCTCTCCCCCCGGGGACTTCGGCGGATTAAGTCATCCTCAAAGACATAGTTATCATATTTTCGACCATGCTGAACAAAATGGCTATCTCAAAATTTTGATCAGGTGACTTTGGGAAAAATATGAGCGTGGGAGGGGGCCTAGTTGCCCTCCATTTTTTTGGTCACTTAAAAAGGGTACTAGAACCTTTAATTTTCGTTCCAATGAGCCCTCCCACGATATTTTAGGACCACTAGGTCGATACGATCACCCCTGGGAAAAAGAAAAAAAAATAAATAAACACGCATCCGTGATCTTTCTTCTGGCAAAAAATGCAAAATTCCACATTTTTGTAGATAGGTGCTTGACACCTCTACAGTAGGGTTCTCTTATACGCTGAATATGATGGTGTGATTTTCATTAAGGTTTTATAACTTTTAGGGGGTCTTTCTCCCTTTTTCGAAAATAAGCCAAATATTTTCAGGTACGTAACTTTTGATTAGTAAGACTAAACTTGATGAAATTTATATATTTGAAATCAGCATTAAAATTTGATTCTTTTGGTGTATCTATTGGTATCAAAATTCCATTTCTTAGAGTTTCGGTTACCATTGAGCCGGGTCGCTCCTTACTTACAGTTCGCTACCACGAACTGTTTTATACAAAAGGTGTAAAATATCCACAAAAATGTTGATCTCGGCCTTCTTCATAGTTTTGACTGTTACAGGCGTCACTTTCTTGAACCTGATGGCTGTTTCTATTTTCTTGTACAGCTCACGCTATAGCAACTTCGAAATTTCTGCCAAACTTCTTGTTCTATTTGCAAAAGCCTGGTAAATTTTCCTATTTCACTTTGTTGTCAGGGACCCAGCCAACGAAGTTCTAATATCACAGCCTTCAACGAGCTAAAGAAGGGGTGAGGGCTTTATCAGGGGCAGAATCGGTTGCTAAAAACAAATATAGGTGGCCGCAACCGAAATGTATAATCGATGGTATTATCAGCTACATTTCCTATTTTTTGACCTAGATGAGAGGTTTGAACTTAGAATGTGATTAAGCAAAAAAAAAACAATTTTTTTAAGCTGAAAGTAAGGAGTGACATTAAAACTTAAACGAACAGAAACTATTCCGTATATGACAGGGGCTGTCCACTCTTCATTATCTTGCTTTTTACGATAAAGTTTTTATTGTTTTAAAAATATAGAGTTGTGAGATAAAGTCAAACATTGGTAAAAAAAAAGACCTGTGAGATATGAAAAAAAGAAACAAAAAAAACTGTTTTCCTAATTTAGTAACTGAGATAAATGAGCACTTGAACAAGGTCTAGATCCATCCAATCACCTAGGACAAAACCAAAAAATTCAAACCAATAGTCCAAAAATCATGTCCAAAATAGAGCAAAATCAACATTAATAACTGTAAATCATTGAAATCAGCATAAAAATCCGATTCTTTTGATGTATCTACTGGTATCAAAATTGTGTTTCTTAGAGTTTCGGTTACTATTGAGCCACGTCGCTCCTCACTTACAGTTCGTTACCACGAACTGTTTGAAATAGAATAAGGTTCGGAGAGAGAAAAGAAAAAATTATGAACACAATCAGATCTAGCTTCCTAACTGCACACTATTAAAACATATCTAAGTGGTGACACCAAAACAAACTTCCCTGTACTTGCATTAAAGTTATTTTCAAAGGGGGAGGAACAGAGAAATTGGGGCCACACAGGACGGTGACAACACCTTTGCAACTCCATTCTGTTAGTGTCGTCAATACAAAAGCCACTTTGAATAAATTAAAGTGCACAGATATTGAATCCTAGCCTCGACAGAAGTATATCCAAAAAAAAACATGAAGATGACGAACAAGCAAATATTTCGAAAAGGACCTCCGTCAAGTCGTCCTCAGTGCTAAACAAAAAAGAAAGAAAATAAAAATCTAAACCTTTTGAAGTTAACCCGACAAAAGCGAACAGATACTAAATAAAAAACCAGGCAGGAATCAATGAAAAAAGGATTTACCAAAGAGATTGAGCAAGTATGTTTTGCCTTGCAATAGTTTTAGCTCGTCTGCAATTTTGGTTTTCACTAGATATGCAAATAGGTTCTTTTAAATTTGACTTGGAGAAAATATTAATTGAGTCATTTAATATTAAATTATTATAAATTGGGCTTAATGAAATGTCTCCGGTGTCTCTATTCTAATTTGGCTATAAATAGAGACGCCGGAGACATTTCATTAAGCCCCATCCAAAAAATGTTTTCATTTTGATGTGCATGGTACTTTAAAGAAAAAAAACTTAGAGCTTTTGTAATTCAAAGATATGACATTAGTTCCCCTAACTACTGAGCCTCTAAATGTAAGCATTGCCCCGTTAAAAAGTGTATAGCATGTTGACAGCTGAGGCACAACAGGAAAAATGTGAAGGAGACGAGGGAATTGGTTCACTAGTATCACAACTACATCAGTAACATTAACACAAACAGTCACCCTTTCAAAGCCGTTTCTTAAGCAAAAGGCAACGTGCAGAGCCATTCTGGTGTCCGCTTCCTCATGTTTGCTACACAGAAATTACTTCAAACTGAATGAATCAACATCATGAATTAAACATACAGCTCTCGTCCTGTCTTCAAATCCTCCAGACAGCCATACACGATAGGTGTCGGCAGTAAGCTGCTTATATAGTCAAATCCATTTGATTCCCTTGTTTCATAAATTGCTTTCATCAAATTTGCTGTGCTCTTTGTTTTTGCAAGAATCTTTGTCCAATTTCCAATTTTTAAGCTCGTTAAGGAGTAGACTGTCGAGCAGTGGTCATGTAACTGCTGACGCCCACTGCAGTCCTTCAGAGACATACTGCCACCATTTGGATCAGTAAGACCAAACAGTCCGTTATACCTGTCACCCACGATATGAATTTCACTTGCTGTTACAGGCATCCCTTTCGACACAGCTTTAAGCAACCGAATGGCATGGATTTCGACAGTTTCATGTTCAGCTGGTGGTTTTTGGCGAACCAGTGCCATGAAGTCAATAACAAAGGCCTTATACAAGCAACGTTTCTCTTGGAAGTTTGGGTTTGCATGCCATTCACGCAAGCAACTGGCCTTTTCAGAAAGTCTAGCAAGGTACACTTAACACAACTTCGAAACACCAATGTAAATCCCTGAGCTCAAAAATTGAAGAAGCATATGAAACGAGTTCAAAGCTCAGAATAATTTTAAGCTGTTTCAGTCCTCTGTTAGTACTGGAATCTATCCTACACAGGATTCTCTTTGCTGTCTTAAGCTCTGAAAAACTGCACTTTGTCCAACGGCATTCGTTTTTGGTCCCGATTTTCCTGAAGCAACATCCATTGGGGTGGGGTTACTTTAACTTTTGAAAAGGCTTTTTCATCCCCTTTGACTGACTTTACTATAGCTTCAAGTCCTCGTTCTTCACCTGCAAGTAAGGAGCTCGTAACCGATGGACTGGCCTGCTTGTTGGTTATCTCATTCATAAGGATTTCTTCAGTTGTAGTAAAGGAGTCCGTGTGACAGTGCAATGCGGACACAGCCGTTTTTACAAGCATCGTCTGCCTTTCAAGAAATTTCGAGCTATCTTCATGATATGGAGAATCAACCATGAAGTTTCATTCATACTAATAAGGTCATACAGAGCAGACGAAGCTGAGGCAACAAAAGTTAGAGTGTTAATCCACTTTACGACTGCTAGTTGCCTTGTTGTAACACCAACCAGACCAGAATTTCTTTTCGGATCAAGATTTATGGTGGATTTAACATTCAGTGGCACAAGGTTAAACGAGCCTGGGTTCCTTTTATATAAGTTTTTTTTATCTGAAAGTAAGGAGCGACGATAAATCTTAAAACGAACAGAAATTATTCCGTATATGAAACGGGCTTTCCCCTCCTCTACGCCCCGCTCTTTTTGCTAAAATTTTTATTTTTTTATAAAGCAGAATTGTGAGAAAGAGTCAAACTTTAGCGTAAGGAGTGGGGCGTTGAGGAGGGGAAAGCCCCTTTCATATACGGAATAATTTCTGTTCGTTTTAAATTTTAATGTCACTCCTTACTTTCAGTTAAAAAAAACTTTTTTTATTTAATCTAATATAGGAGCTCGTATCTTCCTCTTCAAGTAAGTTCGTCCAAATTGTTCAGGTGGCAAAGTAATTGACAGGGGAAATGCAACATTGCGGGACCATCTTGACGGAAGCCTAACCTCATCACTAACATCTGCTGATGAACTTGGCTGCATAACAATGCTAGTGGTGAAATGACTGGACTTCCCATCTGGTGTTCCTTCCTGTGAAAGAAAGAAAAAAAAGCCATACACGCAGAAGTATTATATACTTCTTGTTTGTGACAGTCAGTCAGTCCTTTTTCGACATTAAAATCTTCGATAATCAACAAAGTGACAACACTGACGTTCGTGCAATGCCCACCTGCCATGGCCCACCGCAGGCTGCCTCGGTTTTCTACCTGGCTGTCATGGGTATCGTCCGCTGGCCGCCTCCGAGGGAATGTCTGGTCCTCCGAGTGATTTGTCGCAGCCCTCACGCAACCCAGGGGGTCATTTTTTCAGCAAGAATATCAAAACGCGCAAAGGGGAAAATCTATTTCAAGAAATTATTGTTCCCAAGGCAAATATGCAATTAGGGAAATACTGAAAATACAGTGTTTCAAAACAAGACTATGCAATAGAAAAAACAAAAACACGCCTGAATAGAAGAATTGGCATGGGACCTAGCAGACGATTCTAGGGATGGAAGAGTGATATTAGAGATAGATTTAATGCGTTTTGAGAGGTATCTTTGAAGGACTTTTAATGAAAATATCCATTTCTTTGAGTTAAACCTATGAATATTTCACAATATCCTGAGGAATATACGGCATTGCTAGGCTCTGCCTAGGATAGGCTCGCATTGCTAGGTAGCGCCCCCGTAAAATTTCTGCTAAGTGCATAAGTGTAGCACAAAGAGGGTGCCCGAACGGGGAGAGATCTGAGTCAAATTGGGGGAGCTAGGGTGGGGGGAGAGGAGAGCACTTGCAAAAATATTTAGTATTGCACAGAGTATAGCTTTTTCACACTAATGTCGATCAGTTGAAGAACTCGTAAATTCTTAATGCTTGCAAGCGCAAATAAGGGCAAGGTAAATGTGAAAAGTAGAGTGGAGAGATTATACTCCCCCTCTACTCTTGAAACCCCTCATTAGTGGAATTGGATCTGAAATTCCTCGATGGAGAAATATTCTACCAGACAAAATGGTTAAAAAAGCTTGCCGGAATAAAAATATACCAAATCTTTGTTTTCTTCATATTTCTTTGGATACGGCCTTTTTGCCATTGGCACAGGCGATTTAGAATGCGCCACCAGATATTCGTTTTCAGCGCTTGTTTCTGCCCTAGATTCAATATTCAAACCTTCTTTAGCTCGTTGAAGCCTGGTAACTATTTCCTAGCGATCTTTCTTTATCGTGGGTCCTTGACTACTATCCACTTTCTGGCAAATAAAACGCTAAGAGTGAAAGAAATAGACTAGTTGGTTCACTAAGTTTTGTTTAATCGAACGTAACTTAACTTGTCCTTCTTCTCTTTAGAAGGACGGAGCATCCTCTCTAATATACGGAATGATTTATGTCATTTTTACCTTTAAGTATGGCTCTTTATTTTTATTTGAATGAACTTATACTTTTATTTAACCTTTCATCAAGGCCAAATGCTCAACGTTATTCATCTTTTTTATTAGTTCGTTTTTTTTCTCATGCAACTCATAGACAGGACTAAGGTTAAAAGTGGCAAGATATATCGTATATTACCACTCATCTGTTTTGTGTACAATATACTTATATATAATTTCTTCTCCTCACTATTCATTGGAGTAGAGTGGAGATGTTCTTCCATATTCTCCTCTCCTGAATAAAATTCTGGGCCCTGCATTGGGCTACTGAGTTGATCTCCATGTCCTGTTTTACAAAGTAGAGGTTTGTAAATTACATTACAATTCAGCACTTCAAGATTTCTACCTCTTGCTGTACTGATCAGACAGGGAAGGTCCAAGCATAATCAGAACCGTATAGACAGGCGGTCAGAGTTGAAAATCTGATAGAATAGCCATCTTAGTAGCACAAGTGATCCGAGTCAGGTTTCAAACTAAATTGAAGATGCCGATTACAAATATCTACGTTAATATAAGCCCTAAACTTGCACTTGAGGCTTCCGTGAAACTCCGTTCATTGAATGTTTATGTCACCAAGACTAAAATCAGCCTTTCACAACAATATTGTAATAGTCTCTTTTTTTCTTAGCCATAAATCAGCCAATCTCAAATTTCTGCCATCAACTTCCATGCAAGATCAACAAAACTTAATAATAAAAAATGATGTACCCTTAGCCTCAGCAGTAGTAGGTGTAGTAGTATTAGTAGTAGTAGCAGTAGTACAGCTCAGCACAACAACAACAAGCAACAACAAGCACTTCAACATAGTCTCCCCATAAGGGTCTATGGCCAGGAAAAAAAGGGGAGAAACAAAATTAAAAATCAAGCAATACACGCAGGAGCTCCTCAACCTAAGCAATCCAAAAAAAATATCTAAGCTAGTTAAGGGAGTAGTACATGATTCTACCTACTCAAATAGCAGCAGAACCTATCCGAAGACATAAACTTTTAGGAAAACTAGGGAAAACGTAACTATTAACAAATAATTCTCTAACATACTTTTTGTAGATACTAAACGAGTTGCAGATCCTTACAGACTCTGGGAGAGTGTTCCAAATAACGTTAAAAGCTGTCAGAGGGTCGAATACTATTTTATTAGCGCTATTATTTAATGTAATGTTTAGTCTTCCATTCTCACAGGCGAAAGAGTCTCTCTGGGTTTCTAAGGTTCTGTAATTTTCTCTCTTTTTAATATAAATAGATTGACTGATTGATTGATTGAGGTCAGACCGTATTGATGGAGTGTAAAGTATCTGTAATTTATTAAAAGCGCGGAAATAATAAAACGATTGCTTAGAGATAAAAGATATATTAATACAAAGGGCAGCCGGAAGGTGGCCAGGTAACCTTAAAAATTTGAAAGAAGCAAAAGACAAAAAATAAAGAGATTCCGAATCTAACAAGAGTTTAAGTAGAGAACTGTTAGTGTCAGAAAATTTAACATCCAAATAATAGAAAAGCATGAATCATAAGGCTGAACTATGCTGTCGAATAGGATCCTAAGAATTTACACTAGAAATATGTGTTTAAGTTTTTCAAGGGTCTCGATGCTTCTGGAGACTTTCATTTTAATGAGGTCAATATAATACGTTAAGGAAAGACTTTATCAAGCAAGATTCTTGATAAAGTCCTTGATCTCCAGGTCTACTAAGCTAACCCCTCGATTCGGGGATTTCATTTAAACCAAGTAAGCCCTTAAAACTCTTTTGAAAATAAGAAAACATGACTTTCCAAAATTTAAGGCAAAGTAATTAACATCAAACCACTCAATAACTCTTTCAAAAGGGGTAATCATGCTTGAACGTACTTCAGACTCAGTTCTACCGGCTGTGCCGAGGATACTATCATCTGCAAAAACAATAAGTGCATCGGAGAAGGACGAACTCTTTTCACAATTAGTGACAGATACAGGTTGACAAAGACAACAGCAAGTGGTAGGCCTTAGATTTTTAACCGTATTTATGAGGTCATTAATATAAATTAAAAAGAGTGTCGGCCCAATAACAGATCCTTTCGGAACACCAAACTCTATTTCAGACGGGTTATAAAAGAGTGGATCAACCGAGATGGCTTGACCAGATAAATATGATAGAAACCAAAAATATGTACTCCCTCGTAATCCAAAATGGGATAGTTTCCCAAGAAGAATCTTGTGTGCTATTGAATCAAATGTTTTTCGTACATTGAGAAAAAGAGCAGCTGGTATCAGACAAGAGTCAAGAGGTATATGTAAATGATTAAAGAGAGTTGCAAATGTATTCTCAGTTGAGTGCTTTGCCCTAAAAACCAAATTGAGAATCATAATAAAAAATGTTTAGCATTGAGAAAATTAAGAAATCGACTAAGCATAAGTTTTTCAAAAAATTCACTAAACACAGATAAAAGATATTGGACGATAACTTTCAGGATCATTCCGTGAACCATCTTTAAAAAGAGCGATAACGCGAGCACGCTTTAATAAGAGCAGAAGCGAGGACATGAAGAATGAACTTGACATACTTAGTAGGAATACGGTCTGGGCCAGAATATGAAGAACGCTTCAAACCATTGACAGTTCTGGCTATTTCAACTCCAGAGATGGGCTCCAAAGCCATTGATTTAAGACAAGGTGGTCTTAAAATAAAACCTAAAATGATTTAAAGAATAAGAAGGACTCATTTTACCACTCGCAGAGAATTTACTATAGTAAAATGGCCAAATGGCCTTACAGCAAAGCGAATTGTAAACTCTTCTTTAAGCTTCGAAAAGTTGAAGTCGATAAATGCTTGAAGACATTTTGGAGGACCTTTAAGCCTTCCAAGGATTATCTTTCTTCCTCCAGCTTTTAAGGAGCCCAGGAGTCACCCAAGGATTCAAAGAGGCTGTTCTCTTTTTTCCCGGATTCAACTGGAGATCCCAGAGTAAACGGTCTGAGATATCACTCATCAAAACAGAATTTTGCACCAATATCAAACGAAAAAATATTATCAAGCAAAACAGCAGTAGTGTCAGTTATGCTTGTAATGACAAATTCGCATGAATGCTTGTGGGTTGCTTCCAAAACCTATAAAAAATCTGAAAGGAAAGAGGGAAGAAAACTACTAGGAGACCGGTATTATTACCAACAATCAGATTTTTAATTTGGGTTTTAATCTCAACAAACATGGAGTAGAAAATCCCTTCTTCATTTCTTTACAGGTCATGTCTTACAGAGTACGGAAGATATTCTGAAACATAAGCAGCAAGTCCACCTTTAGCAATTCTACTACGATTCAAACATTCCATCTTATACCCAGGGAGATGCAATAGAAATTTAGTATTTGAATTGAGGAATGTCAAACAGTTCCTTGGTAACGAACTGTAAGTAAGGAGTGACCCGGCCCAATGGTAACCGAAACTCTAGAAAACGATATTTTGATACAAATAGATGCATCAAAAGAATCACATTTTAATGCTGATTTCAAATATATAAGTTTTATAAAGTTTAACCTACCCATCAAAAGTTAGGCGCCTGAGAAAATTTGGCTGATTTTCGAAAAAAGGGGGAAAGACCCCCTAAAAGCTATAGAACCTTAATGAAAATCACACCATCATATTCCACGTATCAGAGAACCTTACTGTAGATGGTTTCAAGCTCCCATCTACAAAAATGTGGAATTTTGCATTTTTTGCCAGAAGAAAGATCACGGGTGCGTGTTCATTTGTTTGTTTGTTTTTTGTTGTTTTTTTTTCCCCAGGGGTGATCGTATCGAACCAGTTGTCCTAGAATATCGTGGGAGGGCTCATTGGAATGGAAATTGAAAGTTCTAGTGCCCTTTTTAAGTGACCAAAAAAAAATGGAGGGCAAGTAGGCCCCCTCCCACGCTCATTTTTTTCCCAAAGTCACCTGATCAAAATTTTGAGATAGCCATTTTGTTCAGCATGTTCGAAAATATTATAGGTATGTCTTTTAGGATGGCTTAATCCCCGAAGTTCCCGGGGGGAGGGCTGAAAGTTATGAACTTTACCCAATGTTAACATATAGTATTGGTTATTTGGAAGTATACAGACGTTTTCAGGGGAGATTTTTCCTGGTAGTGGGGGGCGGGTGGGTCAGGGATTATGTGGGAGGATCTTTCCATGAAGGAAGTTTTCATGGGGGAAGGGACATTGCTATGAAGGGGACGCCGGACTTCCCAGCATTATTTAAAAGAAAAATCATAAATGTAATAAAAAAAACAAGTATTTCAACTGGAACAGCAGCAACATCGAAACTTTAAACGAATAGAAAATATTACATATATAATTGGGTTCACCCCGTAGTCAATGCCTCGCTCTTTAAGCCAAAGATTTTTTAGTACTTTCATAAGAGCTATTTATTCTAATTAACGGCCTTTGTGAATAAGCGGTCATTTCTAAAGAATTGGAACAAAATTTGAACTTTCGCTTAAAGAGCAAGGTATTGACTAGGGAGCGAACCCCCTAATAAACGTATTAAAAATATATGAATATAGAAGTTCGTTACGTAAGTTAATTCGTAAGTTACGTATATTTATTACTAATAAAAACGTTCGTAAAGAAAATTAAACAAGTTTCGAGAAAGCCATTTTACTAAATAAAAGTAAATTAACATGAAAATTTTGTTTTAATTATTCATGTACGGTGAGCCAAGATCAAAACCTGCATTTATTCAAAAACGTTCAAAAATTAAATAAAAAAAACAAGTTTTTTAAACTGAAAGTAAGGAGCGACATTAAAACTTAAAACGAACAGAAATTATTCTGTATATGAAAGAGACTGTCCCCTCCTCAACGCCTCACTCTTTACGCTAAAGTTTGACTCTGTCTCACAACTTTATTTTTTAAAACAATAAAAAACTTTAGCGTAAAGAGCGAGGCGTTGAGGAGGGGACAGTCTCTTTCATATAGAGAATAAATAAATAAAAAAAAACAAGTTTTTTAAACTGAAAGTAAGGAGCGACATTAAAACTTAAAACGAACAGAAATTATTCTGTATATGAAAGAGACTGTCCCCTCCTCAACGCCTCGCTCTTTACGCTAAGGTTTTTTATTGTTTTAAAAATAAAGTTGTGAGACAGAGTCAAACTTTAGCGTAAAGAGCGAGGCGTTGAGGAGGGGACAGTCTCTTTCATATACAGAATAATCAACAGTTCGTGGTAACGAACTGTAAGTAAAGAGCGACCCGGCTCAATGGTAACCGAAACTCTAGAAAACAGTTTTTGATACCAATAGATACATCAAAAGAATCAGATTTCAATGCTGATTTCAAATATATAATTTTCATCAAATTTAGTGCTACCCATCAAAAGTTACGCGCCTGAGAAAATTTGGCTGATTTTCGGAAAAAAGGGGCAAAGACCCCCTAAAAGCTATAGAACCTTAATGAAAATCACACTATCATATTCAGCGTATCAGAGAACCCTACAGTAGAGGTTTCAAGCTCCTATCTACAAAAATGTGGAATTTTGCTTTTTTTGCCAGAAGAAAGATCACGGATGCGTGTTTATTTGTTTGTTTGTTTTTTTTTTTTTTTCCAGGGGTGATCGTATCGACCCAGTGGTATCGTGGGAGGGCTCATTGGAACGGAAATTAAAAGTTCTAGTGCCCTTTTTAAGTGACCAAAAAAAATGGAGGGCAACTAGACCCCCTCCCACGCTTATTTTTTTCCCAAAGTCACCCGATCAAAAGTTTGAGATAGCCATTTTGTTCAGCATGGCCGAAAATATGATAAATATGTCTTTTAGGATGACTTAATCCCCCGAAGTCCACAGGGGGAGGGCTAAAAGTTATGTACTTTACCCAATGTTAACATATAGTATTGGTTATTGGGAAGTATACAGAAGTTTTCAGGAGGATTTTTTTCTGGTAGTGGGGGGTGGGTCGGGGGTTATGTTGGAGGATCTGTCCATGAAGGAAGTTTTCATGGGGGAAGGGAAATTGCCATGAAGGGGGCGCCGGACTTGCCAGCATTATTTATTGGTTATTGGGAAGTATACAGACATTTTGAGGAAGGATTTTTTTTCTGGAGGGGGGGGGGGCCAGAGGAGGGGATTACTCTGGAGACTTATTCCGTGGAGGATGTTTATTTGGGGTAAGGGACATTTCTATGAAGGGGGCGCCGGATTTCCAAGCATTATTTAAAAAACGATCAGAAATTAAATATAATAAAAAACAAGTTTTTTCAACTGAAAGTAAGAAGCAACATTAGAACTTAAAACGAACAGAAATTATAACGTATGTGAGGGGGTTCTCCCCCAAGTCAATGCCTCGCTTTTTACGCTACAGTTTTCTTTTTTAGTGCTTTCAAAAGAGCTATCTATTCTAATTAAACGGCCTTTGTGATTCAGGGGTTCGTGAATCAATTTTTTTTTTTAACTTTTAACGTAAAGAGCGTGGTATTGACTAAGGTGAGAACCCCCTCATATACGTAATAGCATATACGTAATAAAAAAGAAACAATAAAAAAACAAGCGATACGGCTCAATAGTAATCGAAACTTTTAAAAACGGAATTTTGATGTCAATAAATGTATCAAAAGAATGTGTTTATAATGCTGATTCTAAATATATAAATTTTATTAAGTTTAGTATTACTCATCAAAGGGTACGAGCCTGAGAAAATTTACCCGATTTTTTAAAGAGGGGGGAAACATCCCCTACAAGTGAAAGAATTTTAATGAAAATCAAACCGTCAGATTCAGCGTATCAGAAAACCCTATTACATAGGTTTCAAGCTCATATCTGCAAAAATCTGCAACTTTGTATTTTTTGCCAGAAGAAAAATATACGAATATAGAAGTTAGTTACGTAAGTTAATTTGTAAATTACGTCATAACCAAATTTAGAGTATAATTAAAATAGACAGCAACGTGTATAATTAAATATAGACAGCAACGTGGCAATCCAAAGAGAATAAGGTAAACCATAAATCATACATACTACACGTTCAAACATGAAAATATACATAGAAAATAAATACAAACTCGAAATAAGGCAAAAAAGTGGAGATAAAAAGAAGATAAACGAGAAAAGATTACTGAAAAACAACATTTAAATTCAATATGAAAGGGAGTTTATCTGACGTGCAACCCACTCATCTGGAAGCTTTGTGAGTACTTTTTTTGCCTTATTTCGAGTTTGTATTTATTTTCTATATATATTTTGATTTGCTTACGAACACCGGTATTAGTAGTAGTGGTAGTAGGAGTAGCAGTAGTAGCAGTAGTCGTAATACTGTATTAGTAGAAGTAGCAACAATAGTAGCATTAGGAGTATGCATTGAGTGCCCTTTCGTTAGTTCAACATCCATCTCAACATATCCTTAAAGTTCTAACTTAATAATCTAAGATATTCTTGAGAAATTGCTCATACACCCTTATTGATCACCTAATTACACATTGTCTATACCTAGTTACACGTTGTCCTATATCAATGCGGCCTCAGCTCTTCAACTTCGAACCTCGATCATGTTTTTTCTTCCTTTTCCATCTAACAAGCCGCTGTGCTTCGTGAAGGCTACTACTCTGACCACTTACCTATTTGTGCGATAATTGAGTGTAATGTTGAAAGCAAAACTCCGCAAGAAGAAAAGTTGTTTTATGTTCAAGAATGGAGTGATGTTGATCGTCAGTTATTTGTGTCCGAGTGTGACACGTTACTCAACGAAATTAAAGTTTCTTTGCACCTACTTAGTTCAGAATGTAGGTCTTGTATTAGTGAGTACGAGATCGAAATATAGCTTACGAGTTATCTTGCAGAAAAAAACCGCTTAGATGCGCAGGAAAATGTGCAGTCCCATCGAGACGTGTTCGCAAAAAGACGGATCACCGACTGGTCTAAAAACCAAAGTCTTGTTGCAGCTTGTAATTCAGCTAAATTGTGGCTCCGTATCTGGAACGAATCCGATAAATCGCGCTCCCATATAATAAACGAATAGGGTCTGAAGACAACAAGAAAGTTCACAAGAGCCCTCAAAGACCACAAAATAATGTTTATTCAAAAAATGTTGATAAGATAGATAATGATCCTTCACTTTTGTGGAGAAGTTTTAGACGCAGCGACCTGACTCTGTTGGTAGTATTCCAGGAAAAAGGTGGATTGATTATAATAAAAATGAGTTGTCGTCGCCTGGCCTTGTTGCAGAAAGTAAATATGAAAAAGAGCTTGCCAGTTTGCTTGCTAATTCTATTCGTTCTGCTTTTATAGTGATGCCGTCTGATATTGAGTTTATTCTAAAAAAAAGTTAAGAAAAAATCTTCTGCCGGTGTTGATTTAATATCTGCTAAACTCTTTGGACATTGTAGTAGTCTTTTGTTGCAGCACCTTTTGTTACTTTTTAAAATCAATTTAAAAAAACTGTTTCCACAATATAAGTTATATACCGATATTGATATTTAGTGTACTGATATTTAGTAATCAAAATGTAAATATTATTTGATTTATTAAAGTTATAAAAGTAAAAAACATCTATATTTTTTCAGTAAATTGCAAATTATGTTCTGGCCTTGGGAAGTCATAAGGGTTTTGAACCCAACTTATGTTAATTTCTACTCGTTTTGAGTTTACTCGGTTATTTATTGTAATTTCTGTTCGTTTTGGGTTTCATTTATTTATCGATGCTGATTTGTGGTAGTTTCACGCTTGGTAGATTATTTGATTTTATTTTTGCTCATTATTGGTTTAATGGGGTTCTTTACTTTTTTTTGAAAAAATTATTTTGTGGAAAAAGTTTTTTAATTAATTTATGTTTGTTTTATATTGACATAGTCTTTTCAGGGGAAAAAAAAATAATACTTTAAATCTTTTCGTTTTTTAAGACTTTATAGTTTGGCCTGCTATTTGTATGATGGAGAAACATTTTCAGCAATTTTTAACAGCATATACCCTTTTAAAAAATACCAACAAAATTTGGTTAAATTTTAAGAGCAGAAGTAGCCCCGAAAATTTGAACATAATACCCTCAGTCGTTCTTGGGATACTGCTGAGATGCCTTATTGGGAATTAGCATTAACACAGTGCATTTTGATTTAATCTTAAGATAACATTTAGTTTTTAAACATGAAGGCAAATGGGAGGGCGGGCGTGGGAGGGGGATTAACTGCCCTCTAATCACTTTCTACTATTAAAAAGGGCACCAGCCCTTTCTATATTCAATCGAATGAGCCATTTTCAAAGTTCCTACGACAACTCCTTCCATACGAAGCGCCCTGGTCCAAACAACAACAGCAACAAAAAATAATACATTATACCCACATCGATCTTAACTATAAAAATATCAAGCCTTCCAATCACTTTCGACTATTAAAGAGGGCACTAGGCCTTTCGATTTCCAATCGAATGAGCCCTTTTTGAGTTTCTACGACAACGCTTTCTAAAAACACCATATATGCCCCCAGGGCATAAATTACAACGCTTACTTTAAGGGCTGAGAGGGTGGTTGTCACCCTCTAAGATCTAATTTCCAGAACTTTCAACTACGTTAAACAAACTGGCTATACAAAAATTTTGATTGGATGTGTTTGGGAAAATGACGGGCCTGAGAGGGTCGTTGGTCGCTCTCCAATCACTTTCAACTATTAAAAAGGCACTAGCCTTTTTATTAGTTAAAAGTTTGAATTCTGTATCTGTCCTCGTTACATGTACATTTACTGTGTTATATGTATAAATAAACATTTTGTACTCTAAACATAAACTTTGTGATGGCTAGAGACTCTAGACATCCTCCACCGGTCGAACCTAGATAATAGGCCAACGCTACCATAAGACTCCAAAGAGAAGAAGTCACACTTTACAGAGAAGTAGACAATGCTTAGAGAGGGGTGATTCAAACTTTACACCATTCCCAAAAAAATCTGTTTACTTTCTTTGATAGCTTGGATACGCTTACGCTATTTTGATTTGGTTAAATTGTAAGAGCAGAAGTAGCCCCGAAAATTTGAACATAATACCCCCAGTCGTTCTTGGGATATTGCTAAGATGCCTTATTAGGAATTAGCATTAGCACAGGGCATTTTGATGTAATCTTAAGAAAACATTTAGTTTTTTAAACATGAAGGCAAATGGGAGGGCGGGCGTGGGAGGGGGATTAGCTGCCCTCCAATCACTTTCGACTATTAAAAAGGGCATCAGCCCTTTCTATTTTAATCGAATGAGCCATTTTCGAAGTTCCTACGACAACTCCTTCCATACGAAGTGCCCTGGTCTAAACAACAACAGCAACAAAAAATAATACATTATACCCACATCGATCTTAACTATAAAAATGTTAAGCCTTCCAATCACTTTCGACTATTAAAGAGGGCACTAGGCCTTTCGATTTCCAATCGAATGAGCCCTTTTTGAGTTTCTACGACAACGCTTTCTAAAAACACCATATATCCCCCAGGGCATAAATTACAACACTTACCCTAAAGGCTGTGAGGGTAGTTTTCATCCTCTAAGATCTAATTTCCAGAACTTTCAACTACGTTAAACAAAATGGCTATCCAAAATTTTAACTGGATGTGTTTGAGAAAATGATGGGCCTGAGAGGGTCGTTAGTCGCTCTCAAATTACTTTCAACTATTAAAAAGGCACTAGCCCTTTCAATTCCCAATAAAATGAGCCCTATTGAAGTTTCTACGACAAAACTTTCAATAATAGCCTCATATGCCCCCAGGGCATAACTTACAACCCTTGCCCTAAGGACTGGGAGGGGGTGGGGGCAGTGGTGTCATCCTCAAAAACATAGTTTCCAGAACTTTCTACTACGTTGAAAAAAATGGCTATCCGAAAAATTTGATTGGATGTGCTTGGGAGAATGGTGGGCTTGAGAGGGGGGTCAGTTACCCTCCAATCACTTTCGACTATTAAAAAGGACACTGGCCCTCTCAATTTCCAATTGAATGAGCCCCTTTTGAAGTTTTTACGACAACTCTATCTATAAGAACCTTATATGCCCCAGGGCATAACTTACAACCTTTGCCCTGGGGGCTCTGGGGGGTTTTTCATCCTTAAATACATAATTTCCAGAACTTTCAACTACGTTGAACAAAATGGCGATCTCTAAATTTTAATTGAATGTAATTGGGGAAATGGTGGGCATGAGAGGGGGGTTAATTACTCTCCACTCACTTTCAATTATTAAAAAGGGTAATTTCAATTTCCAATCAAATGAGGCCTTTTTGAAATTTCTACAACAACTTTCTATGTAAACCTTATATGCCCCCAGGGCATATCTTACAACCCTTACACTGAGGGCTCTTAGGTGGTTAACATCATAAAATACCTAATTTCCAGAACTTTTAACTACGTTGAACAAAATGAATATGTCAAAGTTTTGATTGGATGAGTTTCAGGAAATGGTGGGCGTGAGAGGCGGGTGGGTTGCGCTTCAATTACTTTCGACTATTAAGAGGGTACTAGCCCTTTCAATTTCCAATTGAATGATCTCTTTTTGAAGTTTCTACAACATCGCTTTCTATAAAAACATTATATGCCCCCAGGGAATAATTTACAACCCTTGCCCTGAGGGCTTTGGAGGGGAGGGGTCTTCATCCTTAAGAACTAATTTCCAAAACTTTCAACTACGTTGAATAAAATGGCTATCTGAAAATTTAGATTGGATGTGTTTGGCGAAAAGGTAGGCGTGAGACCGGCGTTAGTTGCCCTCTAAACCTCTATTAAAAAGGCACTAGCCCTTTCAATTCCCAAAAAAATGAGCCCTTTTAAGTTTCTACGACAAAACTTTCAATAATAACCTCATATGCCCCCAGGGCATAACTTACAACCCTTGCCCTAAGGACTGGGAGGGGGTGGGGGGTGGTGGTGTCATCCTCAAAGACCTAATTTCCAGAACTTTCTACTACGTTGAACAAAATGGTTATCCGAAAAATTTGATTGGATGTGCTTGGGAGAATAGTGGGCTTGAGAGGGGGGTCAGTTACCCTCCAATCACTTTCGACTATTAAAAAGGACACTGGCCCTCTCAATTTCCAATTGAATGAGCCCCTTTTGAAGTTTTTACGACAACTCTATCTATAAGAACCGTATATACCCCAGGGCATAACTTACAACCTTTGCCCTGGGGGCTTTGGGGGGTTTTTCATTTACATAATTTCCAGAACTTTCAACTAGGTTGAACAAAATGGCGACCTCTAAACTTTAATTGAATGTAATTGGGGAAATGGTGGGCATGAGAGGGGGGTTAATTACTCTCCACTCACTTTCGATTATTAAAAAGGGCAATTTCAATTTCCAATCAAATGAGGCCTTTTTGAAATTTCTACAACAACTTTCTATGAAAACCTTATATGCCCCCAGGGCATATCTTACAACCCTTACACTGAGGGCTCTTAGGTGGTTAACATCCTAAAAGACCTAATTTCCAGAACTTTCAACTACGTTGAACAAAATGTATATGTCAAAGTTTTGATTGGATGATTTTCAGGAAATGGTGGGCGTGAGAGGTGGGTGGGTTGCCCTTCAATCACTTTCGACTATTAAGAGGGCACTAGCCCTTTCAATTTCCAATTGAATGATCTCTTTTTGAAGTTTCTACAACATCGCTTTCTACAAAAACATTATTTGACCCCAGGGAATAACTTACAACCCTTGCCCTGAGGGCTTTGGATGGGAGGGGTTTTCATCCTTAAAGAACTAATTTCCAAAACTTTCAACTACGTTGAATAAAATGGCTATCTGAAAATTTAGATTGGATGTGTTTGGCGAAAAGGTAGGCGTGAGACCAGGGTTAGTTGCCCTCTAAACTACTTTAGACTATTAAAAAGAGCACTAGCCCTTTGAATTTTCAATCGAATGAGCCCTTTTCAAGTTTCTACAACAAAGATTTCAATAAAGACTATGGGGGGGGGGGGAAGTGTCCTGCTGAAAGGTATAATTTCCTGAACTTTAAACTGCGTGGAACAAAATGGCTATCTCAAAATTTTGAGTGGATGTGTATGGGGAAATGGTGAGCATGGAAGGGGTTTTAGTTACCTTCCAATCACTTTCGACTATTAAAAAGGGCACTAACCATTTCATTGGGGAAAAGGTAGGCGTGAGAGGGGGGTTATTTGCCCTTCAGTCACTTTTGACTATTAAAAAAGGCACCAGACCTTCGAACTTCCAGTCAAATGAGCCCTTTTTGAAGTTTCTACGACAACACTTTCTATGAAAATCTTATATTTCCCCAGGGCATAACTTACATCCCTTGCCCTGAGGGTTGCGGGGGAATGTCCTCCTCAAAACTATAATTTCTATATGGAAATCAACTACCCTGAACAAAATGGCTATCTCGAAATTTTGATTGGATATGTTTGGGGAAATGGTGGGTTTGGAAGGGGTGTTAGTTGCCTTCCAATCACTTTCGACTATTAAGAAGGGCACAAACCACTCCAATTTCCGATTGAATGAGCCCTTTTCAAAGTTTCTACGACAATTTCTTCGATACGAAGTGCCCTGGTCTAAAGGAAAAAAAATAATAAATAATACATTGTGCTAACATCGTTCGTATATACCCCCAGGGCATAACTTAGAACCCTTGCCCTGAGGGTTGCGGGGGAGTGTGCTCCTCAAAAACATAATTTATATCTGGAAATCAACTACACTGAACAAAATGGCTATCTCAAAATTTTGATTGGTTGTGTTTGGGGAAATGGTGGGTTTGGAAGGGGTGTTAGTTGCCTTCCAATCATTTCGACTATTAAAAAGGGCACTAGCCATATCAATTTCCAATCGAATTAGCCTTTTTGAAGTATCTACGACAACACATTCTGTAAAAACCTTATATGCCCCCAGGGCATAGCTTACAACCCTTGCCCTGAAGGCTTTGGGGGGTTTGTCATCCTGAAAGACCTAATTTCCATAACTTAAAACTACGTTGAATAAAATGGCTATCTCAAATTTTTTATTCGATATGATTGGGGAAAATATGGGCGTGAGAGGGGGGTTAGTTGCCCTCCAAACACTTTTGACTATTAAAAAGGGCACTAACCCTTTGGATTTCCAAATGGTTGAGCCTTTTTTGAAGTTTCTACGACAACGCCTTCTGTAAAAACCTTATATGCCCCCTTAAAAAGCGTATAAGACCTGTAAAAACCTTCAAAACCTTATAAAAACCTTTAAAAACTATAAAAAGGGCACAAGCCCCTCCAATTTCCAATTGAATGAGCCCTTTTGAAGTTTCTACGACAAATTCTTTGATACGAAGTGCCCTGCTCCAAAGGAAAAAAAATAATAAATAATACATTGTGCCAACATCGCTCTTATATGCCCCCACTGCATAACTTAAAACCCTTGCCCTGAGAGTTGTGGGTGAGTGTTCTCCTCAAAAACATATTTTCTATCTGGAAATCAACTACGCTGAACAAAATGGCTATCTCAGAATTTCGATTGGATGTATTTGGGGAAATGATGGGCGTGGGGGGGGGGCAGTTGCCCTCCAATCACTTTCGACTATTAAAAAGGACACTAGCCACTCCAATTTTCAATCGAATCAGCCCTTTTCGAAGTTTTTACTACAACTCATTCTATCTTAGTCTGCGCGATTGCGCTGCCCATGATGTCTGTTTCTTGTGGTATTGTGCCTCAACAGTTTTGTGTTTGCCATATTACGCCTATATCCAAAAAAGGGATAAAAGATCTTTATGATTGTCGATCGTATCGGCCTTTAACCGTTTCTAGCAGTTCTTTGAAATATTTGAGTCTATTATTCTTAGAGATATTTCCCGAAAGTGTTCTGTGTCTGCGCATCAGTTCGGTTTTCAAAAAGAACTTAGTCGTGAGCATGCTCTTTTTTCCCTTTTTAAGGTTCTTGTAGATGTGGAACGTTCCGGGGATTCTCTTGTTCTATGTGTACTGGACATAGCCAGAGCCTTTGATTCGTGTATTTTTGCCCAGATTTTGGTACAAGCTCTAAAAAGAGGGGTTGACTTCTCAGTTATAAAGTGGCTTTGATCAGGGGCGACGTTTGGGAAGGGCAAGGGGGCAGTTGCCCCTCCAATAATGCGGAGAAAAACTATTATATAGCCCATGCTCCTTGAATATCCGGATATATACCCCTCTTACTCCCCAATGAAAATACTATAGATTTACCCCTGTCTTCGATACATATATAAACATCCTCGTGCCAAAATGAAGTTCGGTTAAGAAATTTTTAATGTGCTATGGGGCGTTAGACAAGGAGGCCTCACTTCCCCCCACGCTTTTTAATAATTCAGTCATTCCAGCCCAAGGTTCTATTGAGTCCACCTGTATATGCGGGGAAGGGGGTTTAGACGTTTTTTTACTTACGTATGCTGATGGTATTCTGAATCTGAGTCGCACTTCGTTTTCTTTTGAGAGCACTTTCTCAAAGCTAAACCTAGAATATGGGTAGATTAATTTAAGTTTTAATGTGGATAAGACTGTAGCTGTCGGATTCAACCTCAAAGGACACTCTGATAAATCCCTCCAACTTACTGAAACTTGTATCTCCCTCTCTAAAAGCCTTATTTACTTAGGAAAGCCCTTTTGAAATTCAATGAAGGAAACTATTTAGCTTGCCATCCAAAATCTTGAAAAAAGACGAGGATAGATTGTGCGTCAATTGTCTCTAACGTTACATACAATAGTCGTTTCCATCTTTCTAAGCTTTATAATTGTCTAACTGTGCCTCATCTTCTTGCTCGTTCTTCCATTTGGCAAATTTTTCCTGCTTCAAAAAAAGAACTTGTTCACCGGATTTATTTTAAGTTTGCTCAATTTCTTTTACATATGTCCCCTTGGACTTCCTTCCTCTCTTCTTCTTCAACTCTCTTCTCTTCTTGGACTCTCTTCTTCAGCGCGAAACGAAATAATGTATCCAAGGAAAGTGCCGAAGAAAAAAACAACAAAAAATAAACGCGGAAAGTCAATGTGAAAAGAACCAAAAAACCAAACAAAAAGTCAAAAACTTAAAAGATGAATAAAACTCAATAAAAGCCAAAAATTAAAAGAATTAAAACCAAATGCCGAACAACCATAAAAGCGAGTTATTCGCCAATATCCGCGATTTGCACAAAATCCAAAAAATTACGAACTGCCATCGATGGATACTAGCAAACAGTTGTTTGTTGTTCGTTTCGAGCTAAAGAAGAGAGGCGCTTGTCCTCTCAAAATATTTGCTTTGTTGTGTTTTTTCAGTATTTTCATTTGGCCTATAAAAACCCCATTTTTGCTCATTTTTCTTTCTTTATGTGATGTCAGGCCAATGGGGTTTAAGAAATATTCTTAATGTCTTTTGATTTTTGTCGTGATTATGATATGTAATTTCTGATTGTGTCTATGATTATTATGAATATAAAGACTACTTATTTTTGTTCAGTGTGTAAGTTTTCTTCTCTTTTCTCTTTCTTTTCCTTTTATGTACTCTAGAATTTAAGGGATCTGCGCCCTTTTTTGTTTTGACAGGTTATAAATAAATTGAATTGAATTTATGCCACTCTGTCAAACCATACTATCAAGCCTTTTCTGATGAACAAGGCCTTCCCTATATCCTAAGCCTTTTTATGTTATTTTATAGGATAAAATATATATGACACATTTGAACAGAAATATACCATCAGCTTTATTCTGTTTCATTCTTTCTTTTTTAAGCTTTATGTGAGCTAAAAGTTCGAAAAATAGCCCGAAAAGAAGGGATACCGCATTTTCGCCTTTTCAGCTGTATTAAATCGTGCCACGTATCTGGTAACACTGTCGAGTAAAAAGCAAAACTCAAAACATAAAAGAAGAAAAGCACAAAGCCCAGCCCTTGGAATTTCTCAGAAATCATAAACAAAAGGTGAATGTTTTGTAAAAAACTCTTTTATTCCTTTTAAAATTTGATGATAATAAGCTAAAGGTATGTTGCACCCCAGAAATCAGCCTAGACTGCCACTAGATTCTCTTTTCGAAATTTTATTCAAATAATTGTTGCTCTTATAACTGGATAGTTTTAATTGATGAGGAGTTTAACACAATAATAAGTGAAACAATGGCTATACTCAGAAAATTTAGGCTAGGCTACTTTTAGAAAATTTATTTTCAATAGATTCACTCTTGCTTCTGATTAAACTGCCACCTGGGTTATGTTTATATTAGGCCTATAGGGCATTGTTTATTTTGTTTATAAATTATTTGTTTATTTGCTTATATATTATCAGTTCATTGGTGACATTTTAAATTAGCCTAGGTTGCTAGATTAGAAAGAAATGTGTTTATTCATGATTTCCACTTATCAAGGGAACAACTTATTAAGACATTAGAAAACCTATGATATGAATTTTTGAGGAATAGCTCTACTTACACTACAAGATTCACTCCTGGACCTGCTGTTGTTAATCTATCTTCTAGAATGCTTGAACCAAAGAAAATTCAAGTTCTTTTAAAAGGTCCAAAATTCTCTTTTTTGGTAAATTTTTACCAAATCATATTATTGAGTTACAAGTAAAGTGAATATACCACTCAATGCCTTTTTTATGCTCTTTATGAATATAATAATCATTTTTGTCAGAAATGAATTTTACCCTCACCCCTATTTATACAATTCAGGGTATATATTTGCACATTAGGGGGGTGGGGGTAGATTTTATTTCTGATTTAAATGAGAGGTAATTTTAAACTTTCCCCCCATCTCCTAATGTGCAAATATATACCCTGAATTGGTATATATAGGCCTAGGGATGGGGGCTAAAATTCATTTCCAACAAATATTATTATTATATTTGTAAATAGTATAGCAAAAGGCATTGAGTGGTATATTCACTTTATTTGTAACTCAATAATATGATTTGGTAAAAATTTACCCTCTTTTCTTCCAAAACAAGTCTCTGTTGCAGATTTAATATCCACTCTAGAGTCCTCTATGCTCAAGTTTTATAAATCTATTTACAACCCAGATGAAGTTAGGGCTAGTTGTATAGATAGCCCTTACAACAATAAAAAAAAGTTTAACTCTCCCACCAATAATAAAACCAGGTAATTTTTATGACCTAAAAATACTATCTAATCTCTGTAAAGACCTATCCATTATTATAACTAGGGCAGATAAAAGCAATTTTCTGGTTGTCATGGATATGACAGATTACACCACAAAAATTTATTCTCATCTAAATGACAAGATCACATATACAACTATTACCCATGATCATACTTATCAATTTGCTAACAAAATTATAAATTAATTAAAAAGTTTAAAACAAAATGGTAAAATTACTCCACAACTATATAATACATTTTTCCCCTGCAGTAGCTTTTGCCCAAAGTTTTATGGTCTACCAAAATTACATAAGCAAGGCATTTCTTTAAGGCCCATAGTAGCTTGTACAAAAGCCCCCACATCCAATATTGGGAAATGGTTATGTACAGCCTTTAAACCTTTGCTTTCTCAAAAATCATATATATGTAATTCAGCAGATTTAGTTGAAAAACTCAAAAATGTAAATATCTCAGAAAACACAATTATAAGTAGCTTTGACATTGTTTCAATGTAAGCAACTATTGATGTAGCCATATCTGAACAGTTATTAGAAAATAAAATCAAGGAAATTATCACTTAATTGAAGCTTTAGCTGTGGGAATAGATTGTAAAGTCTTAATGACCTTGGTTAAACTCTGTAACAAGTACTCAATGTATTTCCAATTCTTTTTACCAGAAAATTAATGGTTTAGCAATGGGCACACCCCTCTCCAGGTTACTGACAAATATCTATGTGGAACATATTGAAAATTTGGCATTAGATTTGTATTTCTTGAAACATGTCTTTTGGGGATGTTACCTGGATGACATAATTTCACTCTGGAACTATGGGGGAAATGAACTTAAGTGTTTTTTAGATCACCTTAATGTGTATGATTGAAATTTACAGTTTACTTTAGAAATTGAAATTGCAAATAAAATCCCATTCCTAGATATGTTAATTATTTATAGCTTTGATAAACTCAATTTCATTATTTATAGAAAACCAACACAAAATAATAGATATTTGCCTTTTAGATCAAACCACCCCCTACAAGTTAAAAGAGCCGTTGTAATATCCCTTGTTGATTGTGCCCTAAACATTTGTTCTGATTCCTACATCACAGCAGAACTAAACTTTATCAAAGACATACTTTTTGGAAATGGGTAAATATAAATATTTTTTACTGAAAAAATATAAATATTTATTCATATAATATTAAGATTTTAATTACTAAATATCAGTATATGTATATTATACTGACACTTCACATGCATTTGTATTTTTTTCAATAAAGTGCAAATTATGTTCCAGCCTTGGGAAGGCATAGGGGTTTTTAGCCCAACTTATGTTAATTTCTGCTCATTTTGAGTTTGACTTGATTATTTATTGTAATTTCTGCTTGTTTTGGGTTTCATTTATTTATTGATGCAGATTTGTGGTAGTTTCACACTTGGTAGATTATTTCATTTAATTTTGCTCATTTTTTGTTTAATGGAGTCCTTTACTTTTCTTTGAAAAACTTATTTTGTGGAAAAAGGTTTTTTAATTAATTTCTGTTTGTTTTATATTGGCATAGTCTTTTCAGGGAAAAAGAAAATAATACTTTAAATCTCTTTGGTTTTTTTTTAGGCTTAATAGTTTCGCCTGCTATTTGTATGCTGGAGAAAAATTTTCAGCCATTTTTAAACAACCTACGCCCTTTTAAAAATCTGGATACAAATAGTAGTGTTAAATTTAGTTTCATACCTCCTCTAGTTGACCTGAAATAGAAAACTTGATACCATTTGCAAAAAAAATCTATTTACTTTTTTTGATAGCTTGGATACACTTGCGCTATTTTGATTTGGTTAAATTTTAAGACCAGAAGTAGCCCCAAAAGTTTGAACATAATACCCTCAGTTGTTCTTGGGATACTGCTGAGATGCCTTATTGGGAATTAGAATTAATACTGTGCATTTTGACTATTAAAAAGGGCATTAGCGCTTTCTATTTCCAATCAAATGAGCCCTTTTCTAAGTTCCTACAACAACTCCTTTGATACAAAGTAACCTGGTTTTAAAAAAAAAAAAATAATACATTGTACCTATATCAGTCTTTACTATAAAAATGTCAAGCCTTCCAATCACTTTTGACAATTAAAAAGGGCACTAGTCCTTTCAGTGTCCAATCAAATGAGCCCTTTTTGAGTTTCTATGACAATGCTTTCTATAAACATCTTATACGCCTGCAGGGCATAAATTACAACCCTTGCCCTGAGGGCTGTGGGGGGAGTGTCATCCTCAAAAACATAATTTCTGGACTTTTTAACTATGTCAAACAAAATGGCTATCTTAAAATTTTGATTGGATGTGTTTGGGGAAATGCTGCATGTGAGAGGGGTGTTAGTTATCCTCCAATCACTTTCAACTATTAAAAAGGGAACAAGCCCTTCTACTTTCCAATCAAATGATCCCTTTTTGAAGTTTCTACAACATCACTATATATGAAAACCTTATATGCCTCCAGGGTATGACTTACAACCCTTGTCCCAAGGGCTCTGTGGGGTTATCATCCTCAAAGGCCTAATTTCTTAAACTTTTTTTTGACTATTGAAAATGACACTAGGCCTTTGAATTTCAAATCAAATGAGCCCATTTTCAAGTCTCTATGACAAAGCTTTCAATAAATACCTTTTATGCCCCCAGGACATAACTTACAACTCTTACCCTGAGGGTTGTGAGAGGAGTGTCATCCTGAAAGATATAATTTCCGGAAATGCGATTGCACTGCATATGATTGAACCCCCTTAAAAATATCGTCATGCACAGTATCAACAGCAGTATATATAGCATGGTGCTAAGAGTGACCGTTTGGGATAATGTTTGATTATAACTTTTCAAAATGATAATGCACATTGCTAAAACATTCAAAAGTTGTTTGTTTAAGTTGGCCTTATGTTGTTTTGAAGCAACTATTTATGAGAAATTAGCACAAAAATTTTAAGATTAATTATAGGACAGAAAAGAAGGAATTCAATTCCTCTCTTAGCACTCTGTTAGAATATGGTAATTACCAATGTTGTAATTGTATTGCCCCCTCCCAATTAGGCCAGACATACCCCTGGTATGTGCAAGAAATTAGCATAATAATGGGAAACCTTGAAAATTTTTCATAGTGCTATTACATCTGATTGGGCCAACTGCATTCAAAAAAAGACCTAATGTCATTTCTTTTTGTTCAAGACTGCAAAAGATTAATATCTCCCAATGGATAAAAAGTAATAATCATGTCTGTCATCCAAAAAGGAGTCTTGGAGTCTTAGTGCACATAATTGCACTTGAGTAAAAACAACCACACTCCTATAAAATAATAACCTCCTCTCAGTTCTAAAATGTTAGTCACTTAGCATCATGTGTTTTATTTGCAAATGATACTAAAATACATTTTGGGAGGGGATCTGATGTTTCCATGCAGAAATATTTCTAAGCCTAAATTCTGCCCATGCTTCTATACCTGTTCTATCTGGGGGGAAAGGGTTCTTGAATAAGATAAAATAAAAATTTTACTGTACTGGTATATATGTTTTTATATGCTCTAAATATGAATGAACATATTGATTTTCATTAGGTGCTTTGCTTTTTAAGAGGTTAACCCCAAGCTTCATACTGCTGAAAAGTAAAAGAAAATTGTTTCCATAAAAAAAAGAATGTTTCCAGTGAAGTCAGAAGAGCAGTAGAGAAAACACCAAGGTTCAAGGCAAAAACAAGTTTATAATCCTGTATTATGGTGACTCATTTTTAAACATTTATTTTGTTTATTTCTTTTTAAATGCTTTAAATATAGCACAGAATTTTTGTCAGATTACTAATTTGTTTTGCTTTTTAGGTGTAAGATGAGAGAGTACAAAATCGTTGTTTTGGGCAGTGGTGGTGTTGGTAAATCTGCTCTGACTGTTCAGTTTGTTCAAGGAATTTTTGTTGAAAAGTAAGTTATGCATGTCAAAAAATAAGTTGGTACTTGTCTGTTAAACAGAACACACTCAAGAATGACGCTGTCTAAGATCTGACAATCTAAGATTTCTCTCTCTGGAATTGGTTGTGATTTGCTTATTTTGAGTGAGGAAACTACAATATAGGTATATATTGATTAAATATTTAATTTCTAGATATTGTTAGGGGTTAGGTTAAGTTAGGTACCGGTATTTAATTTAATGAGTTCTGTGTGGCCTGCTTTCCATATTTCTTATCTTAGTTCCCATTATTTTATTCTGAGCATTATATTATCATCATGGTTTTGGTATTTTTCACTAGGATCAACCTAACTTCACTTCTTGAGTGTGTTGTGTTGAGCAGACAAGTACCAATAAATTTTAAGTTGTTGGTTCCCATCTAAGAAAAAGTTGCATGTATGCAAGCAAAAACCGTCAATACCGTCTAGCATTTGGTGATACTTGGCATTTTTTCCAGCTCTGTAATCATTTTTCTGTCAAGAACTAAGATCAGACACTTATTATAACCCTAATTTTACCAACTACACTAATTAAACAAACTATTATTACACTAAAAAAATGCCCAGTGTTGCCAAGAGCTAGATGGGGGTGATGGTTTTTGTTGTTGACACTAGTGCAAGTTCCCACTCTTATAAGTTACCCATTCTCTTTGATCAAAGTGATACTAGGCCAACTGTGATCCTGTGCTTCAACAATTGCTTTATCATTGCATCCTCTCAAACAAGGTGAATGGTCTGTCCTCAAACAAATGGTGACCTATTGACCTTAGGCTTGTACAAGCCTATAAGTCTATGCTCTCCATTTTGGAAAGATGTCCAAGTACTGAACTTACACTAGCTGTCGCGGATAAAAATGGGGAAAACCAACTAGGTCTCTGCAGCTGAATCACCTTGTTATTTCAATAATTTTGTCCTTGAAGCTCAGGACTGGTGTGAGATGTCTTGAGTTCTCTCTGGCCTCAATATCTCCTTAGTCACTTATGCTGATGATATTATTAACATTAGCCAAACTTTGGATGATATTTCTGAAACTCCAAAAACTGCAAGCAGAATATTTAAAATATGGTCTTGAATTTAATGCTGCAAAGTCCAATGTTGTGCTTCTTTACCGGAAAGGCCCACTTCCCCATGAAATTGTACTTGGGAATTCATAGATCTCCCTGTCTGACCAAATCGTTTAATTTGGTATTCCCATTGGAAATACCATTTCTCATATTCGTCATCTCCCAACAAAAGTCATCAAACGCCCTATATCAGCTGCTTATGCTTCTATAGTCTCTGCTAAGCTTCGTTTCAATCGCTGTTATATCACAACGCCATGCAACACTGCTGCTCTCCCTCACATTCTCTACATTGCACCCTTCTGGAAGATTCTTACAAATGTTGATAAATTGAAAATCCGCTCTACTTGAGTCCGTTTTGCAAAATACCTACTGAGATATCCAACTTGGGCACACAATTCAAAAGTCATCAACAGTTTTCACATAGCAGATCCTACTATAGCTGTTGCTAAACTTATGGAGAAACACTACTCCAAGATTTCAAGACATGCTTGGAGCCAGCTTCTTCAACTAGTTACCTTGTTATAGTTGTATAGTAATATTTTGCTTCTTTTTGTTCGTTTTTTTTTCTTTGTAGTGCACTGTCATTTTGTTTTTGTACAAAGACAGGTTTTCAATAAATGATAATAATAAGTTATGCACATACTCACCAGTCTTTGGTTAAATTTTTAAAAGGCATTTAGCAGTGTTGGTCAAAGTATTGTATTCACTATATTTTAATGGCTTGAATCTCTCTGTTGTGTTGGTTTAAATATTTTGGTGTCTTGGTAATGGAATTTTCATTTTTGGGTCTAATGAGCTATCTCTCAAAATTATACAACCACCACTTCCACATGAAAGGGCTTCCGTATGAAAGTTTTTGGGTCTTTTATTGGCCTTGGGCAGGTCATGTTTTGTAGGACCCAATATTTCTTTTCTATTTTTCTTTCTGTGTTAAATCCCCCTAGCCCAAGAACTTCAGGATGTATGTTTCAGATAAATTGGGAGCCTAGTTTTGTGGCCTTTTTCTTAGCCATTTTTTTAGGGGGAGGGAAAGGCTTCAAGATTGCTAAGGACTAGGCTAATGGGTGTAAATTTCAAATTAATCATATTTAAAAAACTGCCAAAAAAAACTTTTTTAATAAATATTTCTCTAATTTTTTTTTAGATTTCCCTAGATTCTTCTGTTTTGGGCTTTTTTCAACATATTTTGTGGGCTTTGAATAAAAGCAGTCGTGACTATTCACTTTTTAGCACATGTAGTTGGCCCAAAAATATGCACATTTGCAGCCGAAAGTTATCCCCATGGAATGCCTGTTCTTCATGGGATACTCTTTTGATATTTTTAAATACAGGGATAAGATTAAGTTCCAAAAAATGGAGTAGCACAAACCCAAATGGGTTGAATTAGCACTTATTAATATTCTCCAGTTTTTTTTTTTTTTTTTTTTTTGTGCTTTGCTTTGCTTTTATCATAATTGCTGACTAGAACTGGAATTGCCTATATTTTAATTTGAATCGGAAACATTACAGATAGGATTCTTAGACTAACTGACTTTACAGGACTTGTTTAAATTAATTTTTTAAATATATTGAAAAGTTATCATTTCCCTTTTCTGATTTCATTTATTGTTTAGATACGACCCAACAATTGAAGATAGTTATAGGAAGCAAGTTGAAGTTGATGGTCAACAGTGTATGCTAGAAATCCTTGATACCGCAGGGACTGTAAGTTTTTCTGGTTTTTCTCGTTTCTTTTGTTTTATTTTTATTTTGTTTAATTTGTTACTTTCTCTTCCGTTTTATTTTTTTTCCAAATCTTGAATGGTGGCTCTTGACCTTTTTTTTTATTTAATTGCCAACTCAATATGTTTGTTACATACTGGATCAGTGGCCCCAGATGTAACAAGGGGGAGGGTAACAAGGGCTTTTCCATTGTCTTTTTTGATGAAGATACAAAACAAAGATATTTGTCAAAATCTTTTGGGGTGCAATAGCCATGCCCCCCCCCCAGATCGGTGTCCATGTCTTAAGTGTTTTCAGAAAATCACTAGTGCAATTTAGAATAAAGGAGCACGTGAGAGAGAGAGGAGGTGGGGGTCTGTTTTATATATGGCACTAACTTAGGATATGTATGTGGTGTGGTATAAGGAGGTGTAGTTTTTCTTTATTTTAAAAATGTTTATTGATTATACTGGTTCAATCTGAGCAAAATTTGCGTTTATATATTTAATTGTGATTATAATTGCTATATTACACCTCGTAATATTTTAGAAGATTGATTTTGCTAAGGATAAAAAAGAAGAAAAAAAGTTGTTTTACATTCTGCACTTTTTCAGTATTCAGGAGGGGAAGTCATGCAAAACACTCGCATGAAGTTTGTATTTAGTTTAGGGAGTAGGCTGTTTCTAATTGTTGACTTTCGCTGCTATTATGATAAACTATTGTTGAATATTCTCTGCATTCCCTTCCAGAGAGCCCTGCGAGGGTATGTGATGATGAATTTGTCATTGAGATTAAAATTCTTGCTGAACTTAATTACGGTTTGGTCTCTGAATGGCACATAGCCAATCCTATTATAGTAAAGTGGTTCCATTTTTAGTGTTGTTTTATTTGGTCTTTACTTTTAGCTATTTCGAAGTTAAATAGACACATTAATTTTGGTCTGTTGTAAGTTTTAATTTTAATAGGTCAGGAAAAACATGAAGGAAAACATGTCAGTTAGCACTTTGTATTCAGACAACGGCGAACTACCAAACGAGAATGAAGTTAAAATCAAAAGATTATGAAAACAATTAACTTGAAGGTATATCGTAAATTATACAGTCAAGTAAAAAAGAAACAGAAACAGTGAAAATTGTATTTATAAAACGATTGAAGCTATCTAAATATAACGACCATGAAACGAGAAAGGAGCAAAAAATAGTCTAAATTTGAGCAGGGATGGAACAAAAAAGGGTAGTAACCACGTCTTTTTGTTTTTGCACTATCAGAACTTAGCATCCCAAAACACAACTCAGAACAACTGATCAGAGTCAGCGCATACTACCCGACATAAAACATAGTAAATACAGACGTACACAGCAGGGTTTCCTTAATTATCATTATTATCTGAATTATCATTATGTCGTGTCCTTTTTGGCCAGCCGTCTAGGGCTAAACGGAAAGCAGGTCGTCCGCGTTTGGAGTGGGAGGATGTCATGCAGAAAGATTTAAAGGAAATGGGAACTTTCTGGGAGTGTGTAAAGAGGGAAGTCTTGAATAGATTGGGCTGGAGGAGGAGCGTGCGTAGCTATGTTGGCCTCATGCGGCTTGGTGCTGCGGTGAGCTGTTAGTAGTAGTAGTATCATTATTATATGCTTTTTTATTTAGTTTGATCATTTTTTATTTATTTTGATGATTTTTAAAATATAATTGTATTGCTTTTTTTTTATAAGAAAAGTCGATCTAGTCAAGTACATAGGAATTATTCTAGGAGTTGGAGATACATCAAAATTGTGAAAACAATTCAGACAACTGATACAGAATTTTGTTTTGAGTTGTGTTATTTCGAGGGAGTTCCTCGATATTTTTTCGAATATTTTCCAAGTTCTCAATATTTTTAGGAACAATTTACTGCCATGAGGGATCTGTATATGAAAAATGGTCAAGGTTTTGTTCTAGTATATTCTATAACTGCACAATCAACGTTCAATGACTTACAAGATCTCCGGGAGCAAATTCTTCGGGTTAAGGTGAGTTGTTTGTTTTTATTAAATGATGGATTTGCTTATTTTTGTAATGAAAGCAGGTTTCAAAATTTAATTTCTCCACTTGACCTATTCTCTTGTAAGAGCTGTACTAAAAAATTTATATGGAAACGCATTTTCATTTCAAGGAGTGCTTTCTTTTTAACGTCGATAGGTATTGCGATGAAAAATAATATGTCAAAGTTAAACAAATCAAGGTTTACAAATAAAAGTATTGCTACTATTCGCACAAGGGGGACGACTTCCCAGTTCATGTATATAGTCAGATATTGCAGATATTCTCTTTGAATCATTTGTGTTTATTTGCTGATTCATTTGCTTTTTTTGTAATTAAAGTAAGGTTTCAAAAATAGTTTATCTGCCAGGCAATTTTTGATTTTCAATAGATTAAAGCTTTCTTTTTAAATATAAAAGACTTTCTTTAGATAGTAAAAATGCTGGTATTTTTTCAGATAGTGTTCGTTTTTAGATATATATATATATATAAAAAAGTTCTTCAACTGAAAGTAAAGAGGAACATTACAACTTAAATTGAACAGAAATTATTCTGTATTTTAGGGGGGCTGCCCCTTCCTCAGTCCTTGCTCTTTACGCTAAAGTCTTAAAGCTCTTTAAAAATACTTCTCATTCAAAATTAACTTGTTCAACAAAGAGTGAGGGTTGAGAAAGAGGCAGCCCACCCCATATACAGAATTTTTTTTTTGTTCGTTTCAAGTTTGAATGTTGCTCCTTATTTTCAGTTATAAAAAGTTGTTTTTCTTATTTCTAATTACTATTCTTCAAATTATGACAGGAAATCCCCTTGGTGTAACATTTCTCCTGGAAAATTGCCCTTGAAACTTTCCTTCTCACGGCAAATTCTCCCCCGCGAAAAATCTCCCCCCTCCCCGCTGAAAATCAGACAAAAAAATTTACGTGTATTTCTTAATAACAAATTCTGTATATGAACAATATTGGCAAGTTGTGTAACTTAAAGTCTTTACTGAGGGACTATGGATGGTCATGTCATCACATGTCGTCATAAAATTTAATCAACGTCAAGTACGGTTAATATATAAAGTAGCAATAAAGTACCTGAATGAAAGCCTTGGTCTGGAGGATTGGCAGGAGCAACAATGCTGAGAAATTCTTCAGCCTTGATTTGGATTGCTTTTGTGTAGTAACAGGAGTTATCTGGTTTGGTAGTGGTCAAGACTTACCTCACTATCAAGGCCGTATCCAGGGGGGGGGGTTGCCCCCCCCCCCCTTTCTCCCCCAAAATGTTTGGCTGGCTCGTAACAAACGTAACAAAAACGGATATAAACGAATTTTTGTGAGTTTTTTTTTGTTTTTGTGTGTGGGAAGCCGTTGGACCTTTCAACAACGTTGAATTACATGTCTTAACATTTTGATTCAGTGTCTTCAGGAAAAAAATCGGCGTGGCAGAGGGGGTTGGTGTTTACAGTCTTTTTGGCCACTTTGAAAGGGCACTAGGGATTTTGATTTTTTGTTCAAATGAGCTCCCTCCCGATTTTGTAGGACCGGTGGTTCCAAAAGGTCACCTCTGGAAAGGAAAAAAAAAACACGCATCTGCGATCTTTTTCTGCCAAAAAATACAAATTCCACAGTTTTGTATATAGGAGCTTGAAAACTCTACATTACCGTTCTCTGATACGCTGAATCTGATCTTGTGATTTTCGTTAAAATCGCTTGACTTTTGGGGGATGTACTTCCTTTTTTGAGAATCTGGTAAATTTTCTCCGGCTCGTAGCTTTTGATGGGTAACATTAAACTTAATGAACCTTATATATTTGGAATTAGCATAAAAAGCTAATTCTTTTATGTATCTATTAAGATATAAATTCCGTTTTTCAGAGTTTTGGTTACTTTTGGGCCGAGTCGCTCCTTACTTACAGTTCATTAGTACTAAGTGTTTGATAAATTAAATGACTGCTTCTTCTTCTTCTTTTTTAAAGCTCTCAGATAGTAAGTTGTAAAAATTATTTTTTAAAAGTTTGACAGCAAGACTTGAGAGAAATATCTTTAAAACAGACTTGCCACCTTGAATTTTTTTAGTGACGTCTCTTAGCCTTTGTCGTTTGACAATATTTACTGTCTTCTGTCTAAACAAAGATTACAAATTCCTATCTTCCGTAAATTTTTTTTCTGTATTTTTATTTGCTAATCATTCATTCATTAGCTGATTGTAGATGTGAATTGTGTTGCAATTCAGCTTATCTATACTTAAAACTAACAAGTAGGTGAGAACTACTGTTGATAATTAATTGTTTGAGGCTTAATTAAGAGAAAAATTTATTATAAAGAAAAACATCTTAAATAGAAGCTTTTCGTGTTATAAAAATAGAAACAGTGACATTTTAAAGATCTACTACTTAAGGAAGTTGCTTTTATTTTACAGTTTTATCGGAGCGGTAGATTTTTTTTAATTTTTTTAAGATTTAGAGATTTTAATTTTTTTTTAAGATTTGAAACAAGTAGGTTGTGTCAGCCAATTTAGCTGTACACGCTCCTCCTCCGCCCAATCCATTCAGAGCCTTATTATTTAAACCCTTCCATAAAGTTAATTATAATTATTATTTGTTTCTATGAAGAGCCGTCCTAGCTGAGTGGTTAGCACGCTCGACCTTGAGGATTGGCGTTAGAGTCCTTGTGTCGCTGGTTATTTGGTTTGGAGTGGGGGTCAGAGGCATTGCCCCCAACCAGGCCCCCCCCCCCAAATTGTACTTCCCGGCTGAAGGGCCATGAAAAGAATATCGGTACGGCCGGTGGGGATAGTAAAGTCCATTGCCGCATTGTTTATTTATTTTTTATTTTATAACTATGAACTTTAATATTATATTACGTTGAAGCCTGCTCTCTGCGTCCCCTCCAGTTTCCTTGTGGCTAAGAGTAGAGGTGTCAAATTATTGGGAGGGTCTTCACATTTATAATGTGAAGTGTATTAATTTCAACGATTTTAAAGTGCTTTTAGTTATATCTTGTTTGGTAAAACAGTTGGTAAAAATGACTAGATAGCTATTAAAGAACGTCCCCTCCCCCGTCGCCTTCCCCCTTCAAACGAAAAATCGGCTAGTGATGTGTTGTGTTAAGTGTTTTCTGTTGTTTGATAGTTGTCGCTTTCTTTTCCTTGATGTTTCGTTGTGAAATTGGGAAAAAGGAATTGGCCTCTCCGAAAAGGGATTTGCGCTAGTGATTAGGTATCATCGAAAAGGAGAGAGGCGAAACTAAGTTTTTTATTTTAATATCTGTAATTTATAGATTTTTTTTCATCCTGCAGGACACTGAAGATGTACCAATGGTATTAGTGGGTAATAAGTGTGACTTGGAGGACGAGAGGGTAGTTGGGAAAGACCAAGGTATTAATTTGGCAAAGCAGTTCAATTCCTGCTCTTTTATGGAATCGTCAGCTAAGGCCAAAATCAATGTAAACGAAGTAAGTTTGTTATAATATTACCTATTGTTTGTTAAATTTACCACCTGGTATTTTCAGGTGTCGCTGGTGTTTATTATTACCGATTCCTGGTGTTGATGGGTATTCGGTTTGGAACGGGGGTCTGTGGTGTGACTTTGCTCAGCCTGAGTTGACTGAGCTCTAAATGGGTACCTGGAGAAATTCGGGTAAGCAAAAACAAGAAGGTTGTGTGAAAACACAGGATGGCTGGCCCCCAACCTCCCCATTGCATTTACTGGCTGAAGAACCAGGAAACAGGTAAACAGGAATGGAGTGTGAAAGCAAGGGACAACTGGCCCCCAACCTTCCATCGTACTTCCTGGATGAAGGGTCATGAAACGGAAGTCAGCACAAATGATAGGGACTGTAAAGTCCAGTGCTGTATTCTGTACCATTACCTCATTATTTTCAGGGACGTATCAAGGGAGGCGTAGAAGAATAAGAAACTGAAAACACTTTTGCTGTTAAGATTGCACAATTCCAAGAAATTGACTCCTTCATCTGATCCAGAAGCTCTTCATCTTTACAAGGAGCCAACTTGAGGTCTACTGTAGCAACGAAAAAATTACCGTCGTCGCTAAAGGAGACAAGAAAAAAAAATAAAACATTAAAAAAATAAAAATGGTCTGTGAAAGGGTCCTAGTCAGGCTCAATTAAGTCGCCTTTTTTTGTCGCCTTGAGATTCTCCTGGCCCCAAAAAGAATCACTTAAGTTACTCAAACAGATTGACTACTTAATTTCTAAGGGTTTTTTTCTGCATAATTATGACGTTTCTCTGACCTTACGATTTTTTCAAATGAACAAATCTGGTCACAAAATGAATTATAAAACTTGACAAAAATAAGCTTCATCATTAAGATAAACACATGATTAATACGAGACGAAAAATCTCATTCATTAAAAAACCAAAAAAAACAACAGCAATCCCTCTCATTCCTACCTTTTTAAATTCAGATTTGTATATTCATTAGAAAATCAAAAAAAAAAAAAAAAAAAAAAATCCCGGCCCATCCTACGTTTCCGTGAATTGGCACCGCTCTACTGAAAAAAAACAAAACTTTTCTATTACTGCTAGTGAACTTTGGGACCAGGGTTATCCCTGAACTCTCAATTTTTCCTGAACTTCTGGGCGTTTCCTGAATCACATGAGCCTATAACGAGGTTAAGAGCTATTGGGGTTGAGAGGCCAATCTTCCAAGGGCTGGTGAGAAACCACTATCTGAGATCCTACGACTTATGATGCCCTTTGTTTCCTTTTCCACTAGTTTATGTTCAGGGATGACAACTGGGTGGAGGGGACATCTGCCTACTAGATTTAGTTCAGGGATAGCAAGTACCAAGGACAGTGAAAATGAAATCTGATTGCTGTAATCGGTTAAGGGGAAACTTACGCAACCATGTATATCTTTCCAATTAGGGAAAAGCCGGGAATACAAATTTTTTATGACAAGAACTCCATTTGCAGTTCTTTATGTTAGCAGGCACCGAATTTAAAAATAAGAAACGTGCATAAAAAATGTGCATAAACATAACTAAAACCATATGGTAACCAAACAGCTTCTGAAGGTGTATCTCTCGATGGAAGTTAGTAGATGGTTAATGTTTGGACTTTTACGTGTTGTCAAATTCAACTATTCAATTTTGTTCATTTATTTTTTCAGTTGAACGCGGCAACACTGGTGAAAGTATGATATGCCCTAAAAATTCTTTAATTTTGAAACCGCAACAACAAAAAATTGGAAAACACAGGTTGTCAAGTATGAATAAAGCTCATATAAGTCCAAGGACAAAAAAAGTTTTTATCTTGATGTTTTTAGTACTTTAATATATCAGTTTATTTTCATTCGCGTTGAGAACTAACTCAAAGAATATCGGAAGTTGGTTAGAGGTTGGTCTTATGGGATTTAGCATTGCAATATAGGGAAAAAATACAGTAGCGACATTTATTTCAACGTCTGGTGACTTTATTAAAATAGTAGAGGAGTTGTTAGAGAATCGAGTTTCGATTGTTAGATATTCGATTCATATTATCAGTTTGCATTCTTGCAGAATTAAACTTGAGTTTCCTTTTTAATTCGACAGTGTTGTAAAAAAAAAAATAAACTCAAAAACCAGTCTGCATACAAAGTAGGCCATAGGTAGGAAAAATTACAGGTTAAACAGACTAGCTGTCTTCAGGCTGGTGGAGGTGAAAGATTTTGGTGTATTATTTTTCCAGTCCTACATTCTAAAAAGCCCGAAGCGATCTTTTTCTGTACCTGTTGGCGGGGCCGCAGACGAAATATTATTAGGTTGTACTCTTATAAATATAAGATTCTTCTGTGACTCTGGATCAAACAATGTAGAATATTCCTGCTTTTCTGATACCCATTGAGTTAGTCCACAGCTTGGACTTAGTTCGTTTATGTACTGGTTTTAAGACAAATCATTTTTGCAACAATTCAGTCCGAAGCTGAGGTTTGACTCGTTTGTGCAACGAGTTGGTTTCTAGCTACTCAGTCGAGAGTTTTTCATAGTTGAATTGTTCTTGGTTAAGTGGTTTCTTTTGTTATAAAAGGTAAAGGTAAAGAATACGGCATTGGACTTTACAGTCCCTACCGGCGGTGCTGATCTCCGTTTCTTGGCCCTTCAGCCAGGAAGTGCAATGGGGGGCTGGGGGCCAACCATCCTGTGCTTTCGCACACCCTTCCTGTTTACCTTCCCCAGATTTCTCCGGGTACCCATTTAGAGCTGGGTCGACTCTGGCTGAGCTTACAGAGCCACGCCACTGACCCCCGTCCCAATCCAAATAACTGTCCCAAACTAAATAATTTTTTTTTTCACCGCTTGCATGCTCTAAAAACGTAAACATACACTCAGATCAGATAATTCTGTTTACAAACTTAACGTTTATCAGCTTTTAAAGATTGGAAAGTCTGAAGTGCTGAGTTTGAGACTAAGCCGAATTATTTCAGAAGAATCCGTTATCATAACACGAGTCCATTGGTTAGGGGCGGATCTTGGGATAATGTTCTGCCTCTGAATTAGCGGAACATTTTTGAGGAACTACGAAATCAGTTAATGGTGTAAATCAGTCGCAAAGGTTAACAGCAATTGATGGATATTTTGTGGATGATATCATTCGTGTTTAGTATCTTTACTGGTATTTTTCTTATTTATCGTTTAACGTTTTTATTACCGATATTTTCTAAACAGGTAATTCCCTTGGAAAATTAGAGAATTTTCTTTGCTTTTAGAGGATATCCTGTTTCTGGAATTAGGCCTATAAGGGAGGAGGAGTAAAAAGTATTTCTTTAAATTTAGGGGCATTTTTCTTGTTGTTTTTTTTTGTTTTTTTAGTTCTTTTTCGATAGAAATAACAAAAAAGGTGTTTTTCTTTTAAAATGCATTTCAAGTGTCTGAAAAAACCTTGCAGGAATTTAGGGCAGTTAACTATATAAAAGGTTTAATATTTATCTAGAAACTTTGATTTGGGACATGCTTGAAAGCCATTTGAGTCTATCTATCAAGTGAATATTGCAGTTGCTCACTGAGACATAAGAGACGGGACTTCCTTAATCCCTTTTTTGCCAGAGGGGAAATATTTTAGATAGCTTTCGTGTTTTCCACTTGACCTCATATGAAAACGATTCCAGAGAGTCTTGAAAGGGAAAGGATATTTCGATTGAAAAAGACAATATAATCTAGGTCGCTCTTGTATGTAATGATAAAAAAGAATGTTTTGAAAGAGCTCAAATAAGAAGATTAGTTTTCCTTGAATTCATGATGCCAAAGAAGATATTATAAAATGTAGTGGCTAGCTGTTTAGATCTTTTTATATTTTATTACCTCATATTGTTTTTTGTTTATTTATTAGAAATCTGTACAGGAGTGGGTTTGAGGGGGCAAAAATATAAAAACTTTTTTTTAGATATTTCCTTTTAAGAGTCTCCTGTTTTGGACCTTTAGTGGTGAACATAAAATAGATGAACAAATATACATTCAAATGGTGGTAAATCCGTTTAATAGACAGCAAAACAGATACAACAGTCTGGATATTTCGACCACATATATAGCGATCGTCGTCAGCAGAAATACTAAGGCATTAAGATTAAAACCAACATATTTATACAAAGCAAAGTAATAAATTTCGGTTCATTCACTAATTTTTTCTGAGAGAGTTCTATAACTGGGTTCATTTTAAGCCTTGAATTGTAGATTTCTTCTTTAACATTGCCTAAATGTAACCTGAATTTCTAATGAAGGTGGTAAAATCTTCGTATTCAGACTTTTGCATCGGTTTTCACTGTCTAATAAATGGACTTATCCCCATTTAGACGTTTATTCGTTGGTCATAGAAGGCAATGTGGTCTGGGAAAAAAAACTTAATTGAATGTATTACGTCGAAAATACATGATATAGATGGATTGGCTAATCACCTTTGTCATAATAAATCAAAATAAATATCCCTAACAGGGAGTATATAGCTTGTTGGGTTAGGGATGAACTCCTGAATGAAATCAATAACACTGGTCCTAGAACAAAATAAAAAAAAAGAGGAAAAGGCTAAAAAAAATATAAACACATCTATACAATATACCAATTTTAGCCACGATCGAAGGAAAGGATGATTCCACCTTATAAAATTTGAAACCTTATAAATTTAGCTAACATTGACTCATCTATGCAATTAACTATCGCTTAGACATAAAGAAAGAAAAAAGTAGTTACAAAAACAGAATTGCAAAGGTTTGCAAAAAGGGAATTTATGAATAGGGGATCTATCTGAAAATAATTCGGCGCCCTATGACAGTCAGCATATCTGTAGACAATTCCCGTGGGACATTAACAAATCTTTCTCAGCCCTTCGGAATAAGTATTAACACTGTTTCTGTTTTTCAGAAAAATAGACGGAAAAAAAAAATGAAAAAAAGAGAACAGAAACAGAAATAGGTCCCTCAAAAAGACACCTGTTTTTCCTTTCTGTTCTGTTTTTTTGGAGAAACAGAAACAGACTAGACAAAAACAGAAACAGTACCAATGCTGATTTCAGAGTGCCAATATTTCACAGTCACGCTAGTCACTATCGTGTTTGTCTGTTCACATAATGTTTGTTCTTTGGTTAGTAAAGATACTAACCAAAGTTAGTAAGGCTACTTTATTGTCGGTTGAACAGTTTTGAATCAAACTACGCTCTCATCTCTTTCTAGGTGTGAACAGGATTTTGGATATTCTCGAATTAAGTGAACATACCACTCAATGCCATTGATAATGCTCATTTTGAATATAATAATCGCTTTTGTCGTAAATCCAGTTTTAGTTCCTTTTTGGAACCTTGAAAATGATAATTTTGAAAAGGGTCATAATATTTTTTGTTTTTATATAGTTTTTGGGTGTAAAAAAGGTATCATTGGTTTCAAACCCACCATTTCATAATAAATCCATTTTGTAAAGATATATAATTCACAATTGTCACGATTAAGTTGCATAAAAAAAATCAAATCGGTTCTGTTCTCTTTTCTTCTTATTTTGTTAGTCCGCTTAAAAATTGCCGTTTCGACTAATTGTCGAAACATATCAAAGCCGACTGAAGAAACATGACGGATGGAGAAATGGCGAAATTGTTTTGGTTTGATTTTATTTTATTTTTTTCAACTTAATCCTGACAAATTAATGCTTGCGGATTATATAGCTTTGACAAAATGGATTTATAATCAAACAGTAAGTTTGAAACCAATGTTTTAACACATTTTTATTCCCAAAATTTATATTGAAAAAATTATCATTTTCAAGGATCCAAAAAGAGTTTCAAATTGCATTGCGACAAAAGCGATTATTCTATTCGGAAAGAGCATAAAAAAGGCATCGAGTGGTATGTTCATTTTATTCGCAAGTCAGAAATGTGGACTGCTCCATTTTTACCAAGAATTGAATTGCTAATATTTAAAATAACTTGAGGAACATATTTATTCATTTTTGCTTTGCAGTATTTTGGCCCTATTAAGCCCAAATTAACTTGGCACTATTAAGGCCAAAAATAACTTTAGGAACATATGTATTCATTTTTTGCTGTACAGTATTTCGGCCCTATTGAGGCCAACTCCTCGATTTGCGACAAAAGAATGATAGAAATCTGATGTAGAAGCTTGAACTTCAATTTCAATTCGAATGGACCCTCCTCCAATAATATTTCACGCTAATTTGATACAATGACCAAGGGAAAACGACAATGCGACACGCACTCAAGACCATCTTTCTCTGGAAAGGAGGAATCGAACACCATTCACCCTTTTTCTGGAGTGACGCAGATTTTATTAAGACTCTTGATAGGTGCGTGTAAAATTGTGAATTGGGTTTTGTTATGAGTGTTCCCCCTCGGATATTGTCTCTCAGGAGAAATCCCCCCTCCCACCTGGAAAAGTCTCCCGGCATGCAAAATAGAGCAACTGAAAAGAAAGTATGACAAATAAAAATAACGAAGAGAGGAATGACGAATATCCTATCTGTATCCCAAAATAAAGGCAGAACATGTGGTTTAGAATACTCTATAGCATTTGTTTTTTCAGGTTCCATTATTTTAATTCCTTTTTCGCGTTGTTTGCGGTTGAGTTATCATAGCAGGGTAAGATAAAGGATTAGGAAAAAACTTAAGAATGTGAAATTGGTGGTAACTGTAGAAAGGCTGCCTTATGGAGGAAGCGCGCAGAGATAGCATGCTGGGACTAAGAAATACTGGCAATTACTTCCGTGAAATTGTCTTAATGTAGACCGGAGGCGTCGCTAGCCAAAATTTTCGGGGGAAGAGGGGGGAGGGCAATAAACTCTACCGACTAGTCTGGATGATATTACTATTAAAGTTACTTCTTTAACAAAAAAAAAGAAACAACAAGTAAACGCGTGTCCTTGCTCTTTCTTCTGGAAAAACAAAAACGGTTCCTCATTTTCAAAAAAATAAGAGCTTGAAACCTCCTCAATAGCATTCTCTAATATGCTTGACATAATGGAGCGATTTTCATTACAACCATTTGCCTCTTTAAAGGTACTTTTCCTATTTTTCTAAAACCTGGCAAATTTTCTCAGACTCGTGGAGTTTTATATGTAACAAAAACTTATTGAACTTGATATATTTGGCATCAGCACAAAAAAAAGTTCGTTTGATGTATTACGTATTGTAAGAATTTTTTGTAGAATTTGGTAACTATTGACCTGAGTCGCGTCTTACAGTGACCTGAGTCGCGTCTTTTTTTATTGTTTTTATTTGGCTTAATTTTCTTTGGCTGCTCAATCCTATATGCGGAAGAATTTTTGAGGGGGGGGGGGTATACGCTATTCTTGGAATTATGCATATTAGGAATCAACATACAAACTAGATTCTTTTGATGTGTATATGAGGGTGTTCGTGTAACTCAAAACCTGTTTTAACTCAACCCTCATAAAACAAAACCCCCGTTTAATTCAGCTCCACCTCATTTGGTATTGCTGAGGTTGACCACATCTAAACGAAACATGCTTATGCAATGATGGGCGTACGGAAGGGGGGGGCAGGTGCCCCCCCCCCCCCTTAGAACTTCAAAATTTACACTAGATATGGCTGAAAAGCAGATGGTTGAAAAGGTAGATGTTTAAAAAAGCAATCGATAAAAGGTAGATGGTTGAAAAAGCTGAATATAAACAGCTGGAATGACAGAATAAAAGTCAAACAAGAAGCTAATATCCATAATGTCTTGGAAAGATTTAGCTCTAATTAAAGAAGATTGATTAATGCTAAAGCTTATTGACAATTTATGATTTTTGGTAATTACTTATTAATAAAGGTTTCAGAGGTATGATAGAACTTGCTGGTAATGTAAGGTTTTGTGAACTGCCAATATAACTTCAACCCCCCGCCCTTCATCACGGAATCGGCCCCCCCCCCCCCCGAGAAGAAGCTACGTACGCCCATGAACGCAATGATAGTAGTACCTTTGTATTGCTTGTTTTATACTCTTTCCAAATATCACGGTCGTTCTTATGACAATGGATCCTTCACTCCTCCCCGTTTTCTCGTTTTCTTCACTCAGTGAAAAGCTTACCACCACGAGATCACTTACAATTGTTGGATGAAAATGTTATTTGAAATGATTTTAAATGTGGGAAACAATAAAATGAAACAGTATAACTTGATGCATTATTTTTATATATCCTAGGGCTATACCTGAGACTATCAAGGGGAGCGGGGTGCATTGTCAGGAAAGCGACCACGATATTTGGAAAGAGCATAAGATAACAAAGCTAATGGTACTACATTTATTTTATTTGCATGTTTCCTTTAGAGGTGGTCACCCACAGCTATTTTACCCCCCCTCCATTCAGTATAACCCAGCTTAACCTAACTTGTTACAGGGGTAGAGTTTATGGGGTTAAATGCCATGGAGGTTGAGTTGCAGGGGAACTATGTGTGAAATATTTCCTCTCATTTTAGCATAATTACTATCTTGAATTTCTGGACTCCCTACGTTAAATCAGGCAAAGTAAATTTAATTTTCCTTTGCAGCAATATAACGTGCTCTAAGGATACCCAAAGTCGACACTCAACGTGCTCCAACGCACTCCTACCCAAAGTCGATACCCAACGTGCTCCAACGAACTCCTACCCAAAGTCGATATCCATCGATACTCCAAGGGTACCCAATGCGCTCCAAGGATACCCAAAGTTCCTAAAAATATGACTTATCATTGCAACATATTACAAAAATAGCTTGGGTATCATAAAACTCTATTTTGTATATCTATTGAAATCTTTGGAAAATTTTCTATCCGATTTGCATCTGTCGATTTATTGTCAGTGCCGTTGGCAAATAAAATGCTCTATGGTTAAAATGCTGACTGAACAGTATTGAATCGAGCGAGGCTTGGAAACCGAGGTATGGGAGCAGCCGAGGAGTTCCTATACCTCCTCTTTTACAAGGTATGGGAAGGATCATGAATAATCCTGCGAGAGATATGATTTGTGGATATATAATCAACCTGAAAGAATATGTATATCAAGCAAATCATGGTAACGAACTGTAATTATGGAGAGACTTGTGCTATTAAACAGGGCCATATCCAGGATTTTTGTTCGGGGGGGGGGGTATGTACCCGATTTGTGGGGGAGCATATTTTTTTCTGGTAAGGTTTTGTCTTTACAGGTATTTTTTAGACTAATTTTCGACTCGGTCAAAAATTTCGCGGGGGGGGGGGGGCAAACCAGGTAACCCCCCCCCCCTGGATACGGCCTTGCTATTAAATACCCACAACTCTAAATAAAGAGTTTTGATAACAGTAATAAATTAGCATTTTATAGTTGATTCTAGGTATTTAAATTCATTCAGTTTAAAGTTACCCGCCTAACGTTGAGTCTAAGAAAATTTGCCTAATTTTTGAAAAGAGGGAAGACATCCCTAAAAAGGAGTTATATCAATGGAAATTACACATCACATTCAGATAACCCTATTGCAGAGGTTTCAAGTCCCTCATGTTTATTTGTTTGGTTTTTGGCTAATCGTATCAAAATAATAGTCCGAAAATACCGGGATAGGGTTCGTTTGAACGGAAATTGGAATTTCTTAGTATCCTATTTTATAGGAAAAGAGATGCTGCCACAAAAAGTACCGTTTTCTGCTATTTTGTAGCGCAAAGCCACAATTTTGGCCCAAAGGAAGGCTAAAATACTTTTTGCCCAAAGGAGGGCTAAAATAATTCTAATGTAGCCAGTTGGTCAAGAATTGTCAAAAAAAAGTTCAAATTGACCTCACCAATTTCAGGGGGAACAATGTCGTGCGGTGGTACAATTGTTCCTGGAAATGCACGCAGTCCTTACAAAATTAACAGCCACAATATACAATAATTTTAAAGCTTCTGTGAGTGTTACGCGTAAGGCTTTTTAGGGCAGAGAAAATAACATAGCTCACTCCAGTGTTAATTGGTTTTACAAATTTTCTAATTTTTGTCCTTTTTAGATTTTCTATGATTTAGTCCGGCAAATCAACAAGAAATCGCCAGAGAAGAAGCCGAAAAAGACAAAGAAAAGCAAATGTACCATATTATAAACCAATTAAGGTTCAGTGGCCATTCAATGTGTATATATTGAAACTTTCTGTTTTTAATTAAGCCACCGTGGCGCCCCGTGGCACTGTGCGCCATTTGGTGTCTTCTATGTACCGGTCGCTAAGCATTGGTTAGTTACACAAGTGATCTGTGAACTTTATTTTTTCTTGGATTTAGCACTATTTTTCTTACATTTTTATTTACGTGTATGTCTGTCCAAAAGACTTCCATAACTTGTATTTATGATGTTCGCCTTTAGATGTGACTGCAATTTTTCATTTCACTTTCATTGCAATTCTATTCATTTCGTTTGTGTAGTTATATCATTTTATTTACTCATTATCTTTCTAGACTTCAAGATCTAAAATACAATATCTTTTTTCTTAGTTTATAGATCAGACACGTGCTCTGGGGGGTTGTTTCGGACTCCCTCTTCCGTAAATCTTAAGTTTCTTTGAATTTCAAGTTGAAATCTTATAAGGATTATCAAATAAAATTTGTTATTTAGTATTGCCTACTGCTTGGGGTGGGGGTCTCCCGCATAAATAATATTGGCATGAATTGATTGTACTAATGATGTGATAAGCTTCTAAAAAGTTTTGGAGATTGCATTAAGCATGTCAACATTCTTTATTACCAAGGATTTTTATTAACTATATTGACCATTTATCAGCAACGACTATTTTATCTATACTTGCGGGCTTTATTAAGAAAAGAGTGAAAATAATCACTCTTTGTAACCAAGAATTTAATTAACTATATAACATGAACTAGTGCATCTGCAAGGGCTACATTTACTACAATTGGGGACTATATTACAAAAATGAAAATAATATTTCTTTATTACAATTCCAATTAACGTAAACTAATTTATCTGCAAGGGCTACATTAATTATCTTTGGGGGCTACATTGCAAAAAATAGAAATTATATTTCTTTATTACAATTGCATTAACTGTAAAACATAAACTTATTTATCTGCAAGCATTATATTACCTATCTTTCTGGGCTATATTACAAACATGAAAATAATAGTTTTTATTACCAAGAATTCCATCAGGTTCAGGTTCTTTTATTTATAAACTAAATACAACTACAATATGGGTATGCCCGGCTGAGAGTCTAGCTCGTATTACCAGGCAACCGATAACAAATAAAAACAACAAAAACATAATATATAACTGCATTTGTACATAATCACACTCTTTTGTAAATAGATAAAAAGAAAGAAAAATGTAAGACTTACCAAGCATCACCCCAAGCCAGCAGCCAAATGGAGAACAAACTAAAACAAAACACCAAAAATAGTGAAGTGAAGCCGTGGGGAAACCCTACCAATAAAATGTGCCAGCGGGAAGACCATAACTGACTTAAAAAAAAAATTAAATAAAATTAAATAAAATGATCAAAGGGTTAGTAAAAGAGTTTTTAAATGACCCCGCAGTGTGCCAACAGAAAGACTAATATTAAGACCCGACCCATGCACATTCCAAAGTTTGGTTATGCAGTGCCTGAGTGAGAACCTCGATCTCTCATTGCACGCTCGGGGTTCAACATACTTAGAAGATCCCCTCGTTCCATAATCGTGCTCACATTGGTTAAATAGATCCATAGCATAGAAAATTTTCGGTAGAATTTTAGCAAAATACTTAACACAAAACATCAATCCATGAAAAGATAATAATAATTCTACTGGTAATATATTAAGGAAAGAATATATACTTTTATTTGGCGATTGTGATGGTAGGGATATTGGGGAGGGAATGAAAGTTTTCAGAATACGCAGTGCTTTATTTTGCTGCCTTTGAAGTGGTTTTATATGAGTTTTAAATGTATTCAGAAAAATCAGGGGACAATAACTCAGATAAGAATGGACTAGGGCAAAATATACCGATCTCATCGCATGAAAAGGTAGAATAAATTTCAAATGCCGCAATATTCCAACATTCCTTCCCAACTTCATCCGCAATTTAGCAATGTGTTCCTTCCAACTCATATTCTGATCAATTAGCACACCTAAATATCTCATAGTAGATACACGCTCTAAATAAGTATATTCATCAATGGGTAGTCTACTAAGTTCAGGTAATGACTGGTCAGTACGAGAGAAAATCATGAACTTGGTTCAGTACCGCTCACTGTGCAGGCCGTATCATCAGCGAATAGGACATTTAGCCCGAGATCATCCAGCGCCCTGTTGATGTCGTTAACATAAATAAGAAAGAGTAGAGGTCCAAGTATGGACCCTTGAGGAACGCCGACTTGACCAGTGATACCAAGTAGTGAAGAGGTAGCATTTCCACCATCCACAAACTGACTGCGCCCAGTTAAATATGAGTCAATCAGAGAATTTGTAGGTCCACGTATACCATAATTTTCCAGTTTACGAAGCAAAATTGTATGACAAATAGTATTGAACGCTTTTTTTATATCTATAAATATAGTAGCTGGAATTTCTTTTTTATCCAAAGTGTCGTGTATAAACTGTGTGAGTGTCAGAATCGCATGTTCAGAGCTATGACTCTTCCTAAACCCAAACTGAAGGTCATTAAAACATCCCCTCTTATCAAAAAACTTCACTATACGGTTGTAAATACATCGTTCAATTACTTTTGCGAATGAAGATAGGATCGAGATTGGCCTGTAGTTTGTTGGATCTTTCACGTCATCACCCTTATGCAGGGCTAAAACACGTGCAGACTTTAAGCAAGCTGGGAAACGTCCACTTGAAAAACATAAGTTGATAACATGAACTAAAAATTCTGTAACATCAGGCATTATCCGTTTTAATAGGCTTGTCGACGAGCCATTCCGTACCTTCAGACGACCCATTCTTCAGTTGGTATATAACTTGCAGTAATTCGTCTGCTGAGACCGGCGTTAGGAAAAGAGAGCAATCCGATGGAGGCGGCATGTAAGCAGAATATGCTGAATCGGGTAAACTTCGAGTTGGTGCCTCAAGTGATGTTACGTGACCAATATTTGCGAAGTGCTCATTTAGGACACCAACAACATTTCGCTTTCCTTTAACAATTTTCTTGTCTTTTGGTGATAATATCTCTTCCGGAAGGTTTTTCATTTTCTTTTTCCCAAGGCATTCATTAATAATCAACCAAGTCTTTTTTGGGGACCCTTCAGCATTTTGAAATTCATGAAGATAGTATGACTGCTTCGCTTGACGCAGTAACTTTGTCAGACAATTTCTGTACTGTCGAAATTTGGCCTGATTTTCATGTGTAGGATCTGCCATGAATTTCCTGAAGAGGTTATTTTTGGTATGGATAGAGGACAGAACACCAGCTGTAATCCATGGTTTCCTTGGTTTAATATTACGCCTAGCTTGCCTGTTTGATAAAGGACATGCCTTATTAAGTACTATTTCAAACTGGTTGATGAAGTATTCAGTAGCTTTATCCACGTCGTCACATTCTAAGCAGGGAGACCGGTCGACTTGGGACAGTAAGCTTTTCAGTTTATCAATCGAAGCAGCGTCCAATCTTCTTGACCTCAATGAAGAGGGTTTAGGGGAGGGACTCGTTTGAAGGTCGCACAGGATCGTAAAATGGTCAGAAGTATCATCAACTATAACGTTACAGCCCAGTGTCTCTAAATTTGTGAAAATATTGTCAATTAACGACGCTGACGACTCCGTGATTCTCGTCGGGATCCGGCATGTTGGAAGCAAACCCGCGGACATAAATCGTTACAAAGTCAACGGCAACATTACACGAAAGCATTGAATTCACATCCCTATGTGCATTAATAATATCAATATTAAAATCACCCAACATCATTAACTTACACTTTCTTTGGGTCATCAGTGAGCTAAGTTCATCGAACTTTTCTACAAATTGTTTAGCAGCCGAACTCGGCGGCCTATATAGGACGCAACATAATACTTTCGAAGAACTTAAATCTAGCTCAATAGCAAAAAATTCAAATGCCATTTCTTCATAAAGGTAATCATAATCATTCACTTCTCTTACAGGTATACTATCATTTACAAAAAAAGCCAACCCTCCTCTCTGTCTACCTATTCTATGTTTAAATAACGACTTATACCCATTTATATGAGCTAGCTTAGAAGATTGCTCATTTAAAAATGTTTCACATGCACCAAAAACATCAATCTTATGGTCGGGAAGCAATAGTGAAATATTTTTTAAACTACTCATAAGTCCACAACAATTTAGAAATGCTGTTCTCAGACACTTCTTTGTTGGTTTACTCATAATCATTCCTAGAGAAAGGTATTTGTTCATGGGTAAATTATTAATAAAATAATCATATGTGTTTTCATCCTCTCTATCAATGCATGAAAGAATCTGTGATAAATTCAAGGGTCTTTCCTCCAACTCACTCAACCTATCGCGAGTTCCACCACAGCCACCACTATTCAAACTAGAAGAAAAAATAACTCACCCGTATTCTCCACTTGGCGGTGGGCCGGGGCGACGCAGTGGAAAAAAGTCAACGGCAGTACGTTCCTGTAGAATTTCTGCAACAAAAGATATACGGCAAGAAAACTGAACCAATTTTAATGGATTTAGGCCTAGGAGCTCAGAGATAGATGAGCAGGGATTTGGAAATAAGTGAAAAATACGGAAAAAAAGAAAGCACATAGGAACGATAAGAACAAAAAGAAAGGAAACAAAAATAAAGAAGAACAGAGAACGAGATAAATACACTTTTTTTAGTAGGACACTTTACTTATCGATCTTCACATTCCTAAGCAGCATAGACTATATACTGAATAATAATAAAAAAAAACATAATCAATCTGACAAATCATTATATAGATATATATACAACCAATATTAGCGCTCGTCATGTGTTACCCATGGGCCAGTAATATCGTTTCTAGTTTGCAGCAATAGTCTGGCCCCGGATTGTTTCACTCGCGTGAACTTGAATATTTGCTGAGCTTTAAGATCACGTGCCTTGGCCGAAAGATCATTACGTAGGGCATTTAGTGAAGGAGGCAAATCAGTACATATTCTCATACCGCTCATCGTTTGAAAATTACTTAAAAACTGGGGCCTAGGTTCTCTGTATATTTACGTAGATAAAGGGACTTCATTTCCCATTATTTGTAATGCAGGGACGTACGCAGGGGGGGGGGGGGGCCTCTGGGCCGTATCCAGGGCGGTAGGGGATTTGAACCCCCCACCCCGAAATGTTTGTCTGACTCGTAAAAACGTAATAAAAATGAGTATAAACAAATTTTAGACACGTTTAAAAAAAATTGGGCCTACATTGCCCAATAGCATTTGCAAGTCCAAATTATTCGCACAAGAAATAAGAACAGGCGATACTCGAGCTTGTTTGTTGTTTCTAACTGTAATGGGGCACTCTTTATGCGGTACACTTTTTTAAGAGAAATGTCTTTTTCAATCTCTAATTTCTCTTTGAATAAAGTCTCAATATTTTCGGTAAGAGATTGGCCTGATTTCTCTTTTGGCAGGCCGTGAATAATTAAATTCAGCTGACGATCTTTAACTTCTAGATCAAGCAACCTTTTTTCGAGTTTCACACGCTCAGCTAGATGGCTTTCAATCGAAGATCGTAGTTCAACTATTTCAGCATCTTTATCTGCTAAGCTTTGCCTCAGTGACTGTATGTCGGACATAACTGTATCGAGCTTGGAAGACACTCCAGTCTGGTGTGCTTGGATCGAAGATTGATCATTAGAAATTGAAATCAGGCGTTCCTTCAAGTCCTTAATTGCTTTTTCAAACGATGATTGGGTTACCGCCATTGTTGATTAATTTTGCTATAATAGCTGCTCAGGAGAAAATCCTATTTAGAAAAACATAAAACGAAGACTTACACGCAAGGGGGGCAATATTGAACCCCCCACTTTTCCAAAAAAAAATGCAGCTGTAATTTAATTTCAATTGGCAATATTCCTTAGGCTTGTAGTCAGCACGCCAGCAAACCAGTCAAACAAGGTCACTTGGCAAGTAGAAGCTCTTAATTAACTGATATCGAAAACTAGGTCAAGTTCAAAGCCAACTAGATTTCAATTTATAATCCTCTTAGGTGTTCTCTCTTTGAACTATAAAACAAAAACCTACAGGGTTAATTGAAATCATGTTTATTAAATACTAAGAATTCAAAGGGAAGGAAGATTCGTGGCGGTTGAAAATGTGCATTTAGAGTCACAAAACATCGTGATTCAAAGCGCTGTTCAACAAAAGGCAACCATCCCCCTCCCCTAATGGAAAAATCTTATCTCCATCGCCGTGAAATGTTGCTAGCCTTTCTTGGTACATAATTTTCACTAAAATTTTAAAAACTTAGAATTCAAGATTGAAGACTTGACTTCTTCAATTGGCCTACTTGTGTGGTGGTGCCGTCGGTTCGATCTCTGATTGGTAAATAAGGGATCCAGAGTTTGAACTCAGCTGCACTTACACACTGCAGGGCCAAAACAACATCCTTAGTAGTTAAGTAACGTCGTTAATCCAATACACGCATACACTTTAAATACTTCTTCACTTGACAGAAGCTCCTACCCGGTAGAAAGAAAAGTAACTTCAGTCTGAGTAATTCTGGAAAAATCCAGGGCAACTGATCGATCTGGCAGATATTATTCCTCGACCTGAAGTGAAGCCTCCAGTAAGGGTACTTCTAGACTTGTGTGCTGAGGTTGGCTTGAGTTTTTTTTTTTAAGAATACGATAGATATGATAAGCTCGTTATGTCATATAAATATTTCAGTAATGATCGTAAGAAATATTTTTTAAACCTGTATACAGGGCCGTATCCAGGATTTTTTTTCGGAGGGGGTTTTACTAAAAAAAAAAAAATTGGGGGGGGGGAGGTTTACAAAAAAATAACTCAAAAAACGCATACAAAATTTGTTTATGTCCATTTTTGTTACGTTTTTACGAGTCAGACAAACATTTCGAGGAGGGGGGTTCAAGCTCCTACCCCCCCCCCCCCCCCCTGGATACGGCCATGCCTGATACTCGTGCAAGAACTTGACATTACGTCAATCTCAAATATCGTAGAAATGATAGGGCTGTTGAGTTGAAATTTTCAAGAAGTTAGGGTGGAAAGGGGAAGGAGAGAATACCAGGAATTATGAGTGGGGACCAAAGGCTAAATGTATTTCATTTTTGGCTCTGGTTGTGGTGAAAAATTTAATAGGATAATGACCCCGCATAAGACAAACCAAGCATGAATATAATTTACCTCAAATATTTGAATTCCTTCGTCGGAATAGTATTCTTACATCTGAAGCGAAACCTCTCACAAAAGCACTTCTAGACTTCAGGTTGACTTGATTTTTATTTCTGTTTCACGTCTAAGTTGAAGTCAATGATGTTATTGTGCTAATTGCTAGAAGCCCCTTCAGTTTCTTTTAGCGCATCACGACTGCTGCAGTATTTTGTGAATCTGAGCTGGCTTCTTCAAAAAGTTGAATTACACTTGCTTAACAGTGCTTTCCAGTCTTTTTTACTCTGATACAATAGGCCAAATTTACGTTGGATTCTCTACGTTATAATATACTAGCGTTTATTGCTGTTGTTTTATTCTTATTTTGACGGTGATCAAGCGTTGAGTTAAGCTTTGACAAGGTTGGGGATGAGTTGGAGCGTGCGTAATGTTAAGCTTTAATGTTAAAATTCACATATCAGGTTTGGGCTTCCTACTTGTATCAGGGAATCTGTTGGCCATTCTTTAATCCTATGCCAAACTTAGACCAATGAAAAGCTCCAATTTTATATTTTTCTCGGAATATGAAAAAATACGCATAACGACAAAAACATATTCTTTCTTGAAGTATCATGGTGAGTAAGATATTTTCCATATTAACTGAGCCTATTCTTTGTATTTGTATGTTATTATAATAGCCACAGATCATAAAAGAAGCGGAATTTTTGTTCTGGCAAATTTTAGAAAACGTGTAATGCAACATCTAGGGACAGGGGCGCAGATTTAGAAAGTGCGGGAGGCTTCTTTTTTCAATGAGGATACAAGAAACAGTACTTTCCAAAATATAGGGGGATGGGGGCAATTTTGTTGTTTCGAGGAATCCAATGATATTTTGGCTGGTATTAATTTTTTATAAATTTGTACCTAAAGAACGTGTAATCTGTCATCTAGTGTTCGTGCATGCAATTGCTGATACATCAATGGTGGAAAAATGACTTTTTTACATTGCTATAAAAAAAAAGCAAATTTATGAGCAATTCCTGTCGTATTTTCTTATCCTTCATCGGTTATGACTAGGGACGCCAATCAAAGAAAATTCGGGGGGAGAGGTGATATATATATATATATTTTTTTTAATAAAGAAAAAAATGTACTTTTCAAAACTTAGGGTGAGTAATTTCTTCGATTTATTTAATGAAAATCTTAAACAAAAAATTCAAGGAGGGTCAATTGCCTCTCCCTCCCCTAATTGTGCAGTGTAATTTTTTTATTTTTTTTTTTTTGTAAGAACACTGAAGTTGACAGTTCCATTAATCTGAGTTATCCGTGGTATTAATGGAATATATGTGGCGTAAAGTTTTTTTGAATTTCAAGGACACGATTAAAGATGACAAGTCGAATAATTTCCAATTTGAATGTATTTCAAATATTTTTTTATATCTCAAAATCTATAAAATTAGTTTATATTCTGTCAATCATATGTATTGCTGTCAATCTTACACATCTCAGAAACGGCTGAGGTTATTGCGTTGAAATTTTCAATAAGTACTGTGGACAAAGAGATCGTGAAATATGAGTTTGGGGGCTGTTAAACCCTAAAACATTCACTTGTTGGCTCTTATTGCGCCGAAAAACCCTACATAAATAATTACAATCCAATTTAACTAATTAAAATTGTGTTTAAATTCAACCGGAATAAAACTTACCGTTTTATACTATTTAATTACCAAGTCCAAATTGTTGAAACAGGTGGCGAAAAGAATAGCTACAAAGTGAAAAATGCTTAACTAATCCGCACAAAAATATTACACTTGTGTTGATCACGCAATGTTGTGTATTACGCAGGGGTTGTAATGCGTATTTACTGTTCTTAGGAACTGTCTTTGCTTGAATTTTGTGTGCTATTGTATTTTGTCTGAATTTTTTTTCAATCCTACGCACATATATTTTGAGGTAAATTTTGGTATAGTGTTGAACAAATTAGTGTGTCCAAAATACAAAAGTTGCCGTGATCTACTAATTATTGCTTTTCAATTTGTTTAATTAAATTTCAATTTGTTTAGTAAAGTAAATAAATTTCATTTCCGTACCTTTTCTCTAGTTTTTTTTCTATATGAATAATTAAAAAAAAACTTTTTCCCAAAAAAAGTTAAGAACTCCATTAAACCAAAAATGAACAAAAATAGAATCAAATAATCTACCAAGCATACAACTATTCAATAAATAAATGGAACCCAAAACAAATAGAAATTAAAATAAATAACAGAGTCAAACTCAACGAGCAGCTATTAATATGAGTAGGGTGCTAAACCCCTACGCTTTCTAAAAGCCAGAATATACTTTGTACTTTACTGAAAAAATGCAAATGAATTTAGTGGTAAAAATGTGCATTGTCAGTCTAATATACATATGCTGATATTTATTCCTTAAAATCTTAATTAATTTTTGATTTCTTAAAGTTATAAAAATGAAAACATTTAAAAGATTTTTTTCAGTAAATTACAAATTATATTCTGGCTTTTAGAAAGCATAGGGGTTTAGAACCCTACTCATATTAATTTCTGCTCGTTTTGAGTTTGACTCTGTTATTTATTTTAATTTCTATTTGTTTTGGGTTTCATTTATTTATTGATACTGATTTGTGGTAGTTGTATGCTTGGTAGATTATTTGATTCTATTTTTGTTCATTTTTGTTTTAATGGAGGTCTTCACTTTTTTTTAAAAAACTTATTTTGTAGAAAAAGTTTTTTAATTAATTTCTGTTCGTTTTATAATGACGTAGTCTTTTTCAGGGACTTGCCCTCCAATTACTTTCTATTATTAAAAAGGGCACTAGCCCTTTCGATTTCCAATCGAATGAGCCCTGTTTGAAGTTTCCGCAACAACCTTTTCTACAAAAAAGACTTATATGTCCCCAGGGCATAAATTACAACCCTTGCCCTTAGGGCTGTGAGGGGGGGGGTATCATCCTCAAACCTCATTTCCAGAGCTTTCAACTACTTTGAACAGAATGGCTATCTCAAAATTTTATTGGATGTGTTTGGTGAAATGGTGGGCATGAGAGGGGGGTTAGTTGCCCTCCACTGACCTTTGACTTTTAAAAAGGGCACTAATCCTTTCAATTTCCAATTGAATGAGCCCTTGTTGAAGTTACAACGACAACGCTATCTGTAAAAAACCTATATGTGAATGAATGAATATTTATTTCGGTGTGCGTGTAACTGAACCCCCGTGTAACTGAACCACCGTGCAACTGAACCCCCCGTATAACAGAACCCCCGTGCAACTGAACCCTCGTGCTACTGAACCCTCATGTAACTGAACCCTCGTGCAACTCAGCCCCATTTAACTAAACCCCCGTATAACTGAACCCTCGTGCAACTCAACCACCGTACTTACATTGGGTATAACACAATAGAGCTATGAACCATAGTTATTTAACTATGGTATTGTTATTGTTTAAACTGTTTTAAATAAAATGGCCGTCCCAAAATTTAGATCGGATGTATTTGGGGGAAAAATAGGGTGGGGTGGAAGCCCTTTGATCACTTTTAACTCTGAAAAAGTGCACTGGAAATTTTAATCTCCAATCGAATAAGCCTTCCCCCCCCCCAAAGTTCATACAAAATTTTTTCTACAAAAACCTTATGTGTTAGCAATGAGCAACTTGCTTAACTTACAGCCCTTGCCCCAGATGCTGCTGGTGGGGTTGTTAACCCCAAAGGCATGGTTATTTGATCTTCAGACTATTTTGAACAAAATGTTTATTTTTATTTTGATCGGATGTATTTGGGGGGTTGAAAATTTGACAGAAGGAGGTATTTGAGGTGGAACTTGAACTAAATCAAAAGACACTATGTGCATGCAGATTTTCAAAATGGCATATCTCAAAAAGGGATTTGTGTATTAAGTTGGAACTTTCAGAGAGTGCTTAAAGGGAAAGTAAATTCACCAAATATGTGCAAGCTCAGGCCTGGATTTACTACTAGGTCCCTAGGCCCGGACCTAGAAGCGCATAATGCTAGCGGGAGCAATAAATTATCACTGAGTAATTTTTTCCTGACAAAAACTGGACTGATGTGATTTATCGTCAACAGGTGCACTCTGCCACCACGCTGCCTATTCACAGAAAAGTGACTTTAAAACAACACAGGAATTCCATGGTCACTTATAAACTGTCAGATGTCTCCCAAGAATGGTAGCTGAGAGTTCAGTGCTATCCCTCTCTTTCATCACTTTTCGCTCATCAGTTGTGTTCTGTTAACACACAGTTACATGGTTACACACAGTTACAGTTACATGGGGGTTTAGTTAAATGGGGTTGAGTTGTACGAGGGTTCAGTTAAAGGGAGTTCAGTAGCACGAGGGTTCAGTTGCACGGGGGTTCAGTTGCACGGAGGTTCAGTTACAATGGAACCATTTATTTCCTATCATACAGTTAAACAACAAAACGCGATAGAGTATTGTCCTAAGAGGTATGGGGGGGGGTGTCATCATCATAAGAATAATTCCAGAACTTTCAACTACACTGAACAAAATGGCGATCTCCAAATTTTGATTGGATGTGTTTGGGGAAAATGTTGGCGTAAAAGGGGGGTTAGTTGCCCTCCAATCACTTTTGACTATTAAAAAGGGGCACTAGCCCTTTCAATTTCCAATTGAATTAGCTCTTTTTGAACTTTTTCGACAATAATATCTATAGAAACCTTATATGCTCCCAGGGTATAACTTACAACCCTTGCCTTGAGGGTTGTGGGGGGTTGTTATCCTCAAAGACCTAATTTTCAGGCTTTTAAACTACGTTGAACAAAATGGCTGTCTCAAAATACTGATTGGCTGTGTTTGGGGAAATGGTGGGCGTGAGAGGGGGGTTAGTTGCCTTCCAATTACTTTCACCTTTTAAAAGGGTACTATCCCTTTCAATTTCCAATCGAATTAGCCCTTTTTGAAGTTTCTATGACAACGCTTTCAGTAAAAACCTTATATGCCCCCAGGGCATAACTTACAACCCTTGCCCTGAGAGGTGTGGGGGGTTTGTCATCCTCAAAGACATAATTTCCAGAACTTTCAACTACATTGAACAAAATTGCTATCTCAAAATACTAATTGGCTCTGTTTGGGGAAATAGTGGGCCTGAGAGGGGGTTAGGTCCAATGACTTTCAACTATTAAAAATGGTACAGCACTTAGTCGGGGACAGCACTTTCTATAAAAACCTTATAGCACCCAGGTCATAACTTAAAACCCTTACCCCGGGGGCTGTGGGGGATTGTCATCCTCAAAAGACCTAATTTCCAGAACTTTTAACTACGCTGAAAAAAATAGCTATGTCAAAATTATGATTGGATGTGTTTGGAGAAATGGTGGGGTGTGAGAAGGGGTTACTTGCCCTCTAATTACTTTCTACTATTAAAAAGGGCACTAGCCCTTTCAATTTCCAATCGAATGAGCCCTTTTTGAAGTTTCCGTGACAACCTTTTATATAGAAACCTTATATGCCCCCAGGCCATAAATTAAAACCCTTGCCCTTAGGGCTATGGAGGGGGGTGTCATCCTGAAAGACCTCATTTCTAGAACTTTCTACTACATTGAACAAAAGGGCTATATCAAAATTTTGATTGGATGTGTTTGGGAAACTGGTGGGCGTGAGAGGCGGGTTAGTTGCCCTCCAATCACTTTCGACTATTAAAAATGGCACTAGCCCTTTCAATTTCCAATCGAATGAGCCCTTTTTGAAGTATCTATGACAACACTTTCTATAAAAACCTTATAGACCCCAGGGCATAACTTACAACCCTTGCCCTGGGGGCTGCGGGGGGTTGTCATCCTCAAAAGACCTAATTTCCAGAATTTTCAACTACGTTGAAAAAATAGCCATCTTAAAATTTTGATTGGATGTGTTTAGAGAAATGGTTGATGTGAGAGGGGGGTTACTTGCCCTGCAATTACTTTCTACTATTAAAAAGGGCAATAGCCCTTTCAGTTTCCAATTGAATGAGTCGTTTTTGAAGTTTCCGCGACAACCCTTTCTATAAAAACCTTATATGCCCCCAGAGCATAAATTACAACCCTTACCCTTAGGGCAATGGGGGGGGGGGTGTCATCCTCGGAGACATAATTTCCAGAACTTTCAACTACTCTGAACAAAATGGCTATCTCAAAACTTTGATTGGATGTGTCTGTGGAAATTGTGGGCATGAGAGGGGGGTTAGTTGCCCTCCAATCACCTGCGACTTTTAAAAAGAGCTCTAGCCCTTTTAATTTCCAATCGAATGAGCATTTTTTGAAGTTTCTACGACAACACATTCTATAAAACCTTATATGCCCCCAGGGCATAACTTACAACCCTTGCCTTGGGGGTTTTGGGGTTGTCATCCTCAGAGACCTAATTTCATAAACTTTATGCTACGTTGAACAAATAGCTATCTCAAAATTTTGATTGGATGTTTGGGGAAATGATGGGCGTGAGAGGGGGGTTAGTTGCCGTCCAATCACTTTCGACTACTAAAAAGGGCACTAGCCTTTTCAATTTCCAACTGATTGGGCCCTTTTTGAAGCTTGTATGACAAAACTATCTATAAAAACCGTATATATCCCCGGGGCATAACTTACAACCTTTGCCCATAGGGCTGTGGAGGGCTGTCATCCTCAAAGACATAATTTCAAGAACTTTCAACTACGTTGAAAAAAATGGCCCCAAATTTCCAAATTTTGATTGGATGTGTTTGGGGAAAAGGTGGGCGTGAGAGGGGGGCTAGTTGCCTTCCAATGACTTTCACGTATTAAAAAAGGCGCTAGTCCTTTCAATTTCCAATCAAATGAGCCCTATCTATAATCTATAAAAACGTTATGTGGTCCAGGGCATATCTTAAAAGCCTTGCCCTGAGGGCTCTATTATTATTTCAAAAAGGAATCATACATCCAAATTGATTGCTATTAAAATCTATCCGTTATTTTACGAGGGGCATTCAACGTTACGAAAATTATAGAAGGAGGTATACACAATGCGGGATCCAGAAGGAGGGGTTAGGGGTTTGACCCCCTTCCCCTTTTGTTCGATTCGTAAAAAAGTAACAAAAGTGAATATAAACAAAAATTTTTACGTTTTTTAGAGCTTTTTTGGTACCCCCTCCCCCTGAAAAATCCTTTCGTAACCCCCTCCCCCAGAAAAAAAACATGGATACTACCCTGTGTGTACATTTGTCAAAATTTGGGAAACACTGGACTTAGTTACTGTAGCCCGAGATCCATATAAAACTTATTATTTTTACGTAATACTTTCCGTAAATAATGAATTGGATGTGATTAGTTTGTCCCCTCCTTTCTTTTTGGTCCAGGGTCCCATCTTGGAAAAAAATGATATGAGGTTGAAAGCTGAGATGTTTAATCGAATGTCAAAGATCAAGATCAGCCAAAAACGTCTTTAGAATCAATTTCCTCCTTTTAAGCCTAATTTCTGTTCATTATATAGGATATTTTAGGGAACTTTCTTAATGAAATTTACGGCTATCTGAAAACTAGTCAGATCTGGTATAATAGTGCAGCAGCAGTACTAGTGCAAGTCAGCGTAGTAGCAGAAGTATCAGAGGCAACGTGCCTCTGATAAAGGCCATGCGGCCTTTACTAGCAGAAGTATGATGGAAAACAACATTCATTCCTTGAAGTTTTCTATTTCGCAGAGATCCAAAATGTCTTGAGGGATCCTTTAACTTGTTTTACATAAAGAGGCAAATATGACAGTTTTCGGTACTTGTGCATTATAAATAAACCAACGCTATAGACTGTACATGGAAACCAGACACGAAACCCGTCAAACGGCTATTTGATAGATAAATGGATTGTCAAGAGTGGTTTCTCATTGAGTTTACAATATTTAAACGATTGTTTTTTGAGGTTTAGGGGGGGGGGGTAGGTACCTAGGTTAGGTTACTTATTTAATATATGCTATGCTTTACCCCACAACAACCCCCCCCCCCCCCCCACCCCTAATGTGCAAATATATAGCCCAAATTTGTTTCTAAACTATTATATTTCCACCCTATTTTATTTCATTAGCATTAACCAAACTTTTCTAGCGGCTGCTGTGGTATATAGAAGTATATATAGACCACACCCCATCCCCAGAGGGGTTGGGGTGTAGTTATAACCCTACGTTTCGTCGAAATAGTTAAAGTTTTAATTCTCCCATATTGTCCTTCAGCTTTCTTTCTGTTGAGTTTCAGCCTTGGGTTTGTTAACTCCCACTTCACAATCTTGTTACTTGAATTTCTCTTATCAAGAAGTTCGTGGTATTAAAATATAAGTAAGGAACGGCCGACTCGGCTCCAATAGTAACCGAAATTCTAAAAAAAATGTAGATACATTATGTTGATAGCAGTAGATGTTGAAAAAGTTCGTGGTAACGAAATCAAACAGTTTATGGCAACGAACTGTAAGTAAGGAGCGACGCGGCTCAATAGTAACCGAAACTAAAAAAAAATGGTAGATACATCATTTTGATAGCAGTAGATTCATCAAAAGAATTGGCTTTTTATGCTGATTCAAAATATATAAAATTTACTAAGGTTAATTTCAGCCATCTAAAGCTACGCGCCTGAGAACATTTGCCTGATTTTAGGAAAAAGGGGAAACACCCCCAAAACTGTATTTCCTTGATTTTTCTTTTGGGCTGTAATTTTACATAGATACGATGTCCGTAAACATGAATTTATCATGATTAACGCGATCAAAGGGTATGGCAGTTTGAGGTAGCGTTAACGTAAGTACAATAAAGCGCTTCTGAATAGGCATGACGAATACAGTCTTAATCCTCGCACTATTTTTCTCAAAGGCGGTCTATTTTTTATAAGAAGTTTAACATTACAATACATTAAACGTCTAAAACAGTGGGAATCTATGGAGGCGATACATTTTTATATTGCTAATACATGCGTCGCCCTTTTTTGCATTTGCCTTATAGTTTCATGGTCCACCAAATTTAGCTCTGCAATCAATAATACATAAACCTTATTGGTATGGAATTAAATAATATCAAACACTTCGTGTTTAAGTCTCGTATCAAGTATCAAAAACCTAACAAAAAATAGAACTAATGTTAAAATTTTCAGGTATTTTTCCAATTTAAATTACAAGATTGATTAGATACAATAAATGTTTTGCAGTTTATAACTTTATTAATTCTGAACTAAAATAAAATAAAAATTGATTTTTTCAATTTTTATGTATCGTCACTCATTACGTCATATATGGTTATTAGAACACAATCGGTGTTAGATCTTACGTCACGATTTGATGACTTTTGATAGATACGAGTAAACTTGATGACACTTATATATTTAAAATCAGCAGAAAAACCCGATTCTTTTGATGTATCTATTGATATTAAAATTTGATTTTATAGAGTTTCGGTTACTATTGAGGCGAGTCACTCTTACTATACAGTTTGTTACCACGAACTATTAGAAATGAAAAAGACTTAAGAGAAAGAAGTACAGACGGGCTAGTTTTTATTACAAACAAAACTGTTTCTAGCATCCTTCCGCATTTTTATTTTTTTATTACAAAAAAAAAGACTGTATCTAGCTTCCTTCCGCAGACATATATTTGTCTTGAAAACCTTTTAAATAATTCATTTTTGACACTCTTGTTCGGATTCCACCAACGTAAGCCATAAGGTAAACACTGCAGTTAAAACAGGCGGTTGAAATTAGAATTATCTAGTTTTGTATTATACAAAACTGTAGAAGGACAAAATCTATAAACTTATCCGAAAAGAGATCAGCGCCATCAGCAGATTACTTTGTACCGGTCCATTTACTGTGTTACCATCATCATCATTACAAAATAATTATGGTGGCATTTTCTGCTTGACGGCATATTCTAGGACAAATTTATAATATAAAGATTTTGTCTATAAACATCTTGAAACAGATGTTAGAAATTGAAACTATTTTGTTTTTGTGTTTATGTCGGTTGAGGTCTTTTGCGCGCATCACTAGAAAAGGGCTTCCTAGATCTCTTGAATTCCGCCGAGGGTTTCCTTAGGTTCGACGAGAAAGAGTCAGCTCTGACGCAACAAGGCGAACTACCATAATAAATTTCAAAAGAAAATGGCGGAAATTTCTTCTTCTTCTTCTTATTGATACGGTAAGCACCTAGAATTCCTTTTGAAGTTCTTTTTCAGCATCTGGTGCTATAGGCAAGGCGTAATACCAATTCTGTTTTAAATCCATCTTAAAAAAAAGACTGCTAACTATACATACAACAAGCAAAACTACTAGCTATACATATGACAAACAAAATTCTAAGTGAAACTGGATTGTGCTCTATCGGTCTGGCATTTCCAAGATTAAAGATGGCTGGTGACACGTTGCAAGTGAGTGACAAGCAGAACCTTCCGGAACCTACTGGGTAAAACCAACGAATTCCACCTTTTCCAGCACGGCACATTTCTTACATTTAGCAGCGGTGTCCTGAGATATTAAATACTAAAAGCTCTTTTTCCAGTGAAAGTGAAAGCGATGTTACAACTGAAATTGACAGAAATTATCCTATATGTAAGGTGGCTGCTGTCCTAAGCCCACAGTCTTAAGGCAAAAGTTGGATTAGTTTATTCTTGATTTTTTTTTGAATATATTAAATATAGCAGGCTGGGTAATTTTTGGATAAAACACTTGAAAGCAAAATTATATCAAACAGTTCGTAGTATCGAACTCAAACTAAGGAGCGATTCGGCTCAATAATAACCGAAACTCTAAAAACGGAAATTTGATATCCGTAGATCCATGAAAAGAATCAGCCTGTTATGCTGATTCCAAATATATAAGATTCATCAAGTTTAGTGTTGCCCATCGAAAGCTACGAGCCTGGGAAAATTTGCCTGAATTTCGAAAAAAGAGGAAACACCCCCTAAAAGTCAAGGAATCTTCATGAAAATCACACCATCAGATTCAGCGTATCAGAGAATTCTACTGTAGAAGTTTCAAGCTCATGTATACAAAATGTGGAATTTTGGATTTTTTGCCTGAAGAAATCACGAATGTGTGTTTATTTGTGGGTTTTTTTCCCAGGGGTAATCGTATCGAAATAATAGTCCTAGAAGATCGAGGGAGATCGAGCACGTAGACAAGATATGGTTTATGATATTAGTAGAAGAGGGGCCTTTCTTTTCGTCTTTACTTTCATTTGAATGCTAATACCCGAAAGTTGACGATATGGTTTAACACTGGGTAACATGTTACCACAAGCACTAGCAAGAAGATGCCCCTCTTCATCAACTATTATTTTTATGTTAGCATTCTCTTTTAGTGCAATCATCTCCGGAGATCTCAATCTCGCATATCTACCATCATAAGAGTTGAATTGTTTTGGTACTCCAAAGAAATTTAATTCCATACTGTCATGACAATGCACGAGTACGTTTCCGATAGTGTTACCACTTGTACTTATTTCATAGTTTAAATACTTCTCCTTGTCAGCATTCAATGCTACAATAACACTATCATGTGAACACACTTTCTTAAAACGTTTCATCTTCACTTTTTTATAGATATTAGTTGTGTTTATCGTTCCACTGTGTAAAAAATACTGATTTAATACATGCAATAAACTAGGTAGTGTTGATAACCGGCCATAGTGTACCAGTGGGAAAGCCGCATCGTGTCTCTGAGCAGGCATAGAGTAGAATTGTTAGAGCCATAAGCATATTTCATGTCATTTTAAGATACGAAAAAAAAAGTTGAATAATTTCGAAGTCCAAAAAAAAATTTAGTCCAATAAAAAAAAGTGCTACTACAAACAATATTTTTCTAATAGTAAACGTCACGACTAACATTTCTATATCATTCATATTTTGAATTTGTAAAATATTAAATTTGATTTTTTTTATGTTTTAAGTATGTTTCTTGTCATTCTATGAGATGTAAAAAAAAGTTGAAAAAATATATCATGTTAAAAAAATAATAAAAAAAGTTAAAAAAAACTTCAAAAAAATTCAAAAAAATGGGGGTAGGGGGCAAAAAGTTGGGGGGAGGGGTCCCTTAGAAGTTGGGGATAAAGGACCTTTGAAGTTTGAGGTCCCTGGTGGTTAGGATCATTGGTGCTTATGATCCTTGACGGTTCATACTCATATACACCTTTATACTTGATTTGCATGGATTTCTAAGGGTTGTTCTGAATTTCATTATTAAATTTCTTTTCTTGACATCTACATCTCTATTAGTATCAATTTTTAGTACACTATAACGTTAGACCCTATTTTATATTGACAATACTGTCCAAACGGTACTTGTGTATTATACAGAACACATCAGTGAAGTAAAGCTATGTCAACTCACATGGCCATTTTATCATCGTTAACCATTCCCATAGATTGATGCTATTCCAAATTTATAATAAATAAGCTATGAGTTAACAACCCTAGTAGAGATGCCTTATTGACTCGTGTCACGCACCCCTGCTGCCACCTACAACTTTTTTTACATAATTTATGTCTGTTTGTTGTCAGTGAGAATGAAAAAACAGGAATTTTCTCACTTTGATGGATGTTTTCTTGGATGGTTATGTGTGTTGGTCAATTTATTTGATGTTTTTCATGGATGTCAACAGTAATTTATGTCTGTTTTATGGTTTTTGTCAGTGAGAATGGAAAAACAGTATTTTTCTCACTTGAAAAAACAGGAATTTTCTCACATTGATGGTTGTTTCATGGACGGTTATGTGTGTTGGTCAATTTATTTGATGTTTTTCATGGATGTCAACATCGATTTATGTCTGTTTTATGGTTTTTGTCAGTGAGAATGGAAAAACAGTACTTTTCTCACTTGAAAAACAGGAATTTTGTCACATTTATGGATGTTTCTTGGATGGTTATGTGTGTTGGTCAATTTATTTGATGTTTTTCATGGGTGTCAACAGTAATTTATGTCTGTTTTATGGTTTTTGTCAGTGAGAATGAAAAAACAGGAATTTTGTCACATTTATGGATGTTTCATGGATGGTTATGTGTGTTGGTCAATTTATTTGATGTTTTTCATGGATGTCAACAGTAATTTATGTCTGTTTTATGGTTTTTGTCAGTGAGAATGGAAAAACAGTATTTTTTTCACTTTGGTGGATTATTGAATCTAATGAGGACAGGGTCAACGACACTTCCTTCAAGATCTTGTTGTTGTTTTGGCCATATGCACAGAGTCATTAGGGAGAACACGTGGTTAATTAAAACGATTGGGAATTTGGAACACCTGTGCTGTCAGTCATTAATCAAATTGTTTCCGGACAAAGTTTAATAATGTCTGACAGGTACTGTCAATCATTAATCAAATTGTTTCCAGGCAAAGTTTAATAATGTCTGACAGGTGATGTCAAGATTGATTGATATATCACGAAATGGGAATTAATTTAATGTTTCTAAGGGGAATTATGGATTCAAGAAAGGGGAATTAATTTGTTGTTTCTAAGGAGAAGGTGGGGATGAGATATATTGATTGCGTAATCGAAGGGAGAGAATTCCCGAGAAATTGATTACATAATCGGTAGAACCCTATCAGGAGGTCCTGACGGGAATCCATTTATGGGCATAGAATGACGTAATCAACTAGGACAAATGGATTTCTGAGAAATTGATTACATAATCGGTAGAACCCTATCAGAAGGTCATGACGGGAATTCATTTATGGGCATAGAATGACGTAATCGACTAAGACAAGCAAGTTACTTTCTTAATGTTCCTCCTAAACCCATTTTCCAACTTGAAGTACTTATCTTTTTCACTCACAACTATACTTTACAGCTTTTTGGATACCTCAACACCAAGAAATACATTTCAAAGACCATTTCAGAGCAAGTTACTTTCTTAATGTCCCTCCTAAACCCATTTTCCAACTTGAAATACTTATCTTTTTCACCCACAACTATACTTTACAGCTTTTTGGATACCTCAACACCAAGAAATACTTTTCAAAGCCCATTTCAGAGCAAGTTACTTTCTTAATGTCCCTCCTAAACCCATTTTCCAACTTGAAGTACTTATCTTTTTCACCCACAACTATACTTTACAGCTTTTTGGATACTTCAACATCAAGAAATACTTTTCAAAGACCATTTCAGAGCAAGTTACTTTCTTAATGTTCCTCCTAAACCCATTTTCCAACTTGAAGTACTTATCTTTTTCACCCACAACTATACTTTACAGCTTTTTGAGTGTCCCAACACCAAGAAATACTTTTCAAAGACCATTTCAGAGCAAGTTACTTTCTTAATGTCCCTCCTAAACCCATTTTCCAACTTGAAGTACTTATCTTTTTCACTCACAACTATACTTTACAGCTTTTTGGATACCTCAACACCAAGAAATACTTTTCAAAGACCATTTCAGAGCAAGTTACTTTCTTAATGTCCCTCCTAAACCCATTTTCCAACTTGAAGTACTTATCTTTTTCACTCACAACTATACTTTACAGCTTTTTGGATACCTCAACATCAAGAAATACTTTTCAAAGACCATTTCAGAGCAAGTTACTTTCTTGATGTTCCTCCTAAACCCATTTTCCAACTTGAAGTACTTATCTTTTTCACTCACAACTATACTTTACAGCTTTTTGAGTGTCCCAACACCAAGAAATACTTTTCAAAGACCATTTCAGAGCAAGTTACTTTCTTAATGTCCCTCCTAAACCCATTTTCCAACTTGAAGTACTTATCTTTTTCACTCACAACTATACTTTACAGCTTTTTGAGTGTCCCAACACCAAGAAATACTTTTCAAAGACCATTTCAGAGCAAGTTACTTTCTTAATGTCCCTCCTAAACCCATTTTCCAACTTGAAGTACTTATCTTTTTCACTCCCAACTATACTTTACAGCTTTTTGGATACCTCAACACCAAGAAATACTTTTCAAAGACCATTTCAGAGCAAGTTACTTTCTTAATGTTCCTCCTAAACCCATTTTGCAACTTGAAGTACTTATCTTTTTCACCCACAACTATACTTTACAGCTTTTTGAGTGTCCCAACACCAAGAAATACTTTTTAAAGACCATTTCAGAGCAAGTTACTTTCTTAATGTCCCTCCTAAACCCATTTTCCAACTTGAAGTACTTATCTTTTTCACCCACAACTATACTTTACAGCTTTTTGGTTACCTCAACACCAAGAAATACCTTTCAAAGATCATTTCAGAGCAAGTTACTTTCTTAATGTGCCCCCCTAAACCAATTTTATAACTTGAAGTACTTATGTTTTTCACTTACAACTATACTTTACAGCTTTTTGAGTGTCCCAACACCAAGAAATACTTTTCAAAGACCATTTCAGAGCAAGTTACTTTCTTAATGTCCCTCCTAAACCCATTTTGCAACTTGAAGTACTTATCTTCTTCACCCACAACTATACTTTACAGCTTTTTGAATGTCCCATTACCAAGAAATACTTTTCAAAGACCATTTCAGAGCAAGTTACTTTCTTAATGTCCCTCCTAAACCCATTTTGCAACTTGAAGTACTTATCTTCTTCACCCACAACTATACTTTACAGCTTTTTGAATGTCCCAACACCAAGAAATACTTTTCAAAGACCATTTCAGAGCAAGTTACTTTCTTAATGTCCCTCCTAAACCCATTTTCCAACTTGAAGTACTTATCTTTTTCACTCACAACTATACTTTACAGCTTTTTAGATACCTCAACACCAAGAAATACTTTTCAAAGACCATTTCAGAGCAAGTTACTTTCTTAATGTCCCTCCTAAACCCATTTTATAACTTGAAGTACTTATGTTTTTCACCCACAACTATACTTTACAGCTTTTTGAATGCTCCAACACCAAGCAATACTTTTCAAAGGCATTTCAGAACAAATTCTTTTCTTAATATGCTTCTTAAACTTATTTTACAAATTCTAAATTTTTCCATAGTAGATAGAAAAAGCTATATCATAGCTGTGAATATTTTCTCGAAAGATAAGCAGTTCTATTTCAATTTTAAATTTTCTCAATGAAGTGAAGAAAAGTTCAAGTTCTCTTCTGAATTTTCTCAATGAAAAAGAAATTAGTTTTTATTCAATTCTATTTTTCCAAATAATATAAAAATTTTCCACTTTAGTTCAGATTTTTCTCAAAGGGATGAAAAATTTAAAATACTGTTCCAAATTTTCTCAACGAAGTGAAGAAAAGTTCAAGTTCTCTTCTGAACTTTACCAAAGAACACACTTCAATTCTAATTTCTCCAGAGAAAACAAAAATCTTCCACTTCAGTTCTTTATTTCACAAAGACATAAAGAAATTTAAAGTTCAATTCTAATTTTTCGATGGAAGATAGAAAAAGTAATACTATACTTGTGAATATTTTCACGGAAGATAAAAAGTTCTAGTTCAATTTAAAAGTTTCTCAACGAATCAAGGAAAGTTCAAGTTCTCTTCTGAATTGTCTCAATGAAAAAGAAATTAGTCATTGATCATTTCTATTTTTCCAAATAATATAAAATTTTCCACTTTAGTTCAGATCTGTCTCGAAGAGATGAAAAATTTAAAATACTGTTCCAAATTTTTCACAGAAGATAAAAAAGTTCAAGTTCTATTCGGAATTTTACCAAAGAACACACTTCAATTCTAATTTCTCCAGAGAAAACAAAAATCTTCCACTTCAGTTCTTTATTTCACAAAGACATAAAGAAATTTAAAGTTCAATTCTAAATTTTTCGGTGGAAGATAGAAAAAGTAATACCATACTTGTGAATATTTTCACGAAAGATAAAAAGTTCTAGTTCAATTTAAAATTTTCTCAACGAAGTGAAGAATAGTTCAAGTTCTCTTCTGAAATTTACCAAAGAACACACTTCAATTCTAATTTCTCCAGAGAAAACAAAAATCTTCCACTTCAGTTCTTTATTTCACAAAGACATAAAGAAATTTAAAGTTCAATTCTAATTTTTCGGTGGAAGATAGAAAAAGTAATACCTTACTTGTGAATATTTTCACGGAAGATAAAAAGTTCTAGTTCAATTTAAAATTTTCTCAACGAAGTCAAGGAAAGTTCAAGTTCTCTTCTGAATTTTCTCAATGAAAAAGAAATTAGTCATTGATCATTTCTATTTTTCCAAAAAATAAAAAATTTTCCACTTTAGTTCAGATCTGTCTCGAAGAGATGAAAAATCTAAAATACTGTTCCAAATTTTCACAACGAAGCGAAGAAAAGTTCAAGTTCTCTTCTGAAATTTACCAAAGAACACACTTCAATTCTAATTTCTCCAGAGAAAACAAAAATCTTCCACTTCAGTTCTTTATTTCACAAAGACATAAAGAAATTTAAAGTTCAATTCTAATTTTTCGGTGGAAGATAGAAAAAGTAATACCATACCTGTGAATATTTTCATGGAAGATAAAAAGTTCTAGTTCAATTTTAAATTTTCTCAACGAAGTGAAGAAAAGTTCAAGTTCTCTTCTGAACTTTACCAAAGAACACACTTCAATTCTAATTTCTCCAGAGAAAACAAAAATCTTCCACTTCAGTTCTTTATTTCACAAAGACATAAAGAAATTTAAAGTTCAATTCTAATTTTTCGGTGGAAGATAGAAAAAGTAATACCATACTTGTGAATATTTTCACGGTAGATAAAAAGTTCTACTTCAATTTAAAATTTTCTCAACGAAGTCAAGGAAAGTTCAAGTTCTCTTCTGAATTTTCTCAATGAAAAAGAAATTAGTCATTGATCATTTCTATTTTTCCAAATAATATAAAAATTTTCCACTTTAGTTCAGATCTGGCTCGAAGAGATGAAAAATTTAAAATACTGTTCCAAATTTTTCACTGAAGATAAAAAAGTTCAAGTTCTCTTTGGAATTTTACCAAAGAACACAATTCAATTCTAATTTCTCCAGAGAAAATAAAAATCTTCCACTTCAGTTCTTTATTTCACAAAGACATAAAGAAATTTAAAGTTCAATTCTAAATTTTTCGGTGGAAGATAGAAAAAGTAATACCATACCTACTTGTGAATATTTTCCCGGAAGATAAAAAGTTCTAGTTCAATTTAAAATTTTCTCAACGAAGTGAAGAAAAGTTCAAGTTCTCTTCTGAACTTTACCAAAGAACACACTTCAATTCTAATTTCTCCAGAGAAAAAAAAATCTTCCACTTCAGTTCTTTATTTCACAAAGACATAAAGAAATTTAAAGTTCAATTCTAATTTTTCGGTGGAAGATAGAAAAAGTAATACCATACTTGTGAATATTTTCACGGAAGATAAAAAGTTCTAGTTCAATTTAAAATTTTCTCAACGAAGTCAAGGAAAGTTCAAGTTCTCTTCGGAATTTTACCAAAGAACACACTTCAGTTCTAATTTCTCCAGAGAAAACAAAAATCTTCTACTTCAGTTCTTTATTTCACAAAGACATAAAGAAATGTAAAGTTCAATTCTAAATTTTTCGGTGGAAGATAGAAAAAGTAATACCATACTTGTGAATATTTTCACGAAAGATAAAAAGTTCTAGTTCAATTTAAAATTTTCTCAACGAAGTGAAGAATAGTTCAAGTTCTCTTCTGAACTTTACCAAAGAACATACTTCAATTCTAATTTCTCCAGAGAAAACAAAAATCTTCCACTTCAGTTCTTTATTTCACAAAGACATAAAGAAATTTAAAGTTCAATTCTAATTTTTCGGTGGAAGATAGAAAAAGTAATACCATACTTGTGAATATTTTCACGGAAGATAAAAAGTTCTAGTTCAATTTAAAATTTTCTCAACGAAGTCAAGGAAAGTTCAAGTTCTCTTCTGAATTTTCTCAATGAAAAAGAAATTAGTCATTGATCATTTCTATTTTTCCAAATAATATAAAAATTTTCCACTTTAGTTCAGATCTGTCTCGAAGAGATGAAAAATCTAAAATACTGTTCCAAATTTTCTCAACGAAGCGAAGAAAAGTTCAAGTTCTCTTCTGAACTTTACCAAAGAACACACTTCAATTCTAATTTCTACAGAGAAAACAGAAATCTTCCACTTCAGTTCTTTATTTCACAAAGACATAAAGAAATTTAAAGTTCAATTCTAATTTTTCGGTGGAAGATAGAAAAAGTAATACCATACCTGTGAATATTTTCATGGAAGATAAAAAGTTCTAGTTCAATTTTAAATTTTCTCAACGAAGTGAAGAAAAGTTCAAGTTCTCTTCTGAACTTTACCAAAGAACACACTTCAATTCTAATTTTTCCAGAGAAAACAAAAATCTTCCACTTCAGTTCTTTATTTCACAAAGACATAAAGAAATTTAAAGTTCAATTCTAATTTTTCGGTGGAAGATAGAAAAAGTAATACCATACTTGTGAATATTTTCACGGAAGATAAAAAGTTCTAGTTCAATTTAAAATTTTCTCAACGAAGTCAAGGAAAGTTCAAGTTCTATTCTGAACTTTACCAAAGAACACACTTCAATTCTAATTTCTCCAGAGAAAACAAAAATCTTCCACTTCAGTTCTTTATTTCACAAAGACATAAAGAAGTTTAAAGTTCAATTCTAAATTTTTCGGTGGGAGATAGAAAAATTAATACCATACTTGTGATTGTTTTCACGGAATATAAAAAGTTCTAGTTCAATTTAAAATTTTCTCAATGAAGTGAAGAAAAGTTCATGTTCTCTACTGAATTTTACCAAAGAACACAATTCAATTCTAATTTCTACAGAGAAAATAAAAATCTTCCACTTCAGTTCTTTATTTCACAAAAGACATAAAGAAATTTAAAGTTCAATTCTAAATTTTTCGGTGGAAGATAGAAAAAGTAATACCATACTTGTGAATATTTTCCCGGCAGATAAAAAGTTCTAGTTCAATTTAAAATTTTCTCAACGAAGTGAAGAAAAGTTCAAGTTCTCTTCTGAACTTTACCAAAGAACACACTTCAATTCTAATTTCTCCAGAGAAAATAAAAATCTTCCACTTCAGTTTTAAGTTCCCCAAAGAAATAAAGAAATTTAAAGTTCTATTCTAAATTTTTAGATGGAAGATAGAAAAAGTAATACTATGACTGCGATTGTTTTCCATGAAGATCAAAAGTTTCACTTTATTTATAATTTTTCTTAAATTCAGTTCTGATTTTTCTCAAAGAGATGAAAAATTTAAAGTTCTGTTCCAAATTTTTCATAGAAGATAGAAAAAGTTATACATTGATTGTGAATATTCAACATGAAGATAAGGAACTCCACTTTAATTCTGAGTTTTCTCGAAGAAGTGCAAATTGTTCAAGTTCTCTTCTGAATTTTCTTAAAGAAGAGAAAAAAGTTAACTCAATTCTGAATTTTACCAATGAAAATGAAAAAACCTTCCACTTCAGTTCTTAATTTCTCAAAGACATAAAAAATTTAAAGTTCAGTTCTAAATTTTTCTGTAGAAGATAGGAAAAGTTATACTATGATTGTGATTATTTTCCAGTGAAGATAAAAATTTTCACTTTAATTCTAATTTTCTTAAGTTCACTACCGATTTTTTGCAAAGAGATGAAAAATTTAAAGTTCTGTTCCAAATTTTTCATAGAAGATAGAAAAAGTTATACATTGATTTGAATATTCGACATGAAGATAAGGAGCATCACTTTAATTCTGAGTTTTCTCGAAGAAGTGCAAAATGTTCAAGTTCTCTTCTGAATTTTCTTAAAGAAGTGAAAAAAGTTAGCTCAATTCTGAATTTTACCAATGAAAATGAAAAAAGCTTCCACTTCAGTTCTTAATTCCTCAAAGACATAAAAAATTCAAAGTTCTCTTCTAATTTTTCCAAGAAAATAAAAAGGCTCCACTTCAGTTCTGTTTTTTTTTCTCAAAGAGATGAAAAATTTAAAGTTCTTTTCTAATTTTAAATTAAATTTTAGCTCCTTTGTCTTATGGATTTACCCATCAAATTTTTAAATTAGAAAATGAGTGACTCGTTCTATTATTAAAGACAATCGTTCAAACTCGTTCATCTAACCTTCAAAACAATAGGTTAGGTTAGGTATAAATAAATATTAATAAATAAATAGAAACATTTCTAAATGTTTAAGTTAGGTTAGGTTAGGTTAACTTATCATGAGTGCTCAAGATAAGTTAACCTAACCTTTTCCGGCGAGTATGGTTAGGTTAGGTTAGACTAGATTAAGTTAGGTTAGATTAGGTTAGGTTAGGTTAGCCTACGTACGCTTCACTTAGGTTAGCTTAGGTTAGGTGAGAGACATGCAAAAAGTTAGGTGTATGATTAGGTTAGGTTAGGTTAGATTAAGTTAGGTTAGGTTAAGTTAGGTTAGACTAGGTTAGCCTACGTACGCGCGCGTACGTAGGCTATCTTCATGGAAAACAATCGCAGTCATAGTATTATTTTTTCTATCTTCCATCTAAAAATTTAGAATAGAACTTTAAATTTCTTTATTTCTTTGGGGAACTTAAAACTGAAGTGGAAGATTTTTATTTTCTCTTGAGAAATTAGAATTGAAGTGTGTTCTTTGGTAAAGTTCAGAAGAGAACTTGAACTTTTCTTCACTTCGTTGAGAAAATTTTAAATTGAACTAGAACTTTTTATCTGCCGGGAAAATATTCACAAGTATGGTATTACTTTTTCTATCTTCCACCGAAAAATTTAGAATTGAACTTTAAATTTCTTTATGTCTTTGTGAAATAAAGAACTGAAGTGGAAGATTTTTATTTTCTCTGTAGAAATTAGAATTGAATTGTGTTCTTTGGTAAAATTCAGAAGAGAACTTGAACTTTCCTTGACTTCATTGAGAAAATTTTAAATTGAACTAGAACTTTTTATCTTCCGTGAAAATAATCACAAGTATGGTATTAATTTTTCTATCTCCAACCGAAAAATTTAGAATTGAACTTTAAACTTCTTTATGTCTTTGTGAAATAAAGAACTGAAGTGGAAGATTTTTGTTTTCTCTGAAGAAATTAGAATTGAAGTGTGTTCTTTGGTAAAGTTCAGAAGAGAACTTGAACTTTCCTTGACTTCGTTGAGAAAATTTTAAATTGAACTAGAACTTTTTATCTTCCGTGAAAATATTCACAAGTATGGTATTACTTTTTCTATCTTCCACCGAAAAATTAGAATCGAACTTTAAATTTCTTTATGTCTTTGTGAAATAAAGAACTGAAGTGGAAGATTTTTGTTTTCTCTGGAGAAATTAGAATTGAAGTGTGTTCTTTGGTAAAGTTCAGAAGAGAACTTGAACTTTTCTTCACTTCGTTGAGAAAATTTTAAATTGAACTAGAACTTTTTATCTTCCGGGAAAATATTCACAAGTATGGTATTACTTTTTCTATCTTCCACTGAAAAATTTAGAATTGAACTTTAAATTTCTTTATGTCTTTGTGAAATAAAGAACTAAAGTGGAAGATTTTTATTTTCTCTGGAGAAATTAGAATTGAATTGTGTTCTTTGGTAAAATTCCGAAGAGAACTTGAACTTTTTTATCTTCAGTGAAAAATTTGGAACAGTATTTTAAAATTTTCATCTCTTCGAGACAGATCTGAACTAAAGTGGAAAATTTTTATATTATTTGGAAAAATAGAAATGATCAATGACTAATTTCTTTTTCATTGAGAAAATTCAGAAGAGAACTTGAACTTTCCTTGACTTCGTTGAGAAAATTTTAAATTTAAGTAGAACTTTTTATCTTCCGTGAAAATATTCACAAGTATGGTATTACTTTTTCTATCTTCCACCGAAAAATTAGAATTAAACTTTCAATTTCTTTATGTCTTTGTGAAATAAAGAACTGAAGTGGAAGATTTTTATTTTCTCTGGAGAAATTAGAATTGAAGTGTGTTCTTTGGTAAAGTTCAGAAGAGAACTTGAACTTTTCTTCACTTCGTTGAGAAAATTTAAAATTGAACTAGAACTTTTTATCTTCCATGAAAATATTCACAGGTATGGTATTACTTTTTCTATCTTCCACCGAAAAATTAGAATTGAACTTTAAATTTCTTTATGTCTTTGTGAAATAAAGAACTGAAGTGGAAGATTTTTGTTTTCTCTGTAGAAATTAGAATTGAAGTGTGTTCTTTGGTAAAGTTCAGAAGAGAACTTGAACTTTTCTTCGCTTCGTTGAGAAAATTTGGAACAGTATTTTAGATTTTTCATCTCTTCGAGACAGATCTGAACTAAAGTGGAAAATTTTTATATTATTTGGAAAAATAGAAATGATCAATGACTAATTTCTTTTTCATTGAGAAAATTCAGAAGAGAACTTGAACTTTCCTTGACTTCGTTGAGAAAATTTTAAATTGAACTAGAACTTTTTATCTTCCGTGAAAATATTCACAAGTATGGTATTACTTTTTCTATCTTCCACCGAAAAATTTAGAATTGAACTTTAGATTTCTTTATGTCTTTGTGAAATAAAGAACTGAAGTGGAAGATTTTTGTTTTCTCTGGAGAAATTAGAATTGAAGTGTGTTCTTTGGTAAAATTCCGAAGAGAACTTGAACTTTTTTATCTTCTGTGAAAAATTTGGAACAGTATTTTAAATTTTTCATCTCTTCGAGACAGATCTGAATTAAAGTGGAAAATTTTTATATTATTTGGAAAAATAGAAATGATCAATGACTAATTTCTTTTTCATTGAGAAAATTCAGAAGAGAACTTGAACTTTCCTTGACTTCGTTGAGAAACTTTTAAATTGAACTAGAACTTTTTATCTTCCGTGAAAATATTCACAAGTATGGTATTACTTTTTCTATCTTCCACCGAAAAATTAGAATTGAACTTTAAATTTCTTTATGTCTTTGTGAAATAAAGAACTGAAGTGGAAGATTTTTGTTTTCTTTGGAGAAATTAGAATTGAACTGTGTTCTTCGGTAAAGTTCAGAAGAGAACTTGAACTTTTCTTCACTTTGTTGAGAAAATTTGGAACAGTATTTTAAATTTTTCATCCCTTTGAGAAAAATCTGAACTAAACTGGAAAATTTTTATATTATTTGGAAAAATAGAATTGAATAAAAACTAATTTCTTTTTCATTGAGAAAATTCAGAAGAGAACTTGAACTTTTCTTCACTTCATTGAGAAAATTGAAAATTGAAATAGAACTGCTTATCTTTCGAGAAAATATTCACAGCTATGATATAGCTTTTTCTATCTACTATGGAAAAATTTAGAATTTGTAAAATTGGTTTAGGAAGCATATTAAGAAAAGAACTTGTTCTGAAATGCCTTTGAAAAGTATTGCTTGGTGTTGGAGCATTCAAAAAGCTGTAAAGTATAGTTGTGGGTGAAAAAGATAAGTACTTCAAGTTGCAAAATGGGTTTAGGAGGGACATTAAGAAAGTAACTTGCTCTGAAATGGTCTTTGAAAAGTATTTCTTGGTGTTGAGGTATCCAAAAAGCTGTAAAGTATAGTTGTGAGTGAAAAAGATAAGTACTTCAAGTTGGAAAATGGGTTTAGGAGGGACATTAAGAAAGTAACTTGCTCTGAAATGCCTTTTGAAAGTATTTCTTGGTGTTGAGGTAACCAAAAAGCTGTAAAGTATAGTTATGGGTGAAAAACATAAGTACTTCCAAGTTATAAAATGGGTTTAGGAGGGACATTAAGAAAGTAACTTGCTCTGAAATGGTCTTTGAAAAGTATTTCTTGGTGTTGAGGGATCCAAAAAGCTGTAAAGTATAGTTGTGAGTGAAAAATATTAGTACTTCAAGTTGGAAAATGGGTTTAGGAGGGAAATTACGAAAGTAACTTGCTCTGAAATGCTCTTTGAAAGGTATTTCTTGGTGTTGAGGTATCCAAAAAGCTGTAAAGTATAGTTGTGAGTGAAAAAGATAAGTACTTCAAGTTAGAAAATGGGTTTAGGAGGAACATTAAGAAAGTAACTTGCTCTGAAATGGTCTTTGAAAATTATTTCTTGGTGTTGGGACATTCAAAAAGCTGTAAAGTATAGTTGTGGGTGAAGAAGATAAGTACTTCAAGTTGCAAAATGGGTTTAGGAGGGACATTAAGAAAGTAACTTGCTCTGAAATGGTCTTTGAAAAGTATTTCTTGGTGTTGGGACATTCAAAAAGCTGTAAAGTATAGTTGTGGGTGAAGAAGATAAGTACTTCAAGTTGCAAAATGGGTTTAGGAGGGACATTAAGAAAGTAACTTGCTCTGAAATGCCTTTTGAAAGTATTTCTTGGTGTTGAGGTAACCAAAAAGCTGTAAAGTATAGTTGTGGGTGAAAAAGATAAGTACTTCAAGTTGGAAAATGGGTTTAGGAGGGAAATTAAGAAAGTAACTTGCTCTGAAATGGTCTTTAAAAAGTATTTCTTGGTGTTGGGACACTCAAAAAGCTGTAAAGTATAGTTGTGGGTGAAAAAGATAAGTACTTCAAGTTGCAAAATAGGTTTAGGAGGAACATTAAGAAAGTAACTTGCTCTGAAATGGTCTTTAAAAAGTATTTCTTGGTGTTGGGACACTCAAAAAGCTGTAAAGTATAGTTGTGGGTGAAAAAGATAAGTACTTCAAGTTGCAAAATAGGTTTAGGAGGAACATTAAGAAAGTAACTTCCTCTGAAATGGTCTTTGAAAAGTATTTCTTGTTGTTGAGGTATCCAAAAAGCTGTAAAGTATAGTTGGGAGTGAAAAAGATAAGTACTTCAAGTTGGAAAATGGGTTTAGGAGGGACATTAAGAAAGTAACTTGCTCTGAAATGGTCTTTGAAAAGTATTTCTTGGTGTTGGGACACTCAAAAAGCTGTAAAGTATAGTTGTGAGTGAAAAAGATAAGTACTTCAAGTTGGAAAATGGGTTTAGGAGGGACATTAAGAAAGTAACTTGCTCTGAAATGGTCTTTGAAAAGTATTTCTTGGTGTTGGGACACTCAAAAAGCTGTAAAGTATAGTTGTGAGTGAAAAAGATAAGTACTTCAAGTTGGAAAATGGGTTTAGGAGGAACATTAAGAAAGTAACTTGCTCTGAAATGGTCTTTGAAAAGTATTTCTTGATGTTGAGGTATCCAAAAAGCTGTAAAGTATAGTTGGGAGTGAAAAAGATAAGTACTTCAAGTTGGAAAATGGGTTTAGGAGGGACATTAAAAAGTAACTTGCTCTGAAATGGTCTTTGAAAAGTATTTCTTGGTGTTGAGGTATCCAAAAAGCTGTAAAGTATAGTTGTGAGTGAAAAAGATAAGTACTTCAAGTTGGAAAATGGGTTTAGGAGGGACATTAAGAAAGTAACTTGCTCTGAAATGGTCTTTGAAAAGTATTTCTTGGTGTTGGGACACTCAAAAAGCTGTAAAGTATAGTTGTGGGTGAAAAAGATAAGTACTTCAAGTTGGAAAATGGGTTTAGGAGGAACATTAAGAAAGTAACTTGCTCTGAAATGGTCTTTGAAAAGTATTTCTTGATGTTGAGGTATCCAAAAAGCTGTAAAGTATAGTTGTGGGTGAAAAAGATAAGTACTTCAAGTTGGAAAATGGGTTTAGGAGGGACATTAAGAAAGTAACTTGCTCTGAAATGGTCTTTGAAAAGTATTTCTTGGTGTTGAGGTATCCAAAAAGCTGTAAAGTATAGTTGTGGGTGAAAAAGATAAGTACTTCAAGTTGCAAAATGAGTTTAGGAGGGACATTAAGAAAGTAACTTGCTCTGAAATGGTCTTTGAAAAGTATTTCTTGTTGTTGAGGTATCCAAAAAGCTGTAAAGTATAGTTGTGAGTGAAAAAGATAAGTACTTCCAGTTAGAAAATGGGTTTAGGAGGGACATTAAGAAAGTAACTTGCTTGTCTTAGTCGATTACGTCATTCTATGCCCATAAATGAATTCCCGTCATGACCTTCTGATAGGGTTCTACCGATTATGTAATCAATTTCTCAGAAATCCATTTGTCCTAGTTGATTACGTCATTCTATGCCCATAAATGGATTCCCGTCAGGACCTCCTGATAGGGTTCTACCGATTATGTAATCAATTTCTCGGGAATTCTCTCCCTTCGATTACGCAATAAATATATCTCTTCCCCACCTTCTCCTTAGAAACAACAAATTAATTCCCCTTTCTTGAATCCATAATTCCCCTTAGAAACAACAAATTAATTCCCATTTCGTGACATATCAATCAATCTTGACATCACCTGTCAGACATTATTAAACTTCGCCTGGAAACAATTTGATTAATGATTGACAGTACCTGTCAGACATTATTAAACTTTGTCCGGAAACAATTTGATTAATGACTGACAGCACAGGTGTTCCAAATTCCCAATCGTTTTAATTAACCACGTGTTCTCCCTAATGACTCTATGCATATGGCCAAAACAACAACAAGATCTTGAAGGAAGTGTCGTTGACCCTGTCCTCATTAGATTCAATAATCCATCAAAGTGAGAAAAATACTGTTTTTCCATTCTCACTGACAAAAACCATAAAACAGACATAAATTACTGTTGACATCCATGAAAAACATCAAATAAATTGACCAACACACATAACCATCCATGAAACATCCATAAATGTGACAAAATTCCTGTTTTTTCATTCTCACTGACAAAAACCATAAAACAGACATAAATTACTGTTGACACCCATGAAAAACATCAAATAAATTGACCAACACACATAACCATCCAAGAAACATCCATAAATGTGACAAAATTCCTGTTTTTCAAGTGAGAAAAATACTGTTTTTCCATTCTCACTGACAAAAACCATAAAACAGACATAAATCGATGTTGACATCCATGAAAAACATCAAATAAATTGACCAACACACATAACCATCCATAAAACAACCATAAATGTGACAAAATTCCTGTTTTTCAAGTGAGAAAAATACTGTTTTTCCATTCTCACTGACAAAAACCATAAAACAGACATAAATCGATGTTGACATCCATGAAAAACATCAAATAAATTGACCAACACACATAACCATCCAAGAAAACATCCATCAAAGTGAGAAAATTCCTGTTTTTTCATTCTCACTGACAACAAACAGACATAAATTATGTAAAAAAAAAAATTGTAGGTGGCAGCAGGGGTGCGTGACACGAGTCAATAAGGCATCTCTACTAACCCTTTCGGGTTTACCTTAACTGCTAATCAGTTTAACCCTTTTTTACCACCTTCATGCGATTCGATCACTAATTAGGATCATTCACACTCCTATTATTCAGTCAACAATTTAGATCGTTCACACAGTCCAATTCGCAAATGCTATACCCTTTTTCGCAAATAGAGTTATTTTTTGGTAAATAATTTAACACCATATGCCAATCAATTCTAGACAAGATGGAAGGAACCTTCAGCCTAGAGGTTATTAGTGTTTGACAATTTTTGAGTCAGAAACATGCGCGGCTTGGATGTATATTTAGTAAAAACCATTATTTATACGAAAAACATGATTATCTTACCCTATGACTGAAACCAGTATTTTTTACAGAAGGCTCAATAAACCTTTTGAATGCGTAATGTGACGACCAGAAGTTTTGGCACTGAAACCCGTCTGGTTGCATTGCACAATCTCGTCCCTAGTTCCAAATATAACATGCCTGGTCACTTTATTGGTCGCTTTATACCATCTAGTTTTGTATCTATTACATCGATACTACTTTTACGTTCGTTGTGAGTTTTAATGTTGCTCCTTATTTCACTTGATTTTTTTTATTAAATTGTTTATACATGAGCCGTATCATTATCAAAGCAAAGTGATAAAAAACAGTTAGGATTTTTTTCACAATGGTCTTACGCTGAAACGTGCATTCTTGAATTGTTGAGAGAGAAAAAAGATCAAAATTTATCAGAAAATGGGAGGGGGATAGTTCATGTTAATGTCACTCCTTTTTTTCATTAGGAAAAATATGCTTTGATTTCTATTAGTTTTTATCCTTTATAGCATTATCCTAAATATGAATTGACGAATATGCTAAATTTAATGATGTAATTCTCGCCAAAAATGATGGCTGCAATCCCGTTTTTCCTAAAATCATGCGGATTGTCTTGTTGCGCTTGAACATAAAAAGCTGATTATTTTGACTTGCAGATCAAAATTGTATTTTCTGGGGTTCGGTTTCAATCTACAAGTGTCACTCTTTACTCACCGTTCGTTACCATGAAGGGTTTTTTATGTTATTTATTTCAGGGTTCCCCAAGGATAAAAAGGTTAAGAAGCATTGTGCTAGAGTATTTATTCTCGAGCTTTTCACTCATAAAGTTTTATTTTTCTAAGCTGGAGTTAAATCGCATCAAAAAAGATAGAAAACTATTCCAAAAATTCAAAACAAATATATCTGTTATTCTAACAAGATTTACTTTCGGGAAAAAAGCTATATCACAATGTTTTTTTATTCCTAGCGTCTTAGTTCACTTTGATTCATAAATTACCGTTTTCTTATTTATAAGAAAGTTTTCTTATCTGTTTTTTTTTTAAATATATACCGTTCTTTGTGAAATACTACGACCATCTTTCCACTAACCTATCCCCTCCATTAAAGCTAGCAAAAACAACGGAGCTCTGAATTAATTACATAGTCTTATCCAGGGGCGAATCTACAACATTTTAATTGGGGGGGGGGGACAAGAGGGATCTACTTTCGGATATTCAAGGAGCATAGGCTATATAATAATTTTTTCTCCACGCATTACTGGAGGAAACTGCCCCCCCTTGCCTCTCCCAAACGCCACCTCTGGTCTTATCTGACATTTCCACACCTCTGAAAAAAATCGCAAACTGTTTTCTAAGCTCGAAGGGCAAAACAATGAGTTTTAAATTCAAGGGCGTATCCACGATATTTGTTTGGGCAGGGGTTATTTTTTTCCTGAGAGGGGGGAGGGGTATCTAGTGCAACAAACTTAAGAAGGAATCAAAAATTTGTTTACACGCATTTTTGTTACGTTTTATGAGTCGGACAAAAATTTCGGAGGGGGTCAAACCCTAAACCGTTAATATCACTCCTTTTTTTCATTAGGAAAAATATGCTTTAATTTCTGTTAGTTTTTATCCTTTATAGCATTATCCTAAATATGAATTGACGAATATGCCAAATTTAATGATGTAGTTCTCGCCAAAAATGATGGCTGAATTTGGCTCCTGGATATGGCCTCAATGACAACTGAAATTTATTTCTCTCTTTGTCCAAATTTTAGCTCTCCAACTTTCCTTTTTGTTTCTCAACAATTTTAACTCGAAAAACTCAACAGCTTTTTTCATATATATGGCTGAGTTTTCTTTAAATTTAAATTCATATATATGGGTGAGTTTTCTTTAAATTACTCCGACACTTCTAAAGGCCTAATGGCATAAAATGCAACAACTTTTAAACTGCCACGAGAGAAAGATCGCAGATTTTCCCCGAAATTGTTTCAGCCTTGGGTTGTGAACTCCCACTTCACAATCTTGTTGCTTGAATTTCTCTTATCAAAAAGTTCGTGGTAACGAAATATAAGTAAGAAACGACTCGGCCCAATAGTAACCAAAACTCTAAACAAAAAATATAGATACGTTATTTTGATAGCAGTAGATGCTTTGATATCAGTTTGATAGCAAGAGTTTTTCTAGGCATTTCCAATCAGTTGGAGAGGGGAAGGGGCATTTGCACCCCTCTCTAGACCTTGAAACATGTTTTTCGTATATTTACATTGCATAATGACTTTTTTAAGTATTTTATTGAAAAAACAGGAAAAACCTTCCCTTCCTATTTTTTGAAAAAAACATTTTCAGTTTTAGGTATTTATTCTAAACCTCAATAGCTTCACCATTAATTTCTCTATTTTAAAAGTTCTACAAAGTCAAGTTCTATTAACATTGTCATAAGCAGCCTCAAAATCGACCAACACGGTGATTGAATCTTTCCTTTCTCTGTGGATTGTGTTATTGTAGCTTAGTAATATGAATCGCCATCGACGGACAATTCTGAGATATCCAATTGATTTATGAGTATCATAAACTATAAAACTATATAGAGCTTCCCAATTTCAGAGACTGTAATGCCAAACAGTGGCGCATTCATTTCTGAAATGCCACGTAGTCTAGTCCATATAAGATAAATGGTAAATACAGACATTAATATCTTAATGCTTTAACTAAGTTTATTCACTTACATGAAATTATTAAAGTCGGAATATTTCTGTTAATAAAGATGAGAAAAAAGACAAAAATATACAAAAAAAGAAAAAAATAACAAAAAAGGAAACAAAAAAAAAGATGAGAAAAGAGACTAAAATATAAAAAAGAAAAAAATAACAAAAGAAAAGAAAAAAAAACAAAAAAAGAAACCAAAAATAGAAAAAAATAAAGATAAGGAAAAAGACAAAGAATATACAAAAAAAGAAAAAATAACAAAAAGATGAAAGAAAAAAAGAAAAAATTAGGATGAGAAAAAAGAGAAAGAATTGAAAAAAACGGTAAGTAAAAAGCAAAAAGAAAAACGAATGAAAGGCACATCTAAAAAAGTGTGGTTCTTGTTTTTAATGTAGTCCGACATGATAGTTCACTTATCAAAACACAAGTCAGGGTGGCTGCTACACACTATTATCCTGCTTTATGTTATGTTGTGTGAACTATCAAGTCGGACTATATTAAAAACAAGAACTACCCTTTTTTAAATGTGCCTTTCATTCGTTTTTCTTTTCAATGAATCAAGCTATAGTTATAGAAATGTGAATTCCTTACGCTTTTGTTTCTTTTTTCTCATAGCGTTTGCTTTTTTCTCATCTTTTTATGCACATGTTTGTTTGTTTTAGCTACTTTTTTACTTTCTATAATTCACTAATATGCTACTAGTTTTGGTATATATGACTATAGATACTTACTGGCTGAATGGTTACTTGTAATATAGGATATTAGAGAAATGCATTTCTTTCTTTTCTTTAATTTTCTATTCGTTATTGTTCTTTACTATATTATTCCACTTTTTTTACTATCTTCTCTTTTAATTTCTTTTATTTACTCATCAAAACACAAGGCTTTTCAAATGAATCAAGTTCTGTGTACCATGTATACTGACTTTGACATTGTGATCAACCATTTTTGAAGACTTCCGTAATCTTGGTAAGAAAGTGATTCATTTACACTTAAATATATATAGTAGTTCTCTCTTCATGCGAGAAAAAAATGGTACTTGTGTCTTATACAATAACAGCCACTCGAGAATCACAAAGATCAATAAAGCATTACCCGGTAATTTTTTTGAGACAGGGTTGTCACCCTGTCCTGGAAGAATTTACTAAATCTGAGAGGAAAAATCTACTAAATCGCATCTGTTTTTACTTAATGCTCAAAAAAAATTTTTGCGCGCACCATCAACCACCAGTTTTTACTATTGGAGGATAATCAATAGGACTTGCACAATCTTTTTTCCCTTTTCCTTGTTTTTTTTCTTTTCCTTTTTTCTTTCGTTTTCATATTATGATTGAAAATTTCGGAAACCTATAAGCTCAAAAATCCTTTTTTTGGATTATTTGGATGTACGACTGGATAGGCGTCATATTCCAGATGCGGTGTATCCAAGAAGTCAAACAATAGTCTGGAATCTTGGATTCTGGAAATCCTGCTGATGAAGCCCGGCTTTAACTTTATCAATGGTCTTCAGGTCATAAAATTCAGATATATTGAAAAATCAAAAAGCAATCAAGGAAGAAAAACAGCTAAAACTCTTATTCACAAATCAATTCAGGCAATGGTGTGCTTAAAAACTGAGGTGTGTTTGAAAGTGACGGCTTTTGAAATTTCTACCCCAGTTTCTGTTTTTAGGTTTGAAATCTAAACCCTTCAATTTTGCATTTTTAAGAGGAAATTTGCCAGTTTTAAAACACTAATTGGGCCGGTAATTCCTGTTCTTGCTGCCACCACTTATTGGGGTGTAAGTACGGGTGTCGCCACTTATTGATGCAAAAATGGCGCAAAAAGGTTACTATGCCACTTACTCGAAGGGGAGAACCCCTTGTCGGCCCAAATATTAATGAGATTCCCGCTCTTACCCCAACAGTTCTGCAAATATCTGGTTTGGTACTACCCTATTTACAGTATACCCTGTCCCAGGGTATGATAACGCGATCGAGTGGTCAAATGGCCACTTTCTAAAGCCAAATGTACCCGCCTTGGGTTACGGCTAGAAAATCTCTTAACTTACTCCTTGGAGGTAACAAACCTCCCTGTCAGTATAATAATGACGGTACCTCGTAGCTCTATTCCTACCCTGCCTGGGTTACGGAAAATAGTACACAGTTTGTAGAAAATACCTTACTTGTATTCTTCCAAAAGGGTCACATATAACAACAGAAATATCCTTCCCCAACCGGGGTCAAAACGCAGACTAAAATATAATAATAATTTTTACAGCACTGTTTGTATGGTTGGACCGTCCCTTGGCCCAGCCAATCAGCTACATCCCCGTTCAAACCCAATTCTAACTCTTAGATTTATCTTTCAATGACTCCCAAACCAGGAAGTATAAAAATGAACTTGGTTCAAAGCTTACCTATTGCAAAACCACTATCGCTTAGTAACGGGAATTTAACCTGATTTTTGAAATTATGCTATAAGCAAATGTAATTAAGAAAACGAAAACAGGTCATTTATCTGAAAGGAAAAGAAACAGGGGTGGAACTCCAACACCTCCCCCCGTAAGATAAATGACCTCCCACGCGCTACCTTGGTCCACCCTTACAAACATAAACACATAACTTCAACTTTACAAAATCTATTTGCCTTCTCTCTTCCACCTGTGTATGTGCTACTACTTCCACCGCTTGGCTTTGGATCGGTCGTCCTCGACACGTCTCTACTGTAGGACCACCTTGGTCTAAATCGCATAGCATCCGCACTAAATTTTGAAAGTTGAAATCTTCAAGATTCGTAGATAATGATTGTGCGTAGCACAATCAAAACAAAAAAAATCTCGTTCTCACGAATTTACATTTGAGAGGAGCAGAGGATCAGTTTCTGGCACATGTGATGATGCCAGCCATCGTGAAAAATTGGCTGCACTAGCCTCTTAATTTCCATCTGTGGAAACAACCCCACATCTCAATCAAAAAGTAAATTGCCCCTTGGCATAATTTCAAATAATCTAAGGCCGAAAATGCAAAGGCCTGTGAAAACGATAAGGGTACTGGAAATGAAGTAAAATTTTTCGCGAACCATGAATCGCCTTTTTTCTGGGTTCCCTCCCCTGGGATAATTAAATGCAGAATATGCGTTGCTGCTAATTGAAGATGAAACTTGGATACATCTCCCACTGAATACAATTTGCCGGAAATAATTGTCGGCTCCCATGAAGAATAACAGCTATGAATAGGGTTACTGGACAAAGGTTTGGGTGACGTATGAAGTGACTGGGAGAGAGTATCCCCCAAGGACTCCAGATCAGAAAGGCAAAATCTCGGTAAAGGGATCACAACTTGTCCGCCAATTTTCCAATCCGACTCGAAATTCCATATCTCCCAACCTTCCCCCAACCCGTTGTAGGTCATTCATCTCTATTTTGTAACCATCTTCTTTTATTCACCATGGGTCTTTGACCTCTTTTTCCCCCTTATTATCTATGTTTTCAAGGCACAGCCCATCCAACATTTTATTTTTCTCCCTATTATTTATGTTTTCAAGGCACAGCCCATCCAACATTTTTTTATTTTTTGCCACTGTAGGCTGAATCTCCAAATGTCTCTTTTTTACACTCCTCTTTTCATCTGTACTTTTCTCAATTTTGTCATTCTCGCAAAATACTAAATCATCGTTAAATTTGATTTGGACTCCAGTGTCCACCTTCTTTGACTGCATAACTTCATTGTTGGTCCGTTTAATATTTCTTTTCTCTCTTTTAGTCTTCTTTATTCTTACCGCCGAAACAAACAGTTCGTTATCAAATGGGAATTGAACTCCGACATTTGGTTTTTCATATTCTACTAAAATTTCTCGAACTTTCCGAGGAAAAGCGCGTACAATAAATTTCGTCTCCTTATTCTCTGGTACAATCAGCGCTTCATTTTGGCCTGTACTTGTTAGCGTCTCATATTCGTTAAAAGTGTTCACAAGTTTTTCGTTTTCTGGAAATTTTCCAGAAAAATCATTCTCGCGCGTCTTATTTTCAATATTTTGTGGTCTTTTTACTTCCGTATCCCATTTTTGTGGAATATCAATATTTTGAACACGCGTATCAAGTATTTCATTTTTCCGACAGGGTGGCGCAGCCTCCCAATTTGTTTTATGGGCCGGTCCACCTTCCCCCTAGTCAGCGAAGTTGTATATTTTCTCGTAAAAGTGTTTAATGTTTGGTAATTTTCATTTTCTTGCAATTGATTCTTAGACAAATTATTATGGCTATCTGACAGCCTAGAAGTTAGTTGTGATAAAATCTCACTTTCTGGAATTCCCCAGCGGGCTTCTATTATACCTATCATGGTTCTTTTAAACTCTTGGTGATATCTTTCTTCTTTCTCTCTAGCTATTTTCTCATTCTCCTTTTTTCGTTCTCTGGCTATTCTCTCTTCCTTCATGAAATTTAATAGTTGTTGTGTCATATCTATTTGAGTACTCCTTCGCGAGCCCCTACTGGAAATTGAATTTCTACTACTGGTGCTACTTGGCCTACTATGATTCTCTCTGTTTTTATATCCTCTTAATTCGTTTTCTGATTCTATTCGTTCTATAGCTATATTTTCTTTTACCCTCAACTCCCCTGCATTTTGTACTTCACCTGAAGGGTGAGTTGGTTTTGTTATTTTTGACTTTTCTGAGCTGGATTTCTTAGTCTTTCGTAGGTGTGTGTTGTCTGAAACCTATGATTTGGGATGGGTGGATTGCTATTTTTGACTTTTCTGAGCTGGATTTCTTAGCCTTTCATAGGTGTGTATTGTCTGAAACCTATGATTTGGGATGGGTGGTTTGCTATTTTTGACTTTTCTGAGCTAGATTTCTTAGCCTTTCATAGGTGTGTGTTATCAGAAAATTATGATTTGGGATGTGTAGTTTGCTATTTGGACTTTTCAGAGCTAGGATTCTTAGTCTCTCATAGGTGTTTGTTGTCTGAAACCTATAGTTTGGGATGAGTAGTTTGCTATTTCAGGCTTTTATGAGCTAGGGTTCCTAGTATTTCGTAGGTGTGTTTGTCTGAAACTTATGATTTGGGGTATGTAAATTACTATTTCGGGCTTTTCTGAGCTAGATTTCTTAGTCTTTCGTTGGTGTGTGTTGTCTGAAACCTATGATTTGGGATGTGTGCGTTGCTATTTTTGACTTTTCTGAGCTGGATTTCTTAGCCTTTCATAGGTGTGTGTTGTCTGAAACCTATGATTTGGGATGGGCGGTTTGCTATTTTTGATTTTTCTGAGCTAGATTTCTTAGCCTTTCATAGGTGTGTGTTGTCATATTTGCGATGTGTAGTTTGCTTTTTGGAATTTTCAGAGCTAGGATTCATAGTCCCTCATATGTGTTTGTTGTCTGAAACCTATAGTTTGGGATGAGTAGTTTGAAATTTCAGGCTTTTCTGAGCTAAGGTTTCTTAGTATTTCGTAGGTGTATGTTGTCTGAAACTTATGATTTGGGGTGTGTAATTTGCTATTTCCGACTTTTCATAGCCAGATTTCTTAGTATTTCGAAGGTGTGTGTTGTCTGAAACTTATGATTTGGGATATGTAAATTACTATTTCGGGATTTTCTGAGCTAGATTTCTTAGTCTTTCGTTGGTGTGTGTTGTCTGAAACCTATGAATTGGGATGTGTGAGTTGCTATTTTTGACTTTTCTGAGCTGGATTTCGTAGCCTTTCATAGGTGTGTGTTGTCTGAAACCTATGATTTGGGATGGGTGGTTTGCTATTTTTGACTTTCCTGAGCTAGATTTCTTAGCCTTTCATAGGTGTGTGTTGTCAGAAAATTATGATTTGGGATGTGTAGTTTGCTTTTTGGAATTTTCAGAGCTAGGATTCATAGTCCCTCATAGGTGTTTGTTGTCTGAAACCTATAGTTGGGGGTGAGTAGTTTGCTATTTCAGGCTTTTCTGAGCTAAGGTTTCTTAGTATTTCGTAGGTGTGTGTTGTCTGAAACTTATGATTTGGGATATGTAAATTACTATTTCGGGATTTTCTGAGCTAGATTTCTTAGTCTTTCGTTGGTGTGTGTTGTCTGAAACCTATGAATTGGGATGTGTGAGTTCCTATTTTTGACTTTTCTGAGCTGGATTTCTTAGCCTTTCATAGGTGTGTGTTGTCTGAAACCTATGATTTGGGATGGGTGGTTTGCTATTTTTGACTTTTCTGAGCTAGATTTCTTAGCCTTTCATAGGTGTGTGTTGTCAGAAAATTATGATTTGGGATGTGTAGTTTGCTTTTTGGAATTTTCAGAGCTAGGATTCATAGTCCCTTATAGGTGTTTGTTGTCTGAAACCTATAGTTTGGGATGAGTAGTTTGCTATTTCAGGCTTTTCTGAGCTAAGGTTTCTTAGTATTTCGTAGGTGTGTGTTGTCTGAAACTTATGATTTGGGTGTGTAATTTGCTATTTCCGACTTTTCATAGCCAGATTTCTTAGTATTTCGTAGGTGTGAGTTGTCTGAAACTTATGATTTGGGATGGTTAATTTGCTATTTCCGGCTTTTATTAGCTAGGTTTCTTAGTCTTTCGTAGGTATGTGTTGTCTGAAACCTATAAAAATAAACTATTTCCGTAAAATTTGAGCTAATAAGGGTTTTTGACCGTAAACTCTAGTTTTTTGTAAGAAAATTATGGAAAATACAATTCTATGGTTCAAATGTGAAACTTAAGTCCAGTTATGGATCGAAAAATAAAACTATTTCTGTAAAATCTGAGTTAATAGGGTTTTTTGACCGTAAACTCTAGTTTTTTTTTTTTGTAGGAAAATTATGGAAAATACAATTCTCTGGTTCAAATGTGAAACTTAAGTCTATTTTTGGATCGAAAAATAAAACTATTTCCGTAAAATCTGAGCTAATAAGGGTTTTTTTGACCGTAAACTCTAGTTTCTTGTAAGAAAATTATCTAAAATACAATTCTCTAGTTCAAATGTGAAACTTAAGTCCAGTTTTGGATACTCCTAATGATGAGGACTGATAGTTCTAATTCAATATTTTTTTCATAAAAACAAACTATTTTTTTTGAAACCTCGAAATTATTCAACTTTATTTATTTATTTTTTTAATTTTTTTTATTTTTTTTTACGTATCTTAAAATGACAAAATATGCTTACGGCTCTAACAATTGTACTCTATGATTGGGCAGAGACACGATGTGGCTTTCCCACTGGTATTCTATGTCTGGTTATCGAGACTACCTAGTCTATTGCACGTATTAAATCAGTATTTTTTACGCAGTGGAATGATAAACACATAATTCATATCTGTAAAAAAAAGTGGAGATGGAGCAAAACCCTTTTTCTGTTCGAATTAGCAAGTTTTCTACCAAAGATACCAAATTTTTTCTTAGAAGTAACATTTTTTGATTGGGATAACAACTTTTCTGTCAGAAGTAGCAAGTTTTGCTTAACACTAACAAACATTCTCATCAAAGTAACGACATTTTACCTTAATACTAACATACTTTTACTGAACACACACAAATTTCTCTTAGAAATAATATATTTCATCAGTGATAACACTTTTTCGGTTCGAACTAGCAAGTTTTCTAACAAAGATACCAAATTTTTTTTTTAGAAGTAAAATTTTTTTATTGAAATAAAAACTTTTCTGTCAGAAGTAGCAACTTCTGCTTAACACTAACAAACCTTCTCATCAAAGTATTGACAATTTACTTTAATACTAACATACTTTTACTGAACACACACAAATTTCTCTTAGAAATAATATTTTTCGTCAGTGATAACACTTTTTCTCTTCGAACTAGCAAGTTTTCTACCAAAGATACCAAATTTTTTCTTAGAAGTAACATTTTTTGATTGTGATAACAACTTTTCTGTCAGAAGTAGCAAGTTTTGCTTAACACTAACAAACATTCTCATCAAAGTAACGACATTTTACCTTAATACTAACATACTTTTACTGAACACACACAAATTTCTCTTAGAAATAATATTTTTCGTCAGTGATAACACTTTTTCTGTTCGAACTAGCAAGTTTTCTACCAAAGATACCAATTTTTTTTAGAAGTAACATTTTTTTCATTGTGATAACAACTTTTCTGTCAGAAGTAGCAAGTTTTGATTAACACTAACAAACATTCTCATCAAAGTAACGACATTTTACCTTAATACTAACATACTTTTACTGAACACACACAAATTTCTCTTAGAAATAATATTTTTCATCAGTGATAACACTTTTTCTGTTCGAACTAGCAAGCTTTCTACCAAAGATACCAAATTTTTTTTAGAAGTAACATATTTTGATTGTGATAACAACTTTTCTATCAGAAGTAGCAAGTTTTGCTTAACACTAACAAACTTTCTCATCAAACTAATGACATTTTTCCTTAATACTAACATACTTTTACTGAACACACACAGATTTCTCTTAGAAATAATATTTTTCGTCAGTGATAACACTTTTTCTGTTCGAACTAGCAAGTTTTCTACCAAAGATACCAAATTTTTTCATAGAAGTAACAGCGCGCGTACGTAGGCTAACCTAACCTAACCTAACTTAACCTAACCTAACCTAATCTAGCCTAATCTAACCTATAAATTTGTGTGTGTTCAGTAAAAGTATGTTAGTATTAAGGTAAAATGTTGTTACTTTGATGAGAATGTTTGTTAGTGTTCAGCAAAACTTGCTACTTCTGAGAGAAAAGTTGTTATCACATCAAAAAATGTTACTTCTAAGAAAAAATTTGGTATCTTTGGTAGAAAACTTGCTAGTTCGAACAGAAAAAGTGTTATCACTGATGAAAAATATTAATTCTAAGAGAAATATGTGTGTGTTCAGTAAAAGTATGTTAGTATTAAGGTAAAATGTCGTTACTTTGATGAGAATGTTTGTTAGTGTTAAGCAAAACTTGCTACTTCTGACAGAAAAGTTGTTATCACAATCAAAAATGTTACTTCTAAGAAAAAAATTTGGTATCTTTGGTAGAAAACTTGCTAGTTCGAACAGAAAAAGTGTTATCACTGACGAAAAATATTATTTCTAAGAGACATTTGTGTGTGTTCAGTAAAAGTATGTTAGTATTAAGGTAAAATGTCGTTACTTTGATGAGAAGGTTTGTTAGTGTTAAGCAAAACTTGCTACTTCTGACAGAAAAGTTGTTATCACATTCAAAAAAATGTTACTTCTAAGAAAAAATTTGGTATCTTTGGTAGAAAACTTGCTAGTTCGTACAGAAAAAGTGTTATCACTGACGAAAAATATTATTTCTAAGAGAAATTTGTGTGTGTTCAGTAAAAGTATGTTAGTATTAAGGTAAAATGATGTTACTTTGACGAGAATGTTTGTTAGTGTTAAGCAAACCTTGCTACTTCTGACAGAAAAGTTGTTAACACAATAAAAAAATGTTACTTCTAAAAAAAAAATTTGATATCTTTGGCAGAAAACTTGCTAGTTCGAACAGAAAAAGTGTTATTACTGACGAAAAATATTATTTCTAAGAGAAATTTGTGTGTGTTCATTAAAAGTATGTTAGTATTAAGCTAAAATGTCGTTACTTTGATGAGAAGGTTTGTTAGTGTTAAGAAAAGCTTGCTACTTCTGACAGAAAAGTTGTTATCACATTCAAAAATGTTACTTCTATGAAAAAATTTGGTATCTTTGGTAGAAAACTTGCTAGTTCGAACAGAAAAAGTGTTATCACTGACGAAAAATATTTTTTCTAAGAGAAATTTTTGTGTGTTCAGTAAAAGTATGTTAGTATTAAGGAAAAATGTCGTTACTTTGATGAGAAGGTTTGTTAGTGTTAAGCAAAACTTGCTACTTAGGATAGAAAAGTTGTTATCACAAGCAAAAAAATGTTACTTCTAAAAAAAGTTTGGTATCTTTGGTAGAAAACTTGCTAGTTCGAACAGAAAAAGTGTCATCACTGATGAAAAATATTATTTCTAAGAGAAATTTGTGTGTGTTCAGTAAAAGTATGTTAGTATTAAGCTAAAATGTCGTTACTTTGATGAGAAGGTTTGTTAGTGTTAAGAAAAGCTTGCTACTTCTGACAGAAAAGTTGTTATCACATTCAAAAATGTTACTTCTATGAAAAAATTTGGTATCTTTGGTAGAAAACTTGCTAGTTCGAACAGAAAAAGTGTTATCACTGACGAAAAATATTATTTCTAAGAGAAATTTGTGTGTGTTCAGTAAAAGTATGTTAGTATTAAGGAAAAATGTCGTTACTTTGATGAGAAGGTTTGTTAGTGTTAAGCAAAACTTGCTACTTCGGATAGAAAAGTTGTTATCACAATCAAAAATATGTTACTTCTAAAAAAAAAAATTTGGTATCTTTGGTAGAAAACTTGCTAGTTCGAACATAAAAAGTGTCATCACTGATGAAAAATATTATTTCTAAGAGAAATTTGTGTGTGTTCAGTAAAAGTATGTTAGTATTAAGGTAAAATGTCGTTACTTTGATGAGAATGTTTGTTAGTGTTAATCAAAACTTGCTACTTCTGACAGAAAAGTTGTTATCACAATGAAAAAAATGTTACTTCTAAAAAAAAAATTGGTATCTTTAGTAGAAAACTTGCTAGTTCGAACAGAAAAAGTGTTATCACTGATGAAAAATATTATTTCTAAGAGAAATTTGTGTGTGTTCAGTAAGAGTATGTTAGTATTAAGGTAAAATGTCGTTACTTTGATGAAAATGTTTGTTAGTGTTAAGCAAAACTTGCTCATTCTGACAGAAAAGTTGTTATCACAATAAAAAAATGTTACTTCTAAAAAAAATTGGTATCTTTGGTAGAAAACTTGCTAGTTCGAAGAGAAAAAGTGTTATCACTGACGAAAAATATTATTTCTAAGAGAAATTTGTGTGTGTTCAGTAACAGTATGTTAGTATTAAAGTAAATTGTCGTTACTTTGATGAGAAGGTTTGTTAGTGTTAAGCAGAACTTGCTACTTCTGACAGAAAAGTTGTTATCAAAATCAAAAAATTTTACTTCTAAAAAAAAATTTGGTATCTTTGGTAGAAAACTTGCTAGTTCGGACAGAAAAAGTGTTATCACTGATGAAAAATATTATTTCTAAGAGAAATTTGTGTGTGTTCAGTAAGAGTATGTTAATATCAAGGTAAAATGTCGTTACTTTGATGAGAATGTTTGTTAGTGTTAACCAAAACTTGCTACTTCTGACAGAAAAGTTGTTATCACAATAAAAAAAATGTTACTTCTAAAAAAAAATTGGTATCTTTGGTAGAAAACTTGCTAGTTCGAAGAGAAAAAGTGTAATCACTGATGAAAAATATTATTTCTAAGAGAAATTTGTGTGTGTTCAGTAAAAGTATGTTAGTATTCAAGTAAATTATCGTTACTTTGATGAGAAGGTTTGTTAGTGTTAAGCAGAACTTGCTACTTCTGACAGAAAAGTTGTTATCACAATAAAAAAATGTTACTTCTAAGAAAAGATTTGGTATCTTTGGTAGAAAACTTGCTAGTTCGAACAGAAAAAGTGTTTTGCTCCATCTTCACTTTTTTTTTAAGATATGACTTATGTGTTTATCATTCCACTGCGTAAAAAATACTGATTTAATACGTGCAATATACTAGGTAGTCTCGATAACCAGACATAGAATACCAGTGGGAAAGCCACATCGTGTCTCTGACCAATCATAGAGTACAATTGTTAGAGCCGTAAGCATATTTTGTCATTTTAAGATACGTACAAAAAAAAAAAGTTGAATAATTTCGAGGTTTTAAAAAAATAGTTTTTTATGAAAAAATATTGAATTAGAACTATCAGTCCTCATCATTATGAGTATCCAAACCTGGACTTAAGTTTCACATTTGAACTAGAGAATTGTATTTGCCATAATTTTCTTACAAGAAACTAGAATTACGGTCAAAAACCCTATCTTAGGCGTCAGATTGTACGGAAATAGTTTTAGTATTTTCAATCCAAAACTAGACTTAAGTTTCACATTTTGAAACCAGAGAATTGTATTTTTCCATAATTTTCTTAACAAAACTAGAGTTTAACGGACAAAAAACCCCGTACTAGCTCCCCAGAAAACAAACTCAGATTTTACAGAAATAGGTTTATTTTTTCGAATTGCCATAATTTCTCTACAAGAAAATAGAATTACGGTCAAAACCATATTAGCTCAGATTTTACTAAAATAGTTTTATTTTCGATCAAAAATTTCGTACGTGGGTGCCTGAGTGTGCGGGTGAGAACGGCGCACCCCACTCCCCCCTGGATCACGTGACGCTTGCAAGCGATTGGCCTAATTAGTTTTTTTGCTTATTGGATCTTGAGCCGATTGTAGTGTTAAGTATAGAGGTCAATATGCTGGGCCAAATGTAGAAGATTAAATCCTAATGTAGCATTAATAACATAAATTTACGATTAAAAGTCATAATGAAAAATCTTGACCGGTTCCCTCACCTTAAATCTGTCTGTAGTGGAGAACTGGGATATGACTTATTTTCTGATTAAGAACCCATAATTTCATGTGGAAGTATGTACGAGTTTATAAGGTTCTACACAGCTAGCACTACCATACTGTTAAGGTGAAATATTTGTCAGTTTCAATGAATTCAGAACGCAGTGAGCAATACTACTAGTTTATGTGAAGAGAGAAAGAAAAGTGCATAAAGTTATAATCAAAACAGTAATAATACAATTTATATGCAAAACAACACCAATTTTATGTTTATTTTTTTTCATAGCAGAAGCCGTAGTAGTAGCGGCAAGAGGTGTCGGTTGAGGTGCCGATGTCCGCTTCTTCTCTGAATATTCTCTAGTCATTTATGCGTTAATCTTTTTACCATTGACTATTTTTACCATTTACCACTGACTATGTAGGCATCAGGAGGTTTTTTGCTATGGCGAGTTGCTAGTAGCAATAATATCAAACAGTTCGTGGTAACGAACTGTATAGTAAGAGCGAACCGTCTCAATAGTAACCAAAACTATAAAAAAAAACGGAATTTTAATATCAATAGATGCATCAAAAGAATCGGATTTTTATGCCGATTTTAAATAAAGGATAAAGATCTTCAAGAGCCATTGATGGCGCATAGGGTGTCGAATTGACATTTCAGTTGCTGGGTGTTTTTAACAGAGACAGCTAGCATGCCTGTCGCCCAAAATTGCGGCAGCAACAGTTAAATCCCAGCCTCCATATTGCCGAGCAGAGCATTAGTCCACGGTGCTACTACAAGGAGCAGTAGCGCAAAAGTGTGCCCCAATTAAAAATAATATTTTAATTTGGTAGCTAATCCTATCTCTACTACGCTACATATAAATCGCTTCCTATTCTTTGATATTTTCGTATGAGTAATGAGCTCTTTGTATTCCTTTTCTGGAGTATTTTACTAGGGCTAAAAACTTTACTAAATATATAATAACAATGTTACTTGTCTGTAACATTTTCTACACAATTTCGTAAACAAGTATTAGGTCAGAGAAAACTAGAGCTTTTATTAAAATAAAATTCATTGTCACTTGAATAAGATGCTTCCCAATAGAAGTTTTTGCATATTTTTGTGAGATTTATCCCACGAATTTTGTAAATCTTATTGCATTTCCAAAATTCAAATTTTACTTTCCTGTTTTTATCATACAGCCAGATCCTCTACAGCTAGAATGCTTGTTCATTCTAAACCACATTTGAATAATTTTTGCTTTATGAGAGATCGAAATTATAAAAGCATCGAGTAAATCAGAACCCTGAACGATGTACACCAAAAGATCAAGCTAATTATTGTTTTGGAAGATTTTGCAGGATGATAGGGGGGGGGGGGTACTTGTCAACATATTGCTCTTTGTAGTCTCCTCCCTTCTTCCTCTATGCAGACAAGCCAGTGATACTATTTATTTAAGATAACTTTTTGTTTATACTCATAAACAAATTAATAGTGAACAATAAAGAACATCTTATTAACATTGGCTATAAATGCATATATCTTGAGCATAAAGGGTTATGACCAGATTGAAGAAAATAGGAGCTTACTTAAACTTTTTCGCATGCTGACCAATCGTCCGTGTAGCGCAGATACCGATCTCCGGATTATCTACCTACGGTCGGGAGTGCTATGCCTGATTGGGGGCGAATCATCCGATGCTCCCCGTGTTTTCCCTCCAGGTACCCATTTGGAGCTTGGTTGACTCTGTCAACTGCTGCTGATCCCGTTCGAAACGAAATAATCAGAGATACCAGGACTCGAACCCCTGTACTTATGGACACAGGACTTCAAGTCCAGCACGCCAACCACTTGGCTAGTACGGCAGAAAATGATGAACGATTAAAGGAATAATATACGCAATATATACAACAAGGCTTCCTCAACATTGAGAAAGAAATAATGTAAACCGTAACAACTTAAAAAGGAAGAAATATAAAATAAAAAAAGAATATAAAGGAAAAATCAAACCAATATATCCAACAGCTTCTCCATGAAAAAATCACGGAAGTAAAATATGTGTTGCGATACAATACAATCCTTCTACAACAACACAGTACCACGGTTTACATAAATAGCTGAAAAAACAACTGATTAAAACAAATTTTTTGCTGATGTTTGAATTGAAAAGGGGGTGCTGTCATTAATTTTTCCCCGGGCGCCATCAACCAGAGGGACACCTCAGGTTGAAATGAAAAGAAAATATTGAAAAATGTTCAAAACGGCTTATATCTTAAAAGATAAAAAAATTCTTACGTACATATAATAATAATAGCCATATATTTTTGGATTTACATCCGGACGCCTTTGAAAAAAGAAAGGAAAAAAAAGATACATTTCAAAAAGTGTAGTTGTTGTTTTTAATAAAAGTCCAGTATCCTGAAGCCCCTGCTGATTCCAGGTGGGAATCAAAAGTCAAGCTAAGATTGTATACCTCCATGGCAGTGATGCTAGTTACAGGCAATGAGGCTCGATCTTCCGTCCCTGGGCAGCAGAGGAAATCCGTCAGCGCACCTCAAAGTGGTGGAAGGGTGTAAACACCACTGAGCTCCACGCCGAGCGATTATACCATAACAATAGTTAATGAATGAGCAGGTTGATTTACTTTGTATTTTTCCACTGTCGCCAATATATGTGTCCGTCTTTTTTTAACCTCATCTTTATTTATAAAGAAGCTGTGCAAAAATATAAGAAAATAAAGTAAACTTAACATTCTCAAAATGTAGGGGTAGGGGGATTCGTGACTCAAAGCCACCACCCTGCGAACGCTTCTGCTGTTTCGTCTTAAAAAAGATTTATATTTTCATTAGCATCGATCGCCAAAATCCAAATGTCAGGCAAGGCCGAATCCAGTCCTACAAAGGCCCTGCCCAATTACCCTACCACGTTGTTTCTTAATTGTATTGACTGGGAAATTAAAAACGAACCTGATGGCACGGGTTTATCGTGCTCAAAATCCCACCTCTCTCTGTGGTGTGTGTGCCTGAATAGAGTATGCGCAGGTTCACCAATCCTAAGTTTGCTCTATAATTATGAAAACTCAACATAGTAATCTGATAATATTAGGTCTTATTTGATTTTTTGGTACTTATGTAGTACATGGTACACACTCAAGAAGTGAAGTTAGGTTAATCTTAATGAAATTACAAAAATATGATGGAAATACAATACCTTAGCAATAAAACTATGAAAACTACAACAAAGAATTATGGTGGGGGGGAGGCACACAGAACGCATTATATTAAATGCCTAACCCAACCAAAATACCATCTAAATATATTAAATATTTGATAAAAAATATGCCTACAACCTAGATTGCAACTGAGCCTAATCTAATTATCTTCAAATACTGACAGGTATAAACCGGTTATTGTTTGATCTGTAGGTCCAAATTCTCGAGTGTGTACCATATAATACAAAATTACCGATTTTTCTTATACCCTTAAAGAAAAGGCATGATAGGGGAAGAAAATGTAGGTAAGACTAGTAAAGTAAGAACTAGTAAAGCAAGCAATTGCTGTTTTTCCGCACAACAGCAATTTTAACTAGCCTAGGACAACAATGTAGACACAAAAACATAAATCTTAAGTTTACTCTATAATTATGGAAACTCAACATGGTAATCTGGTAATATTAGGTCTTGTTTGATTTTTCGGTACTTATGTATTATATGGTACATTATATGTATATTATATAGTTTTGGTGTATAATCCAAAACTAAAAGGCCGTTTTCAGGAGGACTTGAGTTGAACTCGAGTTCAACTTGAGTTGAACTCGAGTTCCGCGTGGATTTACGTTTTCGCGCTGGATTTGCTCACTGGACGTATGTTTTGGCGTAAATCATTTAGAACGAAATCAAATTCAAATTTAACATGTTGACTGGAGGCAAAGAAGAAAAAAGCACAAGGAACTTTCAAAATCCCATACGGTCTGGCTCCTACTGATAATAATATGTCTATGGCTACTAGGAACGCAAAACGTCTGCCGTTGTACAAAATAGTGTTTTATTACCAAGTCCGGAAACAAAGAAGACCTGTGCCACATACGACTCACAACAGATTCACAAACAGTCCCAAAGAAATATAAAGTACATAATAGGTATATATGGAAAGGATTACAGCTCCGTTGTAATTATAATTTATAATTTATTACGGATCCTGGGTCAATTATTTTATTAGAATCAAAGTTGGTCATCGTGGCTGTAACATCAATGCAATATAAATATGTTGCGATATATGAAAAAGGAATATTAAATAAATTTGTTTGGGAATGAAGCCACAATTGTTGTGAAGTACAGCTATATTAGAAACGGATTTGTTTTAATTGAGATCACTTTTTTACGCAATTTGTTTTCACACTTCAAATCAAATCGACATAGATTGTGGCAATTGATTTGGGGCTCCTTCTAAAATTAGGGCGGGGCTATAGCCCCAACCAGCCCCCCCCCCCCCAGATGACGCCTCTGGTTACATTATAAAAGAATCAGGTTACCAATACAATTACACTACTGCTAAAAATGATAGAATGATACCAAGTGAAAAGGAAGTACCAAATATTACATCGTATTTTGCTATAACTTATCGTATATATATATATATATATATATAATATATATATATATATATATAATATATATATATATATATATATATATATATATATATATATATATATATATATATATATATATATGTATATATATATATTTATAGCAAAAATACGATGTTATACATCCCATGCCCCTGGACCATCCGGATATGGACCCCTCTTGCCCCCCCCCCAGTAAAAATGCTGGAGATTCACCCCTGGTGCTAGTAATAGAACAACCTTATTGTCAGGGTTGAAATTAAAACGAAACATCACTATTTTAAGACACAGCCGAGAACTAGACTAACGTTATTTCGAAATTATCGTACCATCGTAGAAAGACTATTTCAACACTTACAATGAGGTTGTTCTATTACTAGTACCAGGGGTGAATCTCCAGCATTTTTACTGGGGGGGGCAAGAGGGGTCCATATCCGGATGGTCAAGGGGCATGGGACATATAACATCGGATTTTTGCTATAAATATATATTTAATGGTAAAAAATAACTGTTTTCAATGTCAAATGAAAGGAGACAAATCTCTTATATATTACACACATCGAAGGATTGCCTATTCTCCACAAATTGGTGTAAATTTCAAAGGGTCGCTTATTCCTCCACACATTGCCCACTCATGCCATACCTTATTGCGTCACGCATGGGAACCTACGCCATACGCTATATGTGCTATACGTGGTGCGTGCCCCCTAATGCAACGATTTTTGAAAGTCAGCCACCCCTCGTTTGCATCAAGGTGACAACTTTTGTTTTCAAAGTGCGTACTGATAAATTACTTTAATTTGACAACCGTGGTAAACATGTCCATAACTCAGCGCATCTGCTTCTAAGTTTTAGCTTCCTTTTAGAGTCTATAGTTCCAATATGAAGTTCTTAGTTGACTCAGGGAAATGATCCTGGATGCTGATTTAACTCTTAGGATGTTTTTTCAAGTTTTTCTGTCTGCCATTCGTAAGTTTTGTTTTTAGTAATGCTTTCTGATTCTACTATATGTCCTTCTTTTAAATTAATTACTCATTTTTTTCAATCATTGCCTGGTTAACAGACTTTCAGTGGTGCCAATTGTGGAGAGGAGGGCTTTTGTTCCCCCTTTTGTGTTTTTTATTTCGTAATTCCATTTTAAAAAGACATTGTTTAACGAAATAGTTGCCCCCTCCCTAAGTTTTAAAAAATAAATCTCCGTTCCCTGCATTTTCGTGAATTGAGGCCACTGTGATTTTCCCGTCGATTTCGTGCAAAGAACAAAAAAAAATTTACACAAAATGTTCTACCTAATAATTGCCTCCTATAAACCTCAATAGCTTTTTTTACGTTACTGATTAGCGTCTTTGCAATAATCTGAAATGAAGAGAATTAGACTAGTTTTTAAGAGGGGTTAATACGCGATGAATTTGTTCCATTGTTAAAGCTTTAAACCACTCTTAGAGGGGATGGCTAACCCATCTCTCTTCCCTCTACGCACTTGGGTACGGTAGGATAAATCGGAAATTTTGAGTCTTGCAACATTTTGGTCGAATTATATAGCTCATTTGAAAAAAAAAATTCATAGCTGATTTTTAAGTAAAACGTTTACACGAAAGGATATAAAGCGATTCGAGATCAAGTAAAGGAGTAGCTTTTGATCAGTTATGATAAATCAATGACCTCCCCCCCGCACAATTTTCTTGTGATCTTAGGAGTTAATATATCAAAGGAAGGTAAGGTAAACATTAAAAAAAAATAATTCGAAAATACGAAGTTAGTGGCAACTATAGAAAGGTTGTTCTATGCTGGCTGTCACAGCTTATATAATTATCCAGTATGATCTTTCCCAATCTCACCCATTATAAAAACCCGGACCGAGGTGCGAGTGATCCAGAGAACGTTTTTGCAGATATAAACATAAGCGGCATTAGATCTTTTCACGGGTAGACAAAGAATAATCATCTACGGAACAAATACTGACAAAACCACTTAGCCGGCTCACCAATAAGTGGACAATAAGAACAGAAATAAGTGGGAGGAGCTTTTTGTTCGCACCGAGAATGAAGAGCCAGAAATCATCTGCGGTAAACTTACTGGATAATTATATAAACTGTGCTGGCTGTGCACAGAGATAACAGGCTGGGACTAAAAAATACGGGTAATAGCCTCTCGTGGACTTGGTCTGGTATAAACCAGAGAAGTTACTAACCAAAATGCTTGGGAAGGGCAATGGATTTTACCAACTAGCTGGTCATTTTACCGATTGATTTGATTTGCAATGCTATTAATATTACTTCAGTTTTTGCTCTTACAAACTAAGACAGTTCTTCTTTCATTGATATTACGTCACATATTTTCATCAGTCCATTTATCCTAATAAGAAATGTGAGCCAGTAATATATGGTGCTTCGGGCTACTTTTTTTTCCTTTTTTTATGTAAATGACACGGAGTCAAACTGTAAGTTAGAACCAAGAAAATCTAAAATTAACAAAACACTTTATTCCAATTGGGGTGAAGTAACTTTAAGGCTTTCTTTATTTTTATTTATTTTCTGTGGAGTTGGTTTGGTACCAACAACTACAGCACATGTATCAGTTCACCGTTGCGACTGAGAACGTGTCTACCAGGTGTATATCAGAAAATTTTCACGTCTGAAGTACATTTAAGGAAGGTATCACCCTGCACCACTCTTATTAAGGTTTAGTGTAAGTGAAGGGCGATTCTAGATTAGCCCCACCCCCAATATCCGTTCATATATTTATTTGAATGCTCATGTGTGAGGGGTTAAATAATTTGGGCTTTGAAAAGCGCTCTTTTAGTCATCCCCCCCTTCCACGTACATAATATCTTAACACCCCTTCTTCGTAACAGCTGATGCATAATTAAACTCCACTAAACATAATTTCGTGGAAAATCAAATGAATTAACTTAACTAAATAAAGAATTAAGATAAATATTCATACTAACCATTTCTCTTGCACGGACTTTGTCACTTTCCAGGAACGAATGTGCAACCGCGCGGTATTACTTCCTCTGCAACTGGTGAGCTCAATATGTGGTTGATCCTTTTAAACCAATTAGCTATATACACAATTTTAACCAATTGCAACTGGATCCTCCTTTTGGTAAAATTGTCGATTGATACCAAAAAAGTAGCTGAAAACGCCGTTTTCCCGGGTTACAATCTTTTTTGTAACTGAAAAGAGCACGGTAATAGACATTTATTTATTGTTCGGATGAGTTCTCTTTATTTCCTCAAGTAACATTCGTTCGGTGAAATCACCCGTCGAAATAAAACAACAAATAAATGCATTCTTGATTTTTCTTCCAGAAAAAAAGCAAAATTCCTCATTTCTTAAAAAAAGGAAGTTAAACCCTCCATGGTAGTGTTTTATAATATGCCAAATCTAGTTTTGTGATTTTTGATAAGATCACTTGCCTTTTTGAACCTTTTTGAGGGTGTTTCCGCCATTTTTTTGGAAATCAGGCGAGTTTTCTTGGGCTCGTAGCGTGATGTGTACCGTTAAGTCCAGAATACCTTTTTTTCTTCATTCTTTTTAATTGTCTTGATTTCTCTTTGGCTACTCAATTTTACACATAAGAAGAATTTTCTGGGGGTGAGATTTTCCTCTAGGGGTTAGAAAATTTTTCTTGGGGGGAATTTTTCAAGATGGATTCTTCGGAAGGGGAGGGGCTAAGAAAATTGTCGGGGGATATACACTGAACCCCCTTAGTGCGTACAGAGGTTTCAAGCCAAAAAGGTGGCAAAATTTGACAGAATGACAACAAAAAGGTGACTTTTTCCGAGAAGCATAGTCGCGGATGAGTCTTTATTTGTGTGTGTTTTTCCAGCTATGATCATATTAATCTCAAAGCTGATTAATATGATTAAGTGATAATCATTAATGAACCATAATTTATTAAAGTACCAAAGACATTAAAACAAAATCTTTTTTTGTCTTATGGGCGCATCTTAGTCTTATTCATGCTTGAAACCGCAATTTTCTAAGATTTTTCTCTTGGTTGTTTCAAGATGATTAAGTTTTTAGGGCAATTTTTGTCAGTGTTGCTGCAGTGAACCGTGAAAACAAGTAACCAAAACTAATTAGTTAAGCTTAAAAATACTTTTTTTTTAAATTCAAAGATTAGAAATCTGTTGATTCCCAAAGACAACTACACCCTTATAGGAAAATTAAACCTTTTTAAGCTGTTTTGCGCCATTTTATTATTATTATTATTTTTTTCCTGTTTTTTCCATATCTCTTCTTCTTTTTGTTGACACCCGCAACTATGATAAAAAGCATAACTGAATATGAAGGTCTCTTTTCATTAAGAATTAAATTTCCGATTTTTCATAATTTTTAATGTATATATGGTTGCCAGTGTTACCGCTTAAATCAACCCGATGTCTTTCAGTGCTAAAATTAAAGCCCCTTTAAGTGCTAAAAAATCGATATCTTTCAGTGCTAAAATTTGTGTGAATCATTAGTTATAAAGAATTGTTTTTCATTTTTCGAGGCGTTTCCCATTTCTATCATGAACACCTTGGGATGCGTGCGACATTGTTTAATTATTTTATTTAATCTTTTTTTTATAAAATAGATATCTTTAAAAAATCAAATAAATTTTTTTCAAATTAAATTAAATCAAATTTTTATCAGATTTTTCCAAAAATTAATCAAATTATACAAGTCTTGTTCAGGTACTGGTGTCTAGTGTTAATTGTATTGGTAAAAATGACCCCACGATGGGCTAGTATATCATGGTGCGTCTGAGAGCTCAAATAATATTTTGAATTACGTAACTTTTTTTTAAAGAAATTTTTTAATGCATCCTTTTTTTCCAAAATAATTTGGCTAATGAGAAAAAATTTTCCTAGCACTTTTTCATATATGCTTATACTATAAATTATATTTTACGCTTGTTATATTTTCAATGGCACGTCTCCTTCATTAAATATGAGCGGCGCTTTAAGCCCCTTATTAATTGGTATTATGGCATGTCTTAAATTGTAAATAACGGTACAGCGATTTTTTATTTTTTTGGCAAATACGCGGGTAAGTGAAATGCTGTTGTATTTTCTTATTCATCTGAGAAAATGGCAGTGCAACTTAACCCTATTTCTGTATCCATCTTACATCTCTGGAATGGGTATTAGTTCAGAAGAAGAGGAGGGAGGAGTTTCTTCTATTCTGCTTATTTTACCCATAAGAAGACCTTAATAAAGGCATCATATTCAGTATCCCCAAGAGCCCTACTTCCGATGTTTCAAACTCCTATGTGCAAAAACATGAAATTTTATATTTTTCCTGAAAAGTTCGATAAAGGGTGCGTGTTTATTTGTTTGTTTGTTGTTTTTTCCCCATGGGTGGTTATATCAGTATAGTGGCCGAAGAATATCATGAGAGGGGTCTTTCAAACGAAAACTAAAGTCATAGTATCTCTTTTAAGTAGCAAAAGATATTGTGGCACACGAAAGTGTCAATTCCTGTTTTTTGTGCCGCAAATCAAGGGTTTGTGGGGTGCTACCATTTCGGCAAACTGTCACAAGCACGAAACGTCATACCATCGAACTGTCAGGACCTCGAACCGTCATAACCTCCAAAAAATTTTATAAGTTTATATAATAGCAATAAATAATAAGTATAAGTATAAGTAATAAGTATATAATAGTTTAGAAACAAATTTTGGCTATATATTTGCACATCAGGGGGATGGGGGGTAAAGCATAGCATATATTAAATATGTAACCTAGCCTAACTAGGTACCTTTCCCCCCCTAAACCCCCCAACAAATAAAGTTTTAAAATTTTCGATGTTATGACGGTTCGAAGTTCTGGCGAATTTTTTTGTCGATGTTATGACGGATTTGTACTACTCCTGACGGTTCGGTGTTATGACACCTTCCCAGGGTTTGTGACCCAAATAAGATCAAAATGATATCGAGCGAAAATTTTGAGATTGTCTTTTGCTTCAAAAGTATTAACAAAGTATATATATATATATATATATATATATATATATATATATATATATATATATATATATATATATATATATATAATATATATATATATATATATATATATATATATATATATATATATATATATATATATATATATATATATATATATATACAGCCTATAAATTTTATATTTTACTAAAGTTACAATCTTTGGCATTATGTGCAAAGCCAAAAAAATGGCCCGAACAGAGCCAAAATGCTGTTGGATTGTTCTGGTTTCAGAGTTCATGGTGCCACATGGTACAGCATTTACCCCCAAACGTATTTTCAATGCCTACAAAAAGGAAGGGCTATTATAAAAAAAAGTATGCACAGTATTAATACAGTTCTACACTAACATATTATTGCACACTAGTTATTGGGGAAGAGTGGAAGGTCAGTAGTTGTTTCTGGGGCGAGGCGTGTCCAAGCCCTCAAAAATGATTTTAGGGTCAGTTTTTTCAACTTTTGTGTGAGATATCCTTTCGATTAATGTGATTCGGGGATTCAATTACATATTTTAAGTAACCATGTAATATGGATGTTAAGGGGAGAATATGTCCCCTATTATTATTGGAGTATTTTCACTGGGAAGTAGAAATCAATTTAAACGATACCTTTCAGTGGCTGGGGAGACCCCTAGGAATAAGCGTGAGGCACATTAATATAACCTTAGGGTAATGTAGGCTATTTTCTAGGTAAATCTATTTATGTTGATAAAATGCTCATTTATAAATTGTTATTATTTTTTTTTTGAAATGGTCTGTTTGCATTTTTTGCATTACGTTTCATATCCATGCGATAAAGACTAAGAGTAGGGAGGCGTTCTTCAGGCGTAATATATTCCCAACGAATTCACTTTTAAAAATATAAATTTCACTTCGTGTAAACTCACTTTGACACTTCCGATCCCTCTTACTAAATTTTAAGCGCTCCTTTCCAGGGTGATTTCTTGCTATCGAAGTTTAATATTCAAAAGTTAAACTTTGGTGAAAAGGCAGGGACCGTTGGAATAAAAAATCCCCTCATACCTATCTTACACCGAATATATGGCGTTAAAAACGAACAGAAATTAAATATAAAACAACAAACTGTTCCAGGAATATAAAAAGAACATTGAAAATTTAAACGGGCAAAAATGGTTCTGTGTATGAGAGGGGCTGCAGACCCTTCAGCCTCCAAGGGGCTGCAGAGGCTTTACGCCTCTGGGAAGGGGCTGCAGACTCTTGATGGTAATTTTTAACTACTATTTAACTGAAAAGAAATTATTTCATATATTAAGAGGCCCCTTCCCAGAGGCGTAGTTTCATCAAAATCGTAGGGGTGGGGGGGGGGGGTCAAAGTTGGAGCTAATTTTCCCAAATCAAATTTTCTCAGCCGTTTGGTACCATAAAGATATATATTTATATATATATATATATATATTATATATATATATATATATATATATATATATATAATATATATATATATATATATATATATATATATATATATATATATATATATATATATATATATAATATATATATATATATATATATATATGTGTCTTGGGGTGGGGGGGGCAAACAGAGTTCTAGGAAGAGCAGTTACCCTCATTTTTTTTATTAAACATTTAAATTGTGTTTAAATTCTTAAACATTTTTTTTGTTGATGGGAGTATTTTGTTTTATTTTCGATTTATTAAAAATAATAAAAGGTATTTTTTGTTTATTTTCGATTTATTAAAAATAATAAAAGGTCTTCTTCAAACTCTAGAAGGAAGTATCCCCCTACATCCCCTAATTTGTGCCTCTGTATTCAGGTTGAATTTAATTTTTCCTTCTTTGTGCTCGCTCAGAGGATGTTTTAAAATCAACAAGGTTTTAAAAAGACTCGCTATTTGTCTCTCTAGAAATAAACAACTATGTGATTGGCTTAAGAAAACAGTTACAGACATTAAACCAACGAAAATAAGTCCTGCTTTTACCACCTATCTATTGTAAAGTAACCTTTCTTTTCCTGGTTACTGTAACTTAATTAGAATGTCAATTTTCTTGTATCTTGTTTTTCTCCTCATTAATTTTCGGATTTTCTCTTCTCAACAGCTTCATTAGAACCTTTTCGAGAAGTTACAATCCCGATCTCCAGAGAATAACGAGCATTTTTTAATTCTACAGCTATTGCTTAGAAACAGCTTCCCCTATTTAGTTCTAAGAAATATTCGTCCAAAATTAACGTTTACATATACATCTTTTTAGAAAATCTTTTGTATTTTGTTCTGTCAACCATGAATTATTCGAAAGTAAAACTTCGTGAAATAAAAACAAATTCAAGGGGCCACTGAGTTCCAGAAGCCAGGTTTACCAAGCGTGGCACGCCTGAATTCAGAACAATTTGGGATTTCTTTCCTGCGCTCGTGACTGTGTCTGTCATGCGTCATTTTCGAAGGCGTCAATGGGAATGTTTACTTGGGTCTTCTCTTTTTTGTGCTAGTTGACGTTACCGTGGACATGAAGAACAATACCATTTATGGTGATTGGTACCATGTATTTATTGTATTCTTAGCTCATTATCAATAAATCTTACCTAAGATTCTTTTGCGCTCCAAGGAAAATAGCAAACTGATTTTTAAAGTTGATTATAGCAGTTTCAAGCCTGCATTAATTATTGCTTAGGTTCACTTTTAAAATATCAACCAGAAATTACTTTTGCAATTAAAGCGTAATCAAAAACCTGAAAAGGAAAGGCATCAATTTCACCAGGTTAATATATCAAAAACGTGAAGCCAAATATTTCTGGCATTGTTTGCTGGCACTTGCATAGGTTCAACCTTTACTTACCATTGCAACCAATTGTCAAATTTCAAATTGAAAGTTGTGTCTAGTACTTGGGTCTCTAATTTCAGTCAGTTGACTATACTAGAAAACTATATTAAGAGTGATGGGAGGGGAAAACAAATTTTCCGGAGTTGTCACCTATCTAGGTCATTTCTTTCATAACAGAAAATATCAGTAATTTTTTTTAATATTAGTAGCCTAATATTAGAAAATTTCCAGGTAAATATTACCGTCCCGTTTTCGAGAATGAACATTAATATACGAGGTGTGGCTAATAAGTAACTAGACTGACACTACTGCAGGTCAAGGAGGAATGCGTCAACCGCCATTGATTAACAGCTGTTTAGTTTGAACCTTTCTCTCAAGTATTCAATTAATTTTGCTTCGCTTCTGTAAACAACACACCTGACAGCCTACATTGGCGTTAGTGATGTTTTTTTGCCGGGTATAATGGTTAATGTAATAGTAAATCAATGAATTATTGTAAAATTTTAACATTTACTTGGAAAGCTGCTACTGAAACGCATTCTTAATTGAAAAAAGTGGATAGCAGTGAATGTTTATCGCGGTCACATTTTTAAGAATGTTTGAGTGTTTTAAAGATGGCAGAGAAGACTTTGAAGGGTGACCAAACAAAGGCATTAACTTGATTCGGTCTGACCGTCTATTAAGTATTTGCGCAATTGATTAAACAGTATGTACTGATAAAGAATATGTATGGCGAATTTTACATGAACATTTTAACGTGTGAATAGCGTGTGTTAAAATAGTGCCTAAAATTTTAACGTTTGAACAACAAGCAGTTCGCAAAAAATTTTACTAGCACTTTGTAGGTGATTTACAACACCCATATTTTTTTATATGATCCAAAATATGTAATGAAACAAGGTTTTTACTTATCACCTGGAAACGAAGCGCCAATCCATGCACTGGAAGATCCCAACTTCACCGAGAGCCAAAAGGGGATCGAATGCAAGTCAAAATTATAAACAAACCTAATTGTTTTTTCTTATATCCATATCGAACAAATAAAACAACACCTAATTTAATGGTGTTATGTCGAAAATACTTATATCCATAGGGTTGCGCACTGAGTTCCTGAAGATCTAACAATTAATCAACATTACCACATTAAGATGTTTTCTAAACTAAGAGAAAAAGTGAGAAAAAAACAACCCAAATGTGGAAAAACAAATCATGGGTTCTCCACCTAGACAATGCGTCAGCTCATTCTGCGTTATCTGTCAGGAGGTATCTAGCCAGGAACAGAATTCCGGTGTAGGAACATGCTCCTTATTCACCAGATCTTGCACCATTTGACTTCTATTTGTTCCCTAAGGAAGATCTGTATTAAAAGGACAGGATTTGATTTTGTGGGAGCTGTAAGAGAGAAAGCGGCACATGACCCGAAGGAGCTTTCAGAATATGACTTCCAGTCCTGTTTCCAACAATAAAAATTCGCATGGAACGCTGTAGGGTTAAAGAAGGAGTGTATATTCAAGGTGATAACAAGTAATAAGGTATAAACTAAAAATAAATTATACAACGTTTTCCTCACTATTTAATGAGCCAGGCCTCATATAATTCACACATATATATATATATATATATATATATATATATATATATATATATATATATATATATATATATATATATATATATATATGTATATATATATATATATATATATATATATATATATATATATATATATATAATATATATATATATATATATATATATATATATATATATATATATATATATATATATAGTTATATATATATATATATATATATATATATATATATATATATATATATATATATATATATATATATATATATATATATATATATAGTTATATATATATATAATATATATATATATATATATATATAATATATATATATAATATATATATATATATATATATATATATATATATATATATATCTATATATATATATATATAATATATATATATATATATATATATATATATATATATATATATATATATATATATATATATATATATAGTTATTGCTCGTCTAATAAGATAATCTGAATCAAGAACGTAACCAGGATTTTTTTTTTCGTAAACCAGGATTTTATTTTTTTTTAAGTTTTTTGGGGGAGGGGCAAAAAAAACTTTAAAAAACGCATCAAAATTTGTTTATATTCATTTTTGTACGTTTTTACGAGTCGGACAAACGTTTCGGGGGGCAGGTGTTTAAACCTCCTAACCTCCCCCTGGATACAACCTTGATCTGAACATTATTTCTGTTAGAGATTCCCAGTTTATTGCAATTTACCGGCTAGAATATAGTCACGTCTTTAAATAATTCTTAAATTTAATTGGTGAACAGCCATACAAATTTACATTTAAAATGAGCAGAGTTTGATTTCTGACACCCCATAGTCACACGTCCTTTCTTATCCACAGCCACGTGCATATTGCACATCTTTCAGGATGTTTATATAAGTTATTTGCGATAAAAATTATATGCCAAGATTAGTAGCATTTGGCCAGCTCTACTAACGCTATAGACCTTAGAATAAAAAAAAAAAAATAGTTGCCCCCCTTGTATAACATTTTTTTTTTACTTTTGCCTGAATGCGACCATTAATATCTATATCATTTTGTATGAATTGATTACTATAATCTTTAATTGATTATTATTAACAATATTTAACTATTTATTTTTACTACTGTTAACAATATTAATATTGATAACTAATATAATATTTTGTGTTAAAAATTATAATTAATATAATAATTTTCATCTTAACATTATCTTTGTTACAGGTTCGCAATTTATACAATGTTCCAAGCAGAACTTAGTCATAACTCTGGACATTTTTCTACTCTAAATGGTGATCCATATAAATTCAAATTTTAAAATTGAGCATAGCGCCACTTGTGACACACTATAGTCAGATATTGTTATGTATTATTCACAGATATCACTTTGGGGCACGTTTTGTGGCAGTAAAATTGTGGTGTTTTGTCAACAACTTTGACAAGTGTTTGTTTCACGCAAAAGAGTCTTATCAAATAAGTTTATGATGTTTTTCAGTCGATAAAAACAACCGAAGTTTTTCCCCTAGACAGGAAAGTTCGAAACTTTCTATTGGAGAATTATGCTTTGAGCTATTAAGAAGTTCAAACTCAAAACAAGTCCAAAATATTATGAACTAGTTTTTTAGGGTTTTCTATTTTAAAAGTTGTCTTAAAAAATGGTTGACAAAGACAGCTAGGTAATTCAAAACGCTTTTTGTTGCAAGATGTAAATTTTACAAGGAACTGTAAAACAGAAGTATTGTTTTGCCTGAAACGAAAGGCCATATCTGTTGCAACAATTAGGAGGGGGCTGGAGGAGGAGGGGATCTGTGTACGCTGGATATTGAAAGTACCTTTTTTTAGGGTATTTTTATTGAAAAATGCCATTTTAGTATTTTCATTGATTTTTTTTTAATGACAATTTTGCCCCCCTCCCTACCCTAGATATAAAAAAATACTTTTTACATCCCCCCTCAAATGCTCGTTAATTGACTGTGGCAACTGTCACTGACTGTGATTGACTGTGGCAACTGTGACCGTGACTGACTGTGGTAACAAGATGCAAGATGCAAGATGTAAATTTTACAAGAAACTGTAAAACAGAAATATTGTTTTGCCTGAAACGAAAGGCCATATCTGTTGCAACAATTAGGAGGGGGCTGGAGGAGGAGGGGATCTGTGTACGCTGGATATTGAAAGTACCCTTTTTAGGGTATTTTTATTGAAAAATGCCATTTTAGTATTTTCATTGATTTTTTTTTAATGACAATTTTGCCCCCCTCCCTACCCTAGATATAAAAAAATACTTTTTACATCCCCCCTCAAATGCTCGTTAATTGACTGTGGCAACTGTCACTGACTGTGATTGACTGTGGCAACTGTGACTGTGACTGACTGTGGTAACTGTGGTATATCTGACCTTATTTTAAGACAACGTCAAGTAAGTTGTGTAAAAAATTGGTAGATAAGCTGAGGAAATTAAAAAGAAAAACCGAAGTTTTTCAAGAGAGTATGAACAGAAGCATCGTTTCACCCAAAACGGAATGGCATACTTGGCATTATCTAAATAAACAATGTCAAATAAGTTGTCTCTATGTAAGCTGAAATAGATGAGCTGGGGAACTAAAAAGGAGACCGCCAATGACGGTGTAGTATCTGGCAACTTTGTTAAAACAGTAGAAAAGCTAAAAGAAAAGTGGATAAATAATATCATTCTTCCATGCTACCGTAATGGCATAATATCAATATTTGGGATGAATGGTGTTTCAGTAAAGCTCCTGTGCTAAGCAGAAAGCTGGCTAAACAGATCCAAATTAACGATAAAAAACTAAACGCCGACAGATACTTTTACGGAAATCTTAGAAAAACCATTTAACTTCTCGGGTTTTGTGTCAGAGATAGATAATGAATCTTACATCATCAAAAAGTATGAATTTTGTATTTTGTAGAGCAGGATTTTCTTTTTAAAGTTCAGGAAAGGGCAGACCCTTGGAATGTTCTAGGATACTTGATCGGAAAACGGTATAACTTGACTCAAAGGAAATATTATCTGATCAATTTTGTCACTTTGGGAGTTCCCCGTGGTGTCTCCCACTTTCATTGACAAGCTCGATGACAAACCCAACCCAGGCTTGAAAAACACTTAACACAGAATAATAAGAATATTACTTCTCTTTTTTCTTGCTGGCACGTGTCTTTTACACAACTGTGAAATAATTGTAATACAAAATGAAGTAATTTGATGGGGAGAGAGGGAATAATTTATAAGAAAACAAATGTGTTAAAAAAAAATTTTTTGTGTGTTACAAATTTGTTACAAATTTATAAGAAAACAAATGTGTTACAAATTTTTTTTTTAACATGAAACGAAATGTAATAAAGGAATATTGCAGCAAATTCGAATCCCTCAGAAAAAATAATTTCAAATTAATTTTCAAAATGATTGAAATAAATTTTTGATAATGCGAAAGCATTTATTATCTTATATTAGATAAAAATTGTCCCTCTTATATTGCTAGCACGGGATGTTTTTTTCCCATGTTTAAGGATCGTATTAAAGCTTTGTCTAGAACTATATCCCTTAATTGCTCGCAATAAAGAAAGCATAGGATCCGATTATGTACCCAAATATACGTATTATTGTAAATGTTGAAACACATACAAATGGATAACTGCACCAGAGAAAAGCAGAGACTATTTTTTCGTACTTCCGTGTTAAAACTAGGAACCCAAATGAACGCGCCTTTTATACCCCTTATTGTACTTACCCGTTATCACTATTTTAAATTTCAAGCTAATAAAAAAATAATGTATCAACTGATTGCCTCAACTCTTTGTCTGTGTCCTAAAGTCAACAGTATAATACAGGTTCCCAAAAGAGAGCTTAGGCTATGTTGTAAGGATGAGCGAAATAGATTACAATTTGTAAAACATGCCAGTTTTTACCAAAAAATCTGGCTTTTATCCAATGACAAGTGTCATTCACCTCGCAAATGAAATATAGAAAAGTTCTTTTATATTTTTTTTTTCTTTCCTTTTGACTAACGCCTCTGAATTTGAGGCCGAAATATTCAGACTTTTACTATTATTAGCATAGAAATTTAGCAAGTTTTTTCTCAGTTTCATATTAAAAGGTTCGCCAGTTTCAGTATTTTCATTTAATATTCATTATAAATAGAAAGGCATTACTCGGGGAGAAATAATTGATATGTATATATATATATATATATATATATATATATATATATAGATATATATATATATATATATATATATATATATATATATATATATATAATATATATATATATTATATATATATAGATATATATATATATATGTATATATATATATATATATATATATATATATATAATATATATATATATATATATATATATATATATATATATATATATATATATATATATATATATATATATATATATATATATATATATATATATATATATATATATATATTACCAGCCGCCTGGCCCCGGCACTAGGCACGCGGTAGGCTTCTATATATGGATTTTCATTGTCGCTTGTCTTCTAACAGCAGACAATTTTTTTTTTTCATGCTGCAGTCTTTCCAAAGATATTTGATTATTAAATCAAGCCTGATTTCCAACAACGATATCTCCTAAGCCTCAAACTTTTGATTTCTTTTTTAAGGTTTTTGAATTATTGTAATCCCTTGTTAAAATATAGACATATATTAATGCAGTTACCACTTTTCGCTCTTTCCGCAATTTAATGTCTGTTCATACTACCGTATATTTTATTATTGAAGCTAGTCCGATTTCTAGCAACGATATGTACTAAGCTTGAAACTTTTGGTTTTCTTTTATAAGGTTTTTGAATTCTTGTAATCCCTTGTCAAAATATCGAATCTTCATTTGTAAAAATTACAAATTCTTGTGTTTTGGCCTTCCTACTGACATTATATAACTGGTTGCGTTCAAACCTGAAAGCATAATCCTGTAGCGAGTGGATTTTATCTAACATAAAAGAAACTAATTTCAAATTTGCAGGTATTTTTCTAGTTTGAATTTAAACATTAAAATTATTGTTCAGGCACCGTAAATATTTTTGCAGTTTACATAATAACTTCAGTGATTCTGAACTGAACTTAAAAAATTTTCATGTCTTTTTTTTCTTGTCTTAAAAAGACATTGCTTATACTTATGAAAAAAGAAATTCGGTAATAATGTTTTTCTAACAACGATTTCTACTAAGCTTCAAACTTTTGGTTTTCTTTTTAATGTTTTTGAATTGTTTTAATGCCTTATTAAAATATGTACAAATATATTTGCAATTATCAGTCTTTTGCTCTTTACACAATTTAATGTCTTTCAAACAGTTCGTGGTAACGAACTGTAAGTAAGGAGCGACCCGGCTCAATGGTAACCGAAACTCTAGAAAACGGGTTTTTGATACCAATAGATATATCAAAAGAATCAGATTTCAATGCTGATTTCAAATATATAACTTTCATCAAGTTTAGAGCTACCCATCAAAAGTTACGCGCCTGAGAAAATTTGGCTGATTTTCAAAAAAAGGGGGAAAGACCCCCTAAAAGTTATAGAACCTTAATGAAAATCACACCATCATATTCAGCGTATCAGAGAACCCTACTGTAGAGGTTTCAAGCTCCTATCTACAAAAATGTGGATTTTTGCATTTTTTGCCAGAAGAAAGATCACGGATGCGTGTTTATTTGTTTGTTTGTTTGTTTGTTTGTTTGTTTTTTTTTTTCCCAGGGGTGATCGTATCGACCCAGTGGTCCTAGAATATTGTGAGAGGGCTCATTGGAACGGAAATTAAAAGTTCTAGTGCCCTTTTTAAGTGACCAAAAAAATGGAGGGCAACTAGGCCCCCTCCCACGCTTATTTTTTTACCAAAGTCACCCGATCAAAATTTTGAGATAGCCATTTTGTTCAGCATGGTCGAAAATATGATAAATATGTCTTTTGGGATGACTTAATCCCCCGAAGTACCCAGAGGGAGGGCTAAAAGATATGAACTTTACCCAATGTTAACATATAGTATTGGTTATTCGGAAGTATACAGAAGTTTTCAGGAGGTTTTTTTTCTGCTAGTGGGAGGGAAGGGTGGGTCGGGGGTTATGTTGGAGGATCTGTTCATGAAGGAAGTTTTCATGGGGAAGGGAAATCGCCATGAAGGGGGCGCCGGACTTGCCAGCATTATTTATTGGTTATTGGGTCAGCAGTCAACAGTCAACAGACAACAGTCGTTACGTAAGTTAATTTGTAAATTACGTCAGAACCAAATTTAGAGACAGCCATTTAGCAAAAGAAAAGTAAAATTTTTATGCAAATTTTGTTTACTTATTCAATGACGGCGAGCCAAAATAAAAGCTGCATTAACTAAAAAAACGATCAGAAATTAAATAAAAAAAACAAGTTTTTTAAACTGAAAGTAAGGAGCGACATTAAAACTTAAAACGAACAGAAATTATTCCGTATATGAAAGGGGCTGTCCCTCCTCAACGCCTCGCTCTTATTCCGTATATGAAAGGGGCTGTCCCCTCCTCAACGCCTCGCTCTTTACGCTAAAGTTTGACTCTGTCTCACAATTTTTTTTTTAAAACAATAAAAAACTTTAGCGTAAAGAGCGAGGCGTTGAGGAGGGGACAGCCCCTTTCATATACGGAATAAAGAGCGAGGCGTTGAGGAGGGGACAGCCCCTTTCATATACGGAATAATTTCTGTTCGTTTTAAGTTTTAATGTCGCTCCTTACTTTCAGTTTAAAAAACTTGTTTTTTTTATTCATACTAAGGTCTATTCAAAGTTATTTGATTATTACCGCAAGTCCGGTTTCTAACAACGATTGCTAGTAAGCTTCAAGCTTTTTGTTTTCTTTTTTAGGTTTTTGAATTATTGTAATCCCTTGTCAAAATATGTGCAAATATTTTTGCAATTACCAGTTTTTTGCTCTTTAAGCAATTTAATATAAACATTTCCATACATGAAAACCTTCAATTTTTCCACATAAGTGTGACAACTGTGACAACGTCATTGCCATACTGATGTATATAAAAATGACGTCACTCACATTTTCCCCCCTAAAGTTAAGGCTTTTAACGGATTTTGTCAAACTTTTGACCTATCTATATCGTTTTTTAGGCCAAAATATCCAAGAATGTCAATTTTCCCGGAATAAAATATGGATTTGTTTTCGAGAAAAAATACATAGATACATACATACACACATACACAATTATTGCTTGTTTATAAAGATCGTATATATATATATATATATATATATATATATATATATATATATATATATATATATATATATATATATATATATATATATATATATATAATATATATATATATATATATATATATATATATATATATATATATATATATAATATATATATATATATATATATATATATATATATATATATATATATATATATATATATATATATATATATATATATATTATATTGTGAAATCTATTTCACAAAGGGAATATTAAAACCTTCAACAGTTATCGTTCTTTATACTCAAAGAAAAACCAGAGACACAACAAGATAGGGAAATAGTTTCTGCCTGATAATTTGATAAAGTCATCGATACATTTTTATAGTTTTCTCAGTTACTTATTTCATTAGCCTTGTCAGTTTGGCCTCTGAACGGCTCTGTAAGTGAAGAGATATATATAGGCGGATAACAGCATAATACAGTTTAGTTCTAAGGGAACAAAGACTGTTCAGCTCAATTTGGATCCAAGAAATCAAATACTTTCATTCAGACACATATGCAACTACTATTCGGGGGTGTGGGGAAGGGGAATAAAAATAGATTTTATTTAACAACTTGAATTAGAAGTACCCAAATACTCAGAAAAATTTGGGATTTTAGGGTGCCTATACCCCAAGACTCCCTCCCACCCTCCTGCGCACGTCCTTGCTTCCATTAGGATATACGCGGTCAAATAAATTCCATCCATATCTTGTCCCATATCTGACAAGGCCTCAGAAATTTTCTAAGGGGCTCTACATCTTTTCCAAAGATGTTATCCTAATTTTTTGCTCTGGCTGCCACATATTTTTTCTTGAGTGAAGAAGGGAAAGTTCCAACTATGACCAGTTTCACCAAGCCAGAAGAGAATACGCTGAAAACTATGGAACCTTCACGTGCCAGTGGATAGTTGTACAGGGTTTTAGGGTGGGAAAGGAGAATCACTAAATTACCTAGGGCATTGTGTCCTCAAGATAAATATCAAAGAAATATTGCAGCATTTGTTGTCAGCAATATTTCTTATGCTGAAATCTTATTGCTTGATTTGGTTAACTGGAAACTTCGTTCTACACTATATACTTATGTCCTTTAAAAATATCCCGATATTTTCCAGGGTTTACAAACATCACTACATATATATGCCCAAGAGTTAGAAAAAACTGAAAATTTATTTTTTAATAGAAAAAAACCTCCATATACAGAAACACAGGGGGAAACAGCAAAGATAAACTCAAAACATATGGCACCAGACAAAGAAGTTGTAGCTTGTCTTTGAAGTTTAATTGCTCTTGGGAATCTACAGGTAGTTAATGTTTGAATTCTTACAGACTAAAAGCGCTATCAAATTTAACTAATTAGCTATTTTATTTAATTAGCTTATTCATTTTCTCCGTTCAACTTAGCAACTATGACCAAAATTAATACTACTTTGAAATCGTGGAATATTAGGAAAGTGCGGTTTCGAGTAAGAACAGGCCTTAGACGGGTCCTGGGAACCAAAACACTTTATTTTTGTATTCTTGGAACTTTTAATATGAGGGTGAGGTTCTCTGCCAAATCTGCTAAATCAGCAGACTCTGTAATCGAACTATTGCTTTTGAAAATATAAAAGGGGTTCAGAACCGAGTGAATCCAACCCCTACTTATACCCTTGCTCAATCATAGCATTTGAATAACCTGGAGCACCTTTAAAGAAAGGGTTTCCAGCTCCTCGAAAGAGATATAAGACAGAAAATTAAAAATCGACAATGAAAAAATGATGCTTAGAAAACGTTCGTTAGAAAGAGGATATTAAAAAGGTAGAAAAAATGTCTCCTATAAGTGTTTTCAAGGATTTGTTGGCCCCCAGACATAATATCTTACCTACTTTTAAGTATTTTAATGAGAATGTTGAAGACTGCAGGGATTTGAGATTAATTTTACAGACAAGTCTTGAGATAATTATAGAGATGAGTCTTGGCTCATTTGAACAAGTTTATAAGCAAAGGGGACACGTACACACATAGAAAATTTCAAGACGCCAGCAATGAAGGGGAGGGGGACACTTCCAGAGAAATACATTACACAGGTAAAGGGTAAAGGGTATGAAAACGTAAGTCTCTAGGAAGGGAACAACAGAAATCTACTAGCATCGAGAGGGGGGGGGGGGAATGACTTTGATGGACAGTAGCTTTTTAAAAATAAGTCCTTAATAATATTTTTATTACAGAATTTCGGTGGACGGAAAGGGGTACTATTCGTTTGATGGATAGAAATTCTGCATAACTTTTGATCTCCTACGTTGGCTTAAGACATCACGGCATCTGCAATATAATTCTCTGATGTTTAAATACAGTGTAAACATATGTTTAAATATATTGAAACATGGTTTATAAATTGGAAAAGAGAAGTAATAACTTCAAAATAGCTGAAAACAAAACTCGTGGTAGTACTTGCCCCCCTCTCCCCCAAGACATTTCCTGGCGAGGCCCATGATTCCCTGCCTCGCCTTTTCCACCTCAGTCAAAGTAGGCAGGTAAATGTAATATTCAATCCTACATATATAAATATTGTTACAATAGAAGAGGTATTATTCCAGCACCAATGACAAAGGCATAGGTCAAAATTTTCCCCAGGAATCAAGAGGGATTAGTAACCAATTTTTACCACCTCACTTTCACCAAAACCCATTCCATACTCATCTGAAGCCTCAATGAGAGTTAGGGCATTTAGCTATTAGAATGAACCCTTTGGGGCATATCCCCCCACCCACCCACCATCAAATTTGCCCATCACCCTTCCTTTACAGTAGCTGATGTGTGCTTACACATCACCGTGTATAATTTAATGAAATATGAAGCAAATCAGTTTAGCCTAGTGAGGCTTTAAAATAAATGTTAGAAACATTTTTTCTACAATAAGTAGGGAGGTATCACCCCGCAACATCCTTATTCAACCTTGGCAAAAATAAAAGAAGATGAGAGATTAACTCCTACCCCCCTCCAAACGCAATTTTTTTTTTCTATATTAATCTGATGTACCATAGAAAGTTAAAAAATTTGGGCGTTGAAATGCGCTCATTTAGGCATCTTTTTACCCCCCCCCCCCCAACACGCACATAATGACCCACTGCACCTCCTCCATAACAGGTGTTGCATATACGTTATTTGCGATACAAATTATACGCCAAGATTAGTGGCATTTGGCCAGCTCTACTAACGCTATAGACCTTAGAATAAAAAAAAAAATAGTTGCCACCCTTGTATAACATCTCTTTTTTTACTTTTGCCTGAATACGACCATTAATATCTATATCATTTTGTATGAATTGATTACTATAATCTTTAACTGATTATTATTAACAATATTTAACTATTTACTTTTACTACTGTTAACAATATTAATATTGATAACTTATATAATATTTTGGGTTAAAAATTATAATTAATATAATAATTTTCATCTTAACATTATCTTTGTTACAGGTTCGCAATTTATACAATGTGCCAAGCAGAACTTAGTCATAACTCTGGACATTTTTCTACTCTAAATGGTGATCCATATAATTTTAAATTTTAAAATTGAGCATAGCGCCATTTGTGACACACTATAGTCAGATATTGTTATGTATTACTCACAGATATCACTTTGGGGCACGTTTTGTGGCAGTTAAATTTGCCCATCACCCTTCCTTTACAGTAGCTGATGTGTGCTTACACATCACCGTGTATAATTTAATGAAATATGAAGCAAATCAGTTTAGCCTAGTGAGGCTTTAAAATAAATGTTAGAAACATTTTTTCTACAATAAGTAGGGAGGTATCACCCCGCAACATCCTTATTCAACCTTGGCAAAAATAAAAGAAGATGAGAGATTAACTCCTACCCCCCTCCAAACGCAGATTTTTTTCTATATTAATCTGATGTACCATAGAAAGTTAAAAAATTTGGGCGTTGAAATGCGCTCATTTAGGCATCTTTTTACGCCCCCCCCAAAAAAAAAACGCACATAATGACCCACTGCACCTCCTCCATAACAGGTGTTGCGCAATTATATATCACTAAGATCAAGGATTAAGATAAATGCTCATATTAACCATTTATTTTCCATAGACAATGTGGCTTTTCAGGAACGAATGCTCCACCATGCGGCATTACTTCCTCTGCAACTGGAAAGCTGCATATATAGTTTTTTGTTACTTTTAAATTGATGGGTCATCTCAAAAAATTTCAAATACTAGCAACTTGTTTCTCTTAGGGGCGACATCGTAGTTGGTGCAAGAAAATGGCAGAAAAGGCCAGTTTTCTGTGGTACAATCTGTTTGGTCACTGAAAAAGGGCACTAGAACTTTTAACTTCCGTTCAAATGAGCCTTCTCCCGATCCCTTAGTATCATTGGTTCGATATGACCACCCCTGAAAAAAAAATAAACGAATAAACACGCTTCAGTGATCCTTCTTCTGGGACAAAGCAAAATTAAACATTTCTAAATTGCAGCTTGAAACGTATACAATAGGGTTCATTGCTATGGGGAATCTAATGGTGTGATTGTCATTACGATCGGTTAAATTTTAAAGGGATGCTCTCCTCCTTTTTCGTGAATCAGACAAATATTCTCAGGCTCATTTCTTTTGATGAGTAACATGAAACTTAATTATTTTTTATATATTTGGAATCAGCATAATAATTCAACTCTTTTGATGCATTAATTGTAATAAAAATTCCTTTTTTAGAGTTTTAGTTCCTTTTGGCCCGAGTCACTCCTTCCTTTCTGTTCATTACCACGATTTATTTGAAACCTTCATTTTCTAAGATTTTGTTGTTTGTAGAACAGTACAAAATTTTAGTCAACGTGTTGTGTTGCCGTGTTGAACAATATAACCAAAACCAATCTGTTAAATTGACAGCGCTTTTCAACGCTAAGAAATCAAATATTAACAATCAGTTTCCAGAAACAACTACACCTCCAAAGGAGAGCAACGTCTTCTTGAGTTGCTTGATGCCACAGATTTTTACCTTTTTTTGCTTATTTTGTTGCTCATTTTTCATCAACATTTCTTTTTTCTTTAATTTGGCCCCCCTAACAAACACAAACCGCACAACTGCATATGGTTATTTTCATTAAAAACTGAATTCCAGAAACAACTACACCTCCAAAGGAGAGCAACGTCTTCTTGAGTTGCTTGATGCCACAGATTTTTACCTTTTTTTGCTTATTTTGTTGCTCATTTTTCATCAACATTTCTTTTTTCTTTAATTTGGCCCCCCTAACAAACACAAACCGCACAACTGCATATGGTTATTTTCATTAAAAACTGAATTCCTTATATTTCCCATTTTTTTCAAAAGATTCAAATGGTTGAGTAAGTTATCATTTAACTAATTCGAAGAATTAGGTGTCATTATCACTGTCCTTGCCACTTCAGAAAATACTAGAACTTCTCAGCTATCTCAGGTCTCCGTGCGATCTTGAAAATGTTTTAGTCAAAGTATACAGCTGAACAACCAGTTTTAGTACGGGCATTAAAAAATAATGTTTTTATGAGGTCTAGGTCAAAGGGCTATTCTGAGCCCCCACCCTAGTAAGTTCATTCACATCTGAAATCAGTGAGAAGCAAGGTGTATTTGTGACCGTGTCTATAATATCTCAAGTCCATCTGTAGGCTACTGTACTTATTTGAATATGCTACCACTAACGGATAAGATCCCTGTTGAATAGCTTAATATTGGTAAAAAGTGTATTAAAACGACACATAATATGAATAGCGTAGGGGGGGGGGTCACTTTTATCTTATCTGAAGTATTTTTTGTGTCTAGGTACATCATTCATGTCTGAAATCAATTTGATTAGTTTTATGTTAATTGTATTTTTTACATTTCATTAATTACACTTAATTACAGAAACACTGTATTTTACTTGCGATTCAGTATTGTATATCAAGTGGACTGCTAACTTATATGTTTAGCTAAATTAATTACAATTTTCGTTTTCACTTAAAATTTTCCGACTTTTTAGTTCAATTGGTGGAGGCGCAAAGTGGCTATGAATTTGTTAGTCAAAACAGCAATTACGAGTTACCATTTCAAACTGGCGTTTCAACAGTAGCTGTTAGTGGTAACGTCTTTGGATCTACGGCAGCATTTGACCAAGGTAAAGGTTAAAAATAATCTTATCTCAAGATGCACTAAAAAGTAGAGATAGTTTTTTTTCCTACTACACAGAAAAATTTAAAGTTTTCCGGGCAATCATGACATATTTAAAACCATTCAAAGACGAATTTGTACAAAACGTTTTATACAAAACGTTTTGACTTGCATTTTGAGAGCATTTTGAGCTGAACGTGTTTCAAAATTTAGTATTTGTGGCTAATCTTGTAAAAATGTTCCGCCTCCAAACAACATGCTAACGGATTATATTTTATTGACTGTAATGTTTCGTCCCAAGACCACGCCTGCCTCTTCTCCAAACAACCAATATCCATGGTATTACCCATGGCTGTCTTCTTTGAAGGTAAACAAAACTAAAAACAAATTATATCAATTGGGTTTACGATCTTACTTGAATGATAACTGAAAAAGCGTTTAAAAATTTACTAAGTTAAACAAAAGCGTTAAAAATAACTATAACGATGGAAATTAACAAAATCAAGTTTTTTAAATATAGAAATTCCAATTTGAATAAAGCTAGCAGTTTCAATTTTGGATGTCTTACTACTAAAACTTCAATCTTAATCCACAGAAAAACAGAGGAACTACTAAAAAGTCGTGTGCTTGAAGAGCGTTCTGTCTATTTACTGGCTTGAAATTGCACACAGAAGAACCAATGAAATAGAATCTAAAGTTATATTCCTTCTACTGGTTTAAAATTTCACAAACAAATAAAGGAGAACTTATCTGGGTTCAAAAAGCTGTGTTATGTGGTTCCCTTTCTGAGACATACTTAAAGAACAGCATGGTTAGCCTATAAAATTCGTCACATACGTAAACCAATCAAATTAAAGGACGCCACTTACCACGGAGAAACAGCAAAGCAATCTTTCTTTTTCTCTTTTATTAAATCAAATTACTAAGGCTAATATTTTTGCAAGCTATGGCTTGGTATATTTTGATCCCAATCCAGCCAATCTGTTCTATGACTAAGTTAGAGGCAAATTAGGATTTATTTTATACCTTTTTTAGCATTTTGAAATGAAATATTTTCTTTAAAAGATTTGTTTAGATATGTTTAATTTATTTTCAAGTCTTCTGCTAATCTTGTTAACATTTCCCTCTTCCAAGCAACATGCCAGCAGTTTATATTTTACACTAATAAATATTGCCTATAGCGTTCTGTCCCAAGCCGACACCAACCAAGATAGCAATCTTCCCAATCTATCTCAGGGGCGGATCCAGGAATTTTTTAGGGGGGGCGCAAAATAGGTTGATCCGATAAACTTACCTTAGGAGCAAGTTTAATCGCAAACTTGAGTTAATTAAGTAAATTACGCTACTTTAGACTACACTAGGGGGGCGCATGCCCCCTCACCCCCCTAGATCCGCCACTGATCTATCTGAGTCATAGATGACTTGGATAAGTTTCTATGACCTTGACCCGTGAGAAGTTTCCCTTTAATGATGCTATACCTCAGGCACATACTCATTTTTTTCACCGGGGGGGGGGGGGGGGGTAGGTTACAAAAACGATTTGATAGTTTGAATCAAAATTACCCAGGAATTCAGAAAAAATAAGGATTCCTGAAGAGCTGGGCCAATTGGACCCCCCACCCTGTGCACGTGCTTCGTGTTGACACTGGTAGCATTAGGAGAACCCCCAAAACGGCCTGGACGTTAGGTATTTTAACTTCTGTGTCAGGCTATAGAATTAAATCAATGGTATGCTTTGGGATTGATTGTTAAATATTTCGTCGGGAAATAGCTTGAAGTTCCCCACACAACTGCATTGTCTTCTTTTTCAAGGTTGTTCACACAAAAAACACATTACCTCTCTAACGCACGTAACGTGTTTAAAGTTACACAGGCTACCCTCTAAAATTAAATGGAACAATCCTGAAATCTTGACGTTGTTTCCTGGCTTTCTTCACTCTTTACCTCTGTTAGAAAACTTGGTTTCTTAGGTTAATTTTTGCACTTTTTTATCTTTTTTTAAATATACAAAACAATCTTGGTCAAACTCAGGTGATGATACACAGCGTTAGTTTTTGATAAAAAGAGAGCACTAAACATAAGTTACATGTCGCAAAGATGTGAAACCTTTGTTCAGGACAATAATAAAAAAAAACAAGGTGCCTTTCGTTGGAGAGGCAAGTTTCCGAGGATAAACTTTCCAGGGCAAATTCTATATGTGGGGGAATTTACCAGAATTCCTATACGAAATTCTTTTTGTTTTTTTTTTGTCCAACTTTCTGTTTGGTAACCAAATTTTATATGTGCATATGTTCTGGGAGAGATTTTCAGCGGGGTTAGAATTGTCTGAGGATTTTTTTGTCAAGGGGATTTCCCGTGGAAAGTACCCCGTAAAATCGTGGTCGCGTTGGGGCTTGACCTACTTAGCTTATGTCCCGGACGTCCTCATGGGTTGCGTTGGGGCCAACTCCTTTACACGTTCTTAGATCAGTTTCTTGTACGATGCTCGGTTGTCACCTTGTTTGAGAAGGCATAGGAGATCACCTCCAAAGTTGTCTTACCTTCTGTTCCTAGGAACTCCAGGTTGGCAGCTACCGTGAATGCATCCTTCAAAGGTAACTTTTGGCAGGCGTGACTTTTTCATTCGGTGTATGTGACCAAGCCACCTGATTTGCTGTAAATGCATTTTCTGGAGAATTGTAGTTTCTCGCTTCAGTTGCCTTCGAAGGTCTTCGTTGGAGATTCTGTTTAGATACGTTAGGGGGGCTAGGATACTAGTATATGTCTAGGGTACTAGGGGGCCTAGTTGCCCTTGAATCTTTCTGATTACTTAAAAAGAGCACTAGAACTTTTAACTCCCGGTCGAATAAGTCCTCTTCCGATCTTCTGGAATCATTGGTTGGATACGTTCACCCATAGAAAAAATGAAAAAAAATAATGATAAACACGCATCTGTGATCTATCTTCCAGTAAAATATTCAAAATATCAGGTTTTTGCAGATAGGAGTTTAAGACCTCCACTGTATGGTTCTCGGATACACTGAATCTGATGGTAAGAATTTCATTAATATTCCTTGATTTTGAGGTGTTTTCGCCCTTTTTCGAAAATCAGGCAAATTTTCTCAGGCTCGAAGTTACTGATGGGTAACGATGGGTAATAAATTTTATATATTTGGAGTCAATATAAAAAGCTAACTCGTTTTATTTAATCCACTTTTATCAAAATTTAGTTTTTTAAGGTTCCAGTTGCTATTGAGCCAAGTCGATCCTTACTTATAGATCGTTACCACGAATTGTTTGATAAGACTCCCGAGGGGTACATAATCAGTCTTAACTTTGAGGCGGTGCAGAGCGAAAATTTAATTATTTTTGAGTTATTGTATTACATTTGTAGGAGAGGGCTCACTCACTTAGTGTGTAACATCAGAAAACCCTTTACAAAAAGCAGCACAGTGCTGCCAGCACTAATAGCAAAAACAGGTTAGTCGAAAAAAAACAGCCAAAGAAAAAAACCTTCGATCCTCGTACGTAAAGTAGCTGTCCCTTATTTAAATAATGCGTTTTCTGGCAATCTTCTATATTTAAATAAAGTAAAGGAGCTAGCTGAAAAAAACTGTCTGGAATTCCAAAAGATATCAGTTTTTGAAAGTTTCTGAAAATTTTAACGAATGGGCATTTTTTTCATAAGTTCATAAGTTTATTAATCCACATTCATAAACAAATAAATAAATTAAACAACGCTTTTACGCTGGAGAGAACCTATGAAGGTTTGCGATCGTGCGAAAGTCTACGTAACTACTTACCTATTATCTGAACTATTTATATAAACCCCAACTATTTAATTAAAACTATTATAAATAAACCAAAAAAAGATAAACTATAACCTATATAAAAAAAAATAATAATATAAAAATAAATAAATAACTGAATTAAAAATAATAATAGATAAATAAAATATAAAAGAAAAAAATAATAACAAATCCAATCTCCATCACTCATTATACTCAACTCCCTCTCCCCTCCCCCACCTTACCCTTCCAACCTTACCTTAGCCCCTACCCACCCTTACCTTCCCAGCCCACCCTTACCTCTCCAGCTCCTCTTCCTCCCCTACCCAACCTACCAGCCCTAATAAAATTTGACAAATCCCCCCCCCCCAAAAAAAAATCTTTTAAGTTCTATTTAAATTGAGGTACATGTTCCGCCGCTCTAATGCTCAATGGTAGCTCATCCCATACTGATGGACCCAGGTGTTTCATTGAAAATGAAGACCTGGTACCACGACGCAAATCAGCAACTATATTATCACTTTGCCTAGTTCCATAATTATGCAGGTCACTATTAAATTGGTAAAAATTCTTAAAAACATCAGGGGTTAAACCATTCTTACACTGAAACACAAATACTGCAGCTTGGTAATCTCTTATCTGACCTACATTAAGGAGCTTCAGGGACCTAAAACAAGCACATGTGTCATGTACATCCTGGACATACCTACCGATTGTTCTAACAACTTTATTTTGTAGAACATGCACTCTTCTATAGTTGCATAAGAAGTTACTGCTCCATAGGAGGCAATCGTAGGAGATATATGGATAAACCAACGAATAATATATAGCTAAAAGTATTCTTTGAGGGAGAAAGTGCTGCAGACGTCGAAGTATTCCTACCCCACGGGCAATTTTTGATGAAATTGCGTCACTGTGACACTTCCATGCCAGATAGCAATCAAGATAAAAACCAAGGTAGCGGAGATGATCAACTTACTGAACTAGATTACCACATAAATTTACCTGGCCAGACACATCCAGTGGTGTACCAACGCTACAAAACGTCATTAAAAATGTCGCGAACATTTACACACAATAGACTTAATGAAGTGAAAATCTACAGCCTTTCCAATGCGAGATTCGCTTTTCTCACCAAGTCCTTCACAGATGAGACAAACACAGCTAAAACGGTATCATCAGCAAACGAGATAAGACACACATCTTTCAAATAAAGACGCATGAGATCAACATAGATGAGGTAAAGCAGCGGACCTAACACTGATCCTTGTGGTACTCCACACGTCACTGGAAATGCTACTGAGCCCACATCATTCGACACTACTTTGAGGGATCTCCCTGTGAGATAGCTTTCAAAACACTTTCAGCACTTTCCGCGGACACTTAACGACTCCATCCGACTTAGCAGAGTTTGAAAATCATCTGTATCAAATGCTTTGCGAATATCTATAAATATAGACAAAGGTGTTTCACTTCTGTCCATACCACTGTCAATTGATTCCATAAGTTGCTGCAAGGCATTCGTCATCGAGTGCCATTTGCGAAATCCGAATTGGGTCTCACTCAGAAAATCATTAGCCTGTAGGAAATTATATAGACGTTTATGAACAGCTTTTTCTAATAATTTCGAAAAAATGGAAGGAGTGAAATCGGTCTCCAATTCTCAATTTCCTTTTTAGGTCCACCTTTATGAAGTGGTATCATTTTTGCAACTTTTAGCTGATCAGAAAAAACGCCCTTTTTAAGTAACAGATTTATAATAAAAAGCAGACATGGTAGAATATAATGCATTATTGCCTTAAACGCTAGAAGAGATAAGCCGTCCACTCCCGCAGAATTTGATTTCAGAGATTTTATTATTTTAAGCAGTTCATCACTTGTACACTGATCAAAGTCTAATTCAAAACTCTCACCTCTGTTATCAGATATAATGTATTCTTGAACCTGTTTACACCTTTTTTTATACTATAATACCAATATTGGAGAAAAAATTACCAAACTCATTTGCAGTTCCAGACTTATCATCAGGGGCAAACCCTTCAAGTTGTACTTCATTCCTTCCAGTTTCAGCATTCCCATTGGTCACTTCATTTATCAGTTTCCATGTTTCTTTCATATTTCCTTTACAATTTGAAAACTTTCTATCGTAATATTCGGCCATAGCTTTGCGACGCAATTTGTTCATTAAATTGCGCTGTTTTTTGAACAATTCATACGAAACAATAATTTTATCATCTAGATATCTATGATAAAGTTCAGTCCTTATCTTTCTTTCTTCCAGTACTTCACTCGTTATCCATGGCTTACGGGGCTCCTGTTTCTTCACTTTCATTACCTTAATAGGACACGCACCATCATAAATGGGTAGAATAACAGACATTAGATTATCAAGTGCTCTCGTAGGAGATTCTTCTTCAGAAAACACAGGGGTCCAATCGATAACACTAACCTCCTCCACAAACTTTTGAAGATTCCCTTTTTTTATTAACCTTGTCTTTATTTTCTTTTTATTTGATCTGTGCAACTGACACTTCATAACACTCACCAATGGAAGATGGTCAGAACCAGGAAAGGCCACAACATCAGCATAACAAAGCTTCAAATTGGCAGAACGAACGAAAATATTATCAATTAGGGTTGCACTCTGTCCAATAATCCTCGTGGGTACACTCACAAGTGGGTATAGATCGTTCGATATCATAAAATTTAAAAAATCAACATTAAGATTAGACAAATCAAGCAGGTTAAAATTAAAATCACCCGTAACATTATGACTAGCTCCAGACGGTGCCTTTGAAATCAGCTGACTCATACCTCCCACAAAATCCTCCAGGTGAGAATTGGGCGGCTTATACACCATACTAATTATGTGGTAATTATACATTACCACAAATAAAAATGGTTTTATCACCTCCTTAAACCTCATAAGGCTAAATTGCCATTTAACCTTTATTTAACCTTACAACCTTTACTTAAAATGTATTTGTATTTCGAACAGCGTGTTTCAGTTTGTCAACAAAGACAGGAAGTATCACAAGGATAGTCAGATTTATAAGAAAGAACAAGTTCTCAGTGGTTTCAAGGGGAGGAGGTGCCCCGTGCCACCCCCTTAGACTTGGAAAAAATGCTTTTTGGGGGGTATTTTTGTCGAAAAGTGCTTATTTTGTTGTTTTTCTTAGAAAAAAAAATACAATGCACCCCTCTCTAGGTTCAAAAATGTATTTTATCCCTTCCTCTTAAATTTTTGTGAATTGAAGCCACTGTTCTTAGAAGCGGGCTCTGGATCCATTCCGGATAGCTCCATTGACCTTACTCAGATACTTTTAAAATTTGTAGAAGTGCCAGTAGATATTTCAAATCAAGGATTAATTCACTAGCTGAAAGTTAATTTGACTGTTCAATGGACCATAAACTGCTAAAAAAAAATTTATATCTCCTCCTTCCTCTCCCCTTCGCCAAAACAAATCAGGCTCTTTTTTTCTATAGGGTATTTTTAGACTAGACACTACAAGTTATCCAAAACCAAAGTTATGAACTTAAATATTTCTGCTGACAAAAAAATCCTGAATCAAATTTATCTGGAGTCTTTTTTCTCAAAATACATTTCTTAGTTTTCACTTACTAAGGGGGTTGAAAGGCGGAAAGTTCAGAAGGCGAACCAAAAAACTCCAACGAAGTGAAGGTTTTTGGTTGGAGGTTTTGAGGTTGGAGGTTTGGAGGTTGGAGTGTCCACTGTTTCAACCGTGGACACTTCAATGGTGCACATGCTTATGCTTTCCAGCCTTTCAATTCCAATAAAGGAAATGAAAAGGGCCATTTTTGACGTCATATTTCACTTTACGATAAATTTATCAAGGATAATTTACAAAAACACAGTTAGATGTAAGTATTAGCTATCAAGGAACTCTTAAGCCACACCTTACGTTGTTCCAGTGCCCAGTAAGATGAACAAAATGTAAAAGGAAGATTCACATCAGCATTAAAGACTCTTTTCCGAAATTCTAAAAAAGTACTTTTGTAATTAACTTTTCTTGTTAAGATAAACATCGAAATCACTTCTTATTTCTAAATAAATTTAAAATGAATTTATTTTTCATTAGCAGGTTTTTTTCAAAGCAATTTTGTTATTTTTAACATACTGGGGGGGGGCTGGAAGGATGAATGTTCAACAGGGGGTACTGTAAACCTCTGGTTTGCGATTTTCGACCATGGAGATTTTAATGGTGCACTAATTATGCTTCCTAGCCTTTTATGTCCAGCAATGGCACCAACAAGTGCCATTTTCGGTGCAATACGGCAATTTACGTTTGTGTTGTCAGGAATTTTATAAAAAGCACATAGACTGACGTATCAATTTCCAAATCAATTTCCAAAGGAGTTGTCTGTGATGCTCCGGTGTCCCGCAAGCCCTGGAGAAAATAAAGAGGTTATATGATGCAGAGGTTAAAATATAATTTTCTTGGGTTTTCAAAATAAGGCGTTGAAAACCCGCAGTTGAGGGCTGTCCACCATTTTGATATTAATGGTACGCTTTTCATTTCCATTCTCCGCCATTTTTAAGGAGTTTGAAGCCCTTCCAAAAGCTTCATAAATTTGTTTATGCATTAAACATGTATTATTAAGAGTTAGCACCTAAATAAGAGTTAGCATTCCCAAGTCAACTATAAATGAAAAACTTTTCTCACTAGATAGCTTTTTTCAACATTGCTGCAGCCATAACAAAAAATTCCACAAAAAGTTGCGGACACGTAAGGGGCCCTGAAAGTGAACCAAAAACCTTTCCTCATTAATTGTATCTCGATAGACATCCTACGGGTCATTTGCTTGGCAAATGTTTAAAAAATTTCCAAGACCATACTCTGGACACGACACGCATAGCTGAAGTCAAAAATCAAAAAATGCTATCTGCATTTAAATTTCCAAATTACTTAAGCCACAGCCTTTTATGTTATTATACTTAAAAACTAAGTTTTTATCTATAAAACTAGTAAAAGAACCGACTGGTTATATTTTTGTACGTTTGTAGGATAACGCAACACTGGGGCAGTACCAACTCTACCCATGCAAAAACGTTATTTCCCTTGTTGGTCTACGTAGGGAACTGTAAACCTCTACGAAAGGGTTTTTGGCAATCAAGATTCCGTGGTGTTTTACTTAGCCTGTTTGAAGTCATTTTGGAGAGGCTTCAGGCTGTTATTCAGATTTCTATAAAAAAAAAAATTGTCATTACAAATTACTCCTTAGTCAAGACTGAATAAAAATTACTATTTACTAAATAGCATAGTGTGAGAAAGATCTTTCTGGGGACAGTTTCCGTTATTGAAATTAATACTATGGGCCATGGTTTGCTCATAACTAGGTTGCAGCTACATCCAGGGTTGCCACGCCTAGTGATTTATCACTATTTCTAGTGATTTTTTTATGTGGTCTAAACAAAAAAATCCCTAAACCAGTTCATAAATCACTAGATTATTGAATTAAATCACAAAACCAACCAGAAAATCACTAAAATCTCGTGATTTTTTCTCACGGGTGCCAACCCTGGCTACTGCTGCAGTCATAATTTTATGTTTCCAACAATTATGTTCCAAAATGTACATTCACGACGTGATCTGACTGCTTTTGAACTCGTATTGTAAAAGTAAGTTTATTGCATGTCATTTTTCTCGTGACAGCGCAAAACAACAGGTCAGTAATATAACTGTCAGAATGATCTTTTTATTGATGTTGTTACGTCCTATAGCTGTTCTCATGACTATTAAATACGTGAGTCAAAAAGGCTGGGAAAGAGAAGAGGCACGTCTGAATATTACTTTTTTCTGAGGGGGGAAGAGAAGGTTAGGAAGAGCAAAAAAAAAACCTTGGGGCTCTTCTAGGGGATCAAAACGGTTTTCTTTTCTTAGCAACAATAGAAATTTTCCCTCTGAAGCAAATCATGATAGATAATACACAATTATCAATCCTTTCCCCCTTGATTTACTTGACTTATGGATCTTGTCAGAAAGAATTTTTTTGAATTTTTGGTCCGTTCTTCCTCAAACTATCAAATAAAATGGTTTTTAGTCATTGACCAACAAAAGATTTAATATTGCCCCTCCCGCACGCCACGAAAAACAGAATTCCAGTTTACCTTCCAGGGGAGGGACAAATTAAAAATAAGGTAAATATAAGCAGTTTATACGGGAAAAAATCCTAAGATTTTGGGGAATTGCAATATTTGGATCGTATCAAAGACTCCTGCTTCCTACACTGTGTGAATGGTAACTGTATGGCAAGCCGTTTTTGAGTGACAAGACCTGGCAAAGATCAAATGGAATCAGACACATGTTCGAGATATTTTTGTTGGAGGGAGGAATTTCAAGAACAGGCAAGTTGTTTGACAATACACGATCAAGTTGAGATTTGAGGGGGACAAGCGCCTCCCTGAGCTTCTGACTGATTGCTCAGGAAAGGGGGATTCTGATACTAGCACACTTTCATTGTTTAAGTTCTTTACGTTCTGTAATTATCCCTCTGTTATTCTAATCAGTAACAACAAGGTAAGTTTGAAGTGTGTGGAATTTCTTTTTTTTATAGGAATTGTTTTCTTATACAACAAATCATATTATTTTTGAAGGGGGGACTAGTAAAAAGTATAAATCTTAAATGATAACTTGAATGAGAAGTGTCAAGAAGCTCAAGGAAATTTAGTCAGGGTGAGTTAAGGCAACGAGTGGCCCGCCTTCCCGGCTTGACAGTTGACATGCGCCCCAGTATAGATTGAGAGGCTCTCGTAACCAAATTCTATTCAATTAAATATTACAAGTGCTCTAGTTGTTTCTTTTATCATTCAAATAAAGTCAGTTTTCTGTTGATTTAACAAATTTGTCTTTTCTTCTCTTTTCAATCTCTCATGCTTTTGCAATTTCATCTGAAAATATATTACAATATTTATATTTTTTAAGTTTCAATATATACATCATTTGTGCTACGTAATAATGACCTGGCCCGACCTAGACTATTTTTTAAACATTATTTTCTTAAATTGCATATTTACGATTCTTCCGTCAGATTGTCTAACAGTTTTTTATAATATCAATCGGTAAACTTATTTTGCATAATTATTTCAAAAATAAAATAGCTTCAATAGAATTGACTAAACTAAAAACACAATCATTTGTGAGCAAGGTCTTGGCTAGTGCGTGTATATTCTAATATTTTTAAAGCAGCTACACCCACTGAGAGGGTAAGGGGGCTTTTAGCCGCTCCGCTAGAGGCCCAAAAGCACAAGACATTCAGAAAGGTGAGATGCGTTTCTAAAAACAAATATTTTCTTATAACCTTTACCCTTCCTCAGAAGATGTTCTTTAGCCTGCTCCCCCTCCTCGAAAACATTTCCTGGGGTCCCTCTTGATCTATAATAATTATTTACAAACGTTGAAAAATTAATAATAAAGCCATTTTAAACATTGAGAAAGGGGAAAAGACATTTTATGTCTGGATGTTGATCTAATTTTTCCGGGCCGTTTTAAATTTACCTTTTGGGATTTCTATTTGAATGTCAAAACTCATTTGTTCACAATTCTCTGCTTTTAAAGTCAAGCCAAACATCCCTTATTAATTTCACACTTTCCAGGGACTGCTGGCTTCGAGGCAACGTCAAGTGGATCGGGCATGAGATTGGAGGATAGTATCCCTGGGATACCGGCTGTAGACTATCCCATTTTTCCGTTCGTGCCACCGACTCAATTCACATGCGATGGAAAATTGCCGGGATATTACGCTGACACGGAAACCGGATGTCAGGTATATGGAAGTTCCCAGATTAAGGAATAAAATAGAAATATTTAGGCTATAGAACATACCATCAAAGAAAATAACAAGCATCCTAAAGGTTTGAGGTTGAACTTCTGGTGAACAGGGGCCCCAATCCATAAAAATGTAGGAGGTATAAGAATTTTTTCTTTTATTTCTTTAATATACATACAAAAAAGCATTTTTCAATACCTTGTTTTTTTTATGAAAATACAAAATTTTCTTTGCCAAATCTAGGGAGTCAAAAAGGTTTTGTTTTCTTAGAAAATATAGTGCCCCCCTCGAGGGCAAAATTCCAGCACAGTGCTATTCCTTACAAATTTTCCCTCTGATGCAAATCATGATAGATGATCCACAATTTAAGAAAGAAAATTGCTTGTAAAGACAGTGGGCAGAATTTGGGAACACGGAGGGTGATAGATATCTATCTTAGGTAGTGGCACAGGGGCCTGAATTTTTAATTTTTGTTTCTGAGGAGAGCAGGAGGGATAGACCAGTAAATGAATAGCAAGGAGGAATGAAAATATTTATAAATGACGATGACTTTCCTTTCCTGGCTGCTTCCCAGCAATCAGTTGAGATAACCTGAAATACACAGAATTTTTTTACGTCAAATAAAAAAATGAATCAATTTATTGAAGGCCAAGGAAGGAGGAGGGGTTTGGTCTCCCTTTGACGTACTTGTCTAGGGTTTGGCGTAGAGAACAGTGAGACCAGGCGCCTCCAGATTGAACTATCACTTGCAGACATGGCGGCTTCTTCCACTGGGACGTGGACTTGGGCGAAAAGTTTGTTGACAATGCCTTTCCACCTAGTTGGGGGCATCCTCTGGGTCATGTCCTTCCGTGCAGGGTGAGGTTGGAGTCAAACACACCCCATGCTGGAGCGTCATGTGGTATACAGAGGAGATGGCCGTACCAGCAAAGAGTGTGCTGGTCTTGATGGGTTGAGAAAGGTGTTTGCAAAGTACGTGCCAGGATGATCTGGTTGCTAACAAAGTAAGTTCAGTATAGACCCTCGATTTTTTGAAGATGTTCTGTCTAAGCGAAATTCATGGAGTTGACGACAGATTTTTCGTCTCACCGCGTCACCACTCAATATAGTAGCACGGTGCTGACTTAGGCGTTGTAAGTACACATTTTAGTATGCTGGCTTATATTTGGCTTTCGCTTACTGATGTTCAGCCTCCCAAAAACTGCCAACAATTTGGCTATTCGAGATGTAAGCTCTTTTGTAAACAAACCCTCAACAGAATGGATCGCAGGCAAGTGAAGTATTCAACTATATCTATCTGGTTACTCCAGAAAATGACTTCCTTTACAGTAGAGAGGGACTTGGTTGGGCTCAATGGGCACAACTTTGGTTTTCTGCCAGTTGATCCGCAGACCAATCTTCGAGGCTTCTTCTGAAGGCCAATGGTGAGCTTCGGTGACTTTTTAGACGGTGTCCACGATAGGCCTACGTCATCAGCGATGTCAGCATCAGTAAGTACCTAGTCTTAAAAGTGAAAACCGAATCGAAGGCGATTTGTCATGCAAGTCATGACGTAGTCTATCACACAGTAAAGAACTGAGGAGTTGCGGTGCAACCTTGCCGAACGCCTGTCTTCACTGATAATTAGGGACTGCGTCTTCCTTTGACTTCAACCGAGCTCTTTGTACTATCATAAAGCTCTTCAAAAAGTGAGCAACGTTTATAGAATAGGCCTGTGGTTCTCAGTATCAATCAGAGTAAACAGCGTTCTGAAGAACGTGATGTACCCTATTCGGTGAAACTCTCACGTCTTCTCCATCAAATGGCACATAGTAAAGCTTTGCTCCGTTGTCGGCCTTCCGGGTAAGAACCCGACTTGTTGAACTCTTCTGTTTCTATGCAGAAAGATCGAAGCGTTTTAGCGTAAGAGCAAGCATTTGTTTCGCTCCAGGATAGTTGAGTAAAAGTACGTTCTAGGTGGAAACGCGTAGTCCACCTTGGTCAAGAATTCTCATCTGTTGGCCCGAAATCGGTCCAGGGTTACGCTGAGGTCGTGGGCGGTAGAGGTGAAGGTCATACGAGACAGTATCACCGCTTTTAAATACTAACAGATAGGACTTAAAAATAGGAAACGGCAGAGAATTTTCTATATTTAAAATTGTGAATGGGCCAACTTAAAGTAAAATTTGAGCTGAATGAAAAAAGGAGGCTCAGAGGTGGTAACACAAAGAAACAAGTTACTTGTAAAAAATATTACTACTCAAAAAGTGTCCGTTATTTTTACTAGCCCAAAATTTCACAAGAGAGCTAATCAGGTGGAATTTAACCCTTCTAATTTTTTGTTGGATTAAAATTTCAGACAGGAACATAGGAGAACCAATCATGTCTGAAGAAGGTGGAGTTATTTGGCTTCAGTTTCTGACATATCCTTAAAGAACAAAGAGATTGGCTTACGAAACTACGTTACAGACATAAACCATTTAAATTAAAATACACTTTTTACCACTTGAAAAGTTGTGTCTCTTTTCTCTTGATGTAAATTAGAAGTTTCTCTTGGCAAATTATTGCAGTTTTTATCAAACTGAATTTAAAGATTAGAATTAATACCCGGAAATAAAATAAAATAAAGAATAGTTGATTCATTTTTATATAATCCGGAAAAGGTCTATGGCCAGATTTGCCTCTCACTGAGACTATCTGTCTTGGCTCTCTCTCCAAGATACTGCCTAATCTCTTTTCAGTTTTTATTAATTAGTTAAATTATAAAGTTGAATTGATTTTGTTTTAATTATTGAGAATACAGATTGTAAATACTTGTTAGACGTCCTACGCAAGATGACATTTCTTTCGAGTTGTATGTTCCTAATTTAAGTTGACTACTGCTTGTTAATTTCATTCAATTAATTAAATTAACTGCTTTAAGTTAATTACTACTACTACTCCTAAGAACCCACTGCTGCACCGAACCGCATGAGGCCACCACCGTTGCTGCGCACGTTCTTTCAACCTAACCAATTCAAAGCTTCATTCATTACTTCTCCCACGAAGTTCCAAATTTTGTAAAAGCTCCCTTATGACTTCCTCTCATCTCATTCGGGAACGACCTTCTTTTCGTTTGACCCCAGACAAATGGCTAAGAAGGCCAATCTTTTGTAATCTGTCATCCTTCCTTTGCAAAACGTGACCTAGGCATCTTGACCTATCTTTCATTATGGGCCAAGAAATTGGGGTTGAAAGATTTGCACAGATTATTATTACTTATTATACGATCAGTCAAACGATGACCTCAATACAACCGATTACTTAAAATAATTCAGAAATAATTATATAGTGATTTTTTTAAGTACTGTTTTAGGCTAAAATATTCAATTCTCCTGTAATTCAACGTGTTTCTCTGAATACTGCCGTAAGATGACCCTCGAATGATCTTTGAATTGAAGTAAATCTTCAGTTTCTCTATCCCCTGTGTACTTCAAACATTTCAAGAGTTTTTCTGAAGATTCTGGATTTGGTTGAGGCTTCTTTCTCTTAGTTCAATTTCAAACTGTGTAAAAATGAAGTCTCAAGTATTTCAATTTAAAAATTATAAGGTTCTTGGCCCCTAAAGAATGACACTTTCCTTGAAAGTAAGCAGAGAAACGAAAATGTCTTGAATAAACCGGAGGATCAGACAACATTAAATATTAGAAAATTATTATTTTTAAATTATTTACATCCAGGCTTAAAATAAGAACAAAAAATTTCAGATAGAAAATTTTGAAATAAGAGCGTTTGTTCGAAAAAGTAAGCAGGGTTGCCACTCCACCTTGCGAAATTCATGATCTTATTGGCAATAAAGTGCTGCAAGACAAAAACAAATACTGTCTTCTGCAGGTGTTCTTATGTGAAGTGATAAACTGATAAAGAAGAGCTAAACGAACGTACAAAATGTCGCTTAAGATTTTTTTTTTTTTTTACAGTATTTACTAATTTTCAAGGAAAGCTGTAAAAAGTGCTTCTCTTTTAGATGTACTTACAAGGCACTATTTTGCCCCAGAAATATGTACTGCAAAAATGTAAATGTATAGAGTGGTAAACTTGAGGAAGAAAGAAAAAAGAAAGAAAGAGAGAGAGAAAGAGAAAGACAAATAGAGAGAAAGAGAGAGAGAGGAGGGGGGCAAGAGAAAGATAGAGAGTCTTACTTCTTGTTTTTAAGTAGGAGTCATGCTTACACGTACTTTTACTTATGAAATATTAAGTGTTAATGAATGAGCTTTTATCCTTAATAACATTCCATCCTTGATAGATTTCGAAAAAATTCCATCAATTTCCACAAAATCATCTCTGCCCTATTAAACCATCTTACTTACGATCTAAAGACAGTATAGTGTTGTTTGTGATATACAAATAGAAGACCGTATCTAACTCTCCTTCTTTTATTATAATTTTTATTTTAACTGAAAAAAAGAAAAGTTTTCACAAAACATCTAGCAACCTGACTGACTACAAAAACCAATAAGTAAAGATTGAATTGCTCGATTGAGGCTGCTGAGGTTAAGAGCAAATTCTAGAGATCTGTATTTAGCAAAACATCCCATTCTATTACTCCTGCTGCTATTAACAGCAACTCACTGCAGCGCTAAACCGCCTAAGGCCAACTTAACTGTGAACGCTCCTCTTCCACTACTTTCGTTCAAAACTTCATTTTATACTCTCCCATAAAGCTGTGATTTCCTTTAAATGCTTCCTTTAGACCTCTTCCCACCTTATTTGGGGCCGAATTGCTTTTCGTTTAGCCGCAGACGGAAGGCCAAAGAGCACAATCTTTGGTAATCTGTCATATTTCATGCATAAAACATGACCCAGCAGTTTTAACCTTTCTAAGTGTATCCCTGGAAACTGGGATCGAACCACCTGTTTGTACAATTATTGTTTGAAATACGGTCAGGCAAATGAGTCCTTAAATCCTTCAAAAAGAATTTTATACTTGGAATTTATTTTTATGCTTAAAATGTTTTCAAAAACCCTCAATTCTCCAAATGAAGCTTATGTATTCTAAAGAGCCCACATTATGCCTACGGATTCAAAACTTGGAAAACTCAAATTCGAGTATTACTCAATCTTTATTGTAAAAGTCGAGTGAAACTCGATTTTTCTACTTGTTAAAACGGCATAATGAAAATATTATTTTATTTCCAATAAAGTTATACGTCCATCAGGAAGTATAGACAGCTGGTATACCAGCCAAACCTGGTGGATTTGGGAATGCTTTATGCTAATGGTGGTCCGTCTTATGACAGGTTTTCTAGGGCTTCAAAACCGGCCTATGTGGCAGTCTCGAAGAACCCACTTGAAGATATGGACGATCCAGATTCGTGAAAAGGCTTTCGTAATAAGTCAATAATAGTGATCGTATTATTCAACTAAAGCCCCGGAAGGATGCTTTGTGTCTCATTTTGTCCGACAAAGACGCTGTTCAGTCGGTGGCGCAGGTTATCAATACTCATGACCCGTCAACGGAAGCTAAAGGGAAAAGCTTGGCATACTTTGGAATTATCCATCGGATCCCTGAAGACCGTATAGCTGATGATATTATTACGTTACTGGCAAACTGCTTAGAATCTAATCACCTAGGCAGGATCCCTTCATTTCTGTTTTAATTTGCTCAAACGGCACATCTGGAACAGTCCCCTCGTGAAGGTTTAGTAGCTGGATATGAGCGCCTACCTATTACACAGTTCAAACTCAGTTCCTGTAATGCTATGATTTGTAGCAATACGGCTATGCTGTCAAGCTGTTAAAAAGAAACGCTCCAAAATGTGCAATGCGATCATCCATATCTTTATACTCCGTGTAAGAACCCTATGAAATGTAGCCTATGTGGTGCACCTGACCCTCCTTCGTGCGCTTCAAGTGTCTAGTCACTTAGACTTTGCATAAAAAGTGACTGGTACTGTGACTCTAATTCTTTCCTGGAAATTCATGGTAACGTTCTAACGAAGCCATCTCTTCTAAAAGAATTCTCGTACATTTGTGATATTATCTGCTTACAAAAGCATTTTCTCTCGAGAGAGGGGATTTGTTTACCTGAGGTAAATGGTTAGAATGAACTTTTTGCATCTTCAGTGGTTAGTATTGGAAGAGGCCGTCCATCAGGTGGTGTCGCAGTTTCAGTAAAAGCAAACCTCATGCCTTGTAGTTTATGCCTGCACGGACATTTTCGTTGCAGTGAAGATTAGTTGCATAATTGTGTATTCGGTTTACTTGCCAACTGATTCTGAAAATGAATAGTCTAGTAGGACGTTCTTCATGAGATGTAAACTCACTAAATCTATCTCAGGTGCACATAGTTCAGGATGCAGCACAATTCTAGTAGGAGATTCTAAACTGTAATTTTAACATTCGATCTAGCCCTAGAGCTTAGATGCTTTTTTCTGCGTGTAAGGATATCAAGTATGCAAAGTATAATATCGACTTCACTTACTTTCACAACTCCGGCTCGACCTCTTGTCTGGATTTCTTCCTGATTTTTGCACAAACAACCGCTGCAGGAGTCACTAAAATGATGAAAGACAATTGACCATTTCCCAATTGTCAATGTACTACATTCAAGTTCTATCTTTCTGTCCGTGTCCCATATCAAAGAAAAAAAAATGGTTTCATATACCTGAGCGAGATAAAACAGATGGTGGTTTGATTCAGTCAATCTTGATGAACACTTGACAAGATTAAAGTGCCATTTGAGTAACTGTAAGAAGCCCCGTCATTACCTATGTCAGAGGAGTAGGTTACACTAAATATCTGTACAATTGAAATGACTCACCCAATGCGTTGTTCAGGAAAAAAGGCTGTTCCATTCAGAAAAGTCCGTGGTTGATCGGGGTGGTCTGGAGATCCTAAATGTGACAAATGAAAACTAACTGCTGTAAAATGCAAATTGTTTTCAGTAAAGCGCGAACATGATTCTCCGGCCTTTTGAAAGCCCAAGGGACACTTTTCCTGGTAGTTTCCGTTCCTTTTATGTTTTACATGCTTATCCTCCACCTTAGTTTCGCTTCGTTTGGGGTCTTGTTATTCATTGGTAGTAATTTCTGTTCGTTTTAACTTGAATCATTATATGACTATTTCTGCTTGTCTTTGGTTTTATTATAGATCTCCACTTTTCTTTAAAAAACCAATTTTTCGAACGAGGTTTTAAAAAATCAATTTATTAGAAAAAGATAGCGAACTCGAACAATATTTCCACAAAAATCTCGTGAATATATTTGTGTGGAGCTCTCGGAGAGACACTTAATACCTCAAATATTACTCTGACAGAGGTCCTAAGCCATTGGCTACTAAGAACTTCTAAAACATCAGTGTCTTACAGTCAGTTTCATGAAGTATTTTATGCTACTGATCAATTTGTGAAAATCTCAGATATGAAGTTTTCTATGTCCACCGACAGTATGTTCGTTGTTAGCTCTTTTTTAATATGTGTTACGCCTTAAAGGAGAAGCTGATAAGGTTTGGGCTTCTTCCCAGAGTAAAAGGTTGGTTGGCTGTGTGTTTTGCTCCTTGTGTTTTTCTTTTTGGGTCCAATGTGGAAGTTTTTTTCATTTCGGAAAGGAAGCATGTTTGTTTGCTATTTTTAAATTTATTTTATAGATATCTTCTTCGGATTCCGGCTTGAACCGTTCATAGGTTTATAGCAAGACTTAATCGAGGCTTTGTAACTCGCAATGATTTCTGACTCTTTGCCAATATGCCTCAACCTCTTAAAGCAGAAGCTGATAAAATCCTATGAGCTTCTCTCCAGAGTGAATGGTCACTTTAGAAAAAAAAATCCTCGGCCGGTCGTATTTTTTGCTCCTCATGTTTCCTTCTTGGTTTCGATCTATCACTTTTTTATTAGTTTTGTAAATATCGTCTTTGTATTCCGATTTGGACCCAAATTGCATATATCGAGATTTTATGGTGGCTACAGAATTTTCGACAGAAAAGATTCTTTCGAAGGGTTGCCCACTCCCAAACATTATATACACAAGTTGCCGCGTGCCATGTCTTTTGGGGACTCTGCCAGGCGTGACGGCCTGTGTAGCACATGTGGCATTCTGAGATGTACACCTGATGGCAGGAATGGGTATTACCTCGGATGCCTTATTAGTTAGATTTAGAGTTTGATCCGCTTTAATGGAATGATTTTCACTAATCTGTTCCATTTTGAATTGCGATGTCCGTTTTTGTTTAATTGTGTTAACACATGTGTGTCCCTGGTTACAATTTTACTTTTCGTTTTTACTTTTTTTCTTTTTTGTTTCTTTTATTCCTCTTGCCGCGTTTTTACATATTTGGAATTTTGAAGAGACCTCATTTAACTTCAAGTCGAAAAAGTTCTTATCTTTATAGCTCTTTTAGCTTCAGTATGACACTAAAGAGAAAGTTTTGCCAACAATCACTTTTCAGAAAATTGTCTTTCTAAATCATAATCACATCGGTTCTTTCAATGTGACTGCAGTTTCTTCATATAAAATTTTCAATGACTTTGCAGCTCTCTGAAAAGCTTGACATCCGCTTTCCAAAAGTTTATCAGGATATTGAGATATTGAAGTTTAAAGTCAAATAGGGGAGCAAAAGCGAAAATAAAAACCTTGAAAAATGCTGATTTCTGTTGCGATACAAATTAGCATGTGATGCCACAGAATAGCAGGGCTGTTAAACTGACTTTTGTAATTTAAATTTATATTATTTTGTTGCAGCCCTACCTACAAAATATAGGTTAACAAAATAGTCATTGTTGCAGGTTGTAAGTATTGTTGTAGGTAGTTGCAACTGTATTGGTGAACTGCATGGTGGTGGGGAGTGAGTGAGCAAAGGGGATCCAGTTCGGGAAAGAGAGTAGGGTCGGAAGGTAGGCGTGCCAATTCTCCCCTTAGATTTGTCCCTCCTTGATTTTGAAAAATCTCATTTTTGGTATTTTCTTTGAACAAAATTAAAAAAAACGACAAAGTTGCCCACCTCCCATATTTTGAAGACATATTTTTCTTGAAAATACTATCGCCATTGAAAAAAAACGAAACAGTAGTCTTGCAATAATTTAACTCTGTAGTATTCTGTTGCAAAATCTTTCTCATTTAATGAGTCATTGTATATATGTGGAATTTTTTTTCGAAAACAGCACTATAGTTTTTCCTCAAAATCGGTATACTATTATTTAACGGTGTGGAAAAATACTCTAGATAGGTTACGACTTTCGTCCACCCTCGTCTACAGACATAGATCGTCTGCTGACTGAAACTGGAGACCTCTGAAAGCTGAAATCCTTGATTATTAATAAGAGTTTCAAACACAATTTGTTTGTTGACAATCAGTTATTTCCGATCTTTCATAGGAAATTAAATTAAAAAACAATTTTTTTTAACTGAAAGTAAGGAGTGACATTAAAACTTATAACGAACAGAAATTATTCCGTATGTGAAAGGGCTGCCCCTCCTCAATACCTCGCTATTACGCTAAAGTTTTTTATTGTTTGAAAAAAGAGAGTTGTGAGAAAGAGTCAAACTTTAGCGTAAAGAGCCAGACGTTGAAGGGGACAACCCTTTTCATATACGGAATAATTTCTGTTCGTTATAAGTTTTAATGTCGCTCCTTACTTTCAGTAAAAGAAAAACTTGTTTTTTTATTTAATTTCTGAACGGTTTTGAATTAATACAAGTTTTGATTATGGCTCACCGTACATGAATAATTAAATCAAAATTTGCATACTAATTTTACTTCTTTTTGGTTAAATGGCTTTCTAGAGAGTTGTTTAATTTTATTTACGAACGTTTTTATTAGTAATAAATATACGTAACTTACGAATTAACTTACATAACGAACTTCTATATTCGTATATTTTTATTACGTATGTTAGGGGGTTCACCCCCCTAGTCAATATGTCGCTCTTTACGCTAAAGTTCAAATTTTGTTCCAATTCTTTAAGAATAAACCCTTAATCACGATGGCCGTTAATTAGAATAAATAGCTCTTGTGAAAGTACTAAATAAAACTTTAACGTAAAGAGCGAGGTATTGACTAGGGGGTGAACTGAATCATATACGTAATAAATTCTGTTCGTTTTAAATTTTGATGTTGCTCCTTACTTTCAGTTGAAAAACTTTTTTTTTGTTTTTTTTTTATTTAATTTCTGATCGTTTTTTTAAATAATGCTGAAAATCCGGCGCCCCCTTCACAGTAATGTCCCATCTCCCATGAAAACTTCCTCCATGTAAAGATCTTCCCATATAACCCCCGCCCCTCCCCCACTACCAGAAAAATCCCCAGTGAAAACGTCTGTATGCTTCCCAATAACCAATACTATATGTAAACATTGGGCAAAGTTCGTAACTTGCAGCCTTTCCCCCGGGGACTGTGGGGGATTAATCATCCTCAAAGACATAGCTATTATATTTTTCGACCACGCTGAAAAAAATGGCTATCTAAAAATTTTGATCGGGTTACTTCAGGAAAACAATGAGCATGGAAGGAGGCCTTTTTGCCTTCCATTTTTTTTGTCGCTTAAAAATGGCACTAGAACTTTTAATTTCCGTTCGAGTGAGCCCTCCCGCGATAATCTAGGATCACTGGGTTGATACGATCACCCCTGGAAAAAAAAAAAAAAAAAAAAACAAACAAACAAACACGCATCCGTGATCTTTCTTGTGGCATAAAATACAAAATTTTACTTTTTTACAGATAGGAGCTTGAAACCTCAACTGTAGGGTGTTCTGATACGCTGAATCTGATGATAGGATTTTCATTAAGGTTCTATGACTTTTAGGTGGTGTTTCCCCCGTTTTTCGAAAATCAGGCAAATTTTCTCAGGCGCGTATTATTGGTAAGACTAAACTTGATGAAACTTATATATTTGAAATCAGCATCAAAATCTGATTCTTTTGATGTATCTATTGGTATCAAAATTCAGTTTTTCGAGTTTTGGCTACTATTGAGCCGGGTCGCTCCTTACTTACAGTTCGTTACCACGAACTGTTTGACATACCCGTTTGATAGCTGAAAAGCAAGTTTCGGACTCTTAGTTGCTTTCCATTATACGGTACGCGTTGCGACCGAAAAATTACAACTATACTTTCTATACCAGAGGATCGGGCTTCGCGCGATGATTATTATTCGCTTAACAAGATTACTCGTAATAAGAACTATATTCGTGAACCATGTTGCTATAGATTGTAAGAGTTTAGGACTGGTCAACTGACTTCAGAAATATAACTCTAAATCATTTTGTGAAAAATATGACATAGAAAGTATATAGGGTTGCAAATATTGTAGTTTAGTGGTTGTACCATATGTGAGAACTGCATTGCTATAGGCTTTAAGTGAGTAGGGCTGGAAAATTAAAATTGGTGATTTAACTCTATATTATCCTGTTGCAAAACCTGCTAAACAAGGTAAATAGCTATAGCGGTTCGATGACCCACTAGATGAATGCTAAACAACGCAATTCAGTTATGGCTCTGTAGAAGTCTAGTGGTGGCATTGTACAATTCAAGGAGCAGGTGGGCGTTTTGTGAGTCTTGATATAACGCCACCTGAGATAGAGAATAAGAAAAAAAAAATAGCAGGTCGATCAGTTGGAGGCCCTTCAGTCATAAAAATTGAAAATCCTTGCAAAACTCTGACTTGAAAAAGGCATAACATGTGCAACGATCTAACGAAAAATAAAAAATAATGGGGGTAAGGTTTGAGGCAGCATCTTGTTTGACTCAGTAAAAACAAAACAAAAACTCAAAAGATCAAGAATCGCTCCCTTTGTCTGATTTCAACAACCAACAATAATTCATACATGTCTAAAACAGAAAAAAACGCAGGATTTGAAGACTAATGTGACTTGGAATAGGTATGAATCAAAAGGCCTTAATTCGAGGCCTTAATCCATAATAAAAATTGAAAACCTTTGTATAAGTAAAATTTCAACAAAACTTAAACGATCCCCCTTTCTATTCTGTTTATAATTTCAAACTGAATAGAAATAGTTTTAAATTATATTTATTATTTAGCCTCCGGAGCTACATTATTTAGAAGTCTTGATCTATTTTATATTAAATGGTATTTATGACATGAAGTTACCATACTAAGCCAAAGATTGTTGTTAAGGCACCAAATACCCAAGGTAAGCTGAAGGGGGCAATGGAGCAGAAAAAATCCGCTCAATTAGATCAAAAAAACAAAGTTTCCAATTTCTGATTATGTAATTTTCATCCGAATCTTTCTATCTCCGGCACAAAACGCGAGAAGTTAAACGATTTTTCCCAGATTTCTGGGAAATAGCTATCAGCTTCTAGTTTTCTGTCGTTTATTTAGATCTCTTATCCAAGCTGCATAAGATATGCAAGATTGCCCAATCAATTCCAAATAATTTAGCTACACAAATTAAAAACGTTTATAACGGACGGAATAGGGTAATCCTTTGCGGTACAGTATCGTCTTAAGGGAAAAAATAGTATAGAATGGCTATATTTTCTTTAAAAGTAGAAGGGTATGCATATGGTTTTTTGTTATTTTGTAAACAATTTGTTATCTTCGAATTTCAATTTTAAAAAAAGAGGCTCGTTTTTGTATAACTGGCAATTAATGATTGCTTGATTAGCTTCTTTTTTTTATTTTTGGATGATAAAACTACCAAATTCTACATAAATGAGAGGAGACCAACGATAAAACTCAAAATCTTTTTTTCCATTTTTCGTGGGCATATAAGTAGGCTACTCATTGGATTATTGACTATCAAGTTCTTTGTGTCTGCCCTGCAGCATACTGCTGCAGCTGAGTTCGTACTCTGGGTCTAATATTACCAAGCAGGGATCAAACACATTACGCCACCACAGAAACAATTTTGTCATTTTTATTGTTTTTTTTTTACATTTTAATGCTTAAAATCTGCTAAAGTCCTTTGTTTGTACGAATGACGCTGATTCTTAACTATTACTATTATTATTATTATTATTTTTTTTTTTACTGTTAAAACCGTCTTCAAAAAGGCAAAGGTTCAAAGACTACTGCTCTTGTTTTCTTTACATTTTTAGAAGTGGCCAAATTGCTATCTAAAAACGTTGTAAATAAGAGAAAAGATTTAAAGCCCCCTCAGAATAGAAATTATTAAACGACAAGTTAGCAATAACATGGGCTCTGATAAGAATAGAAATAAGTAGTGAAGGAGACAGAAATCGCATTTCCAGCAAATTTTATTTCTTATTAGAATGGAGATAGAAAATTTCTCCTGCGGCTTGACACATAGAATATTAAAATACTTCTTGATGATGGGGGCTTATTAATAATTAAATACAGGCTTTTTTTTCCATTAAAGATGATAATTTAGTTAGATTTAATGGAGAAATAGACTCTTTTCTAGCGATTATAATTTTAACACATTTAATGGATATTTGCAAAATGTCGGAAATAGACCTATGTTTCGACCACAGTTTATATAATTATCCAGTATGATCTTTCCCTATCTCACCCATTATAAAAACCCGGACCAAGGTGCGAGTGCTCCAGAGAACGTTTTTGCAGATAGAAACATAAGCGGCATCAGATCTTTTCACGGGTAGACAAGTCAGACGCGAAACAATTGGAAACAAGTGGAAACCCGCTATTACGAATAATGCACTTTGTTGGAAACAATCGGAAACAGACTAACCCGCTAATGCAGAAACAAGTGGGAGGAGCTTTTTGTTCGTACCGAGAATGAAGACCAGAAATGATTTGCGATAAACTTACTGGATAATTCTATAAACTGTGGTTTCGACATAAAGAGTGCGGTTTAACTTCATTGGTTTTTGTGTGTAATTATTTGAAAAAAACTACGTTTTCTAAAGAGTTAAAGAGGCTGAGTTACAAGGTCGAACCTTAAAACGTACAGGGATTAGGAGGCACAGTTGGGGGGCTACCGCTCCCCAAACCCCCCGCTTTCGCAGCCTTTAAATATAAAAAAATTTTCTTTAAACTGAAAGTAAGGAGCGACATTAAAACTTAAAACGAACAGAAATTATTCCGTATATGAAAGAGGCTGTGCCCTCCTCAACGCCTCGCTCTTTACGCTAAAGTTTGACTTTCTCACAACTCTTTTTTTAAACAATAAAAACTTTAGCGTAAAGAGCGAGGCGTTGAGGAGGGCACAGCCTCTTTCATATACGGAATAATTTCTGTTCGTTTTAAGTTTTAATGTCGCTCCTTACTTTCAGTTTAAAGAATTTTTTTTTATATTTAAAGGCTGCGAAAGCGGGGGGTTTGGGGAGCGGTAGCCCCCCAACTGTGCCTCCTAATCCCTGTACGTTTTAAGGTTCGACCTTGTAACTCAGCCTCTTTAACTCTTTAGAAAACGTAGTTTTTTTCAAATAATTTCTGCACGTTTTTGTACAGTTTATTACTTATTATTGCTTGACTAACTGTTAGCTGATCGTGTCAGGAGTTAAAGTTGGGGGGCTGCCGCCCCCCCAACCCCCCGCTCTTGAACATTCTTGTGTTAAGGCTTTTAATTCCTGAATACTCAAATCACGTCGTACAGGGTGCCTCCTAATCCCTGTACGTTTTAAGGTTCGAACTTGTGACTCAGCCTCTTTAACAGCCCCCCAACTGTGCCTCCTAATCCCTGTACGTTTTAAGGGTCGACCTTGTAACTCAGCCTCTTTAACTCTTTAGAAAACGTAATTTTTTTTTAAATAATTTAAAAAAAAACTGAGTTTCTTTTCAAAGTCTAAATTCAGTATATAAAAATTTGCTCTGATGTAGTATATAAAATTGATGATGTAGTATATAAAAATTGAATCGAACCCGAGTTTTCCGCCTGAAAGTCTGAAGTATCAACCGCTGGACTATACAGATACAATGGTAATTGTTTTTTAGTATATGGAAGCTATTTTCGACGCAAGCAAATTCCCAAAAAACTTGATATTTGGTTTTTGGAAAACAGGGAAGGAGTGATCAGATTGAGCTGAAATTTCGAGGATAAGCTCCCAGGCCCCAGGAAAATTTATCTTCTAAATTTCAGCCCGATCAGACAACGTTAAAGGGGGGTTGTGGTGGGAAAAATTAACATGGGCTAATATAGGAAAACGAGGTTTTTCGTAAATGTAAATTCGGGGGATAATTTTTTTAGTCTGAAAATATCAAAAGGCCCTAACAGGTCGAATTCTCCTTCGAATGAGTCCTCATTCAACCGGATCCGTTGCCAACTGTGGCCTGTAGGCGTGGCTAAGAAAAAAAAAGAGATGATGAATTTTAAGTGGCTATATTTGGTTTTTTGAAAACAGGGAAGGAGTGATCGGATTGAGCTGAAATTTCGAGGATAAGCTCCCGGGCCCTAGGAAAGCTTAACCTCTAAATTTCAGCCCAATCGGACAACGTTAAAGGGGGGCTGTGGTGGGAGGGTCCAAACTTCCGGCCCAGTTTACCCCATGAAGATAAAGTCGGAGGAGGATGAAATTTTGCAAGTTTCTTAGTTTGAGCTTGGGCTACAAAATGCGATTACCGCCGTCTCTCTGCGACCTCTAGGACCTGAAATCGCTTAACATTGTGGTGGGTCGCCTCTTTATAGAGGCACAAGTGTGCCTCCTTGATATGTTTCAGTAGCCTGGTCACATTATATCTTAAGCGTATGCCAGAAAGGGAAGCTAAAAGCCCGTCGTTTTTAAAAATTGATTGTTTTTTTAAGATTATCTAAAGCCACTAAATATCAAACAAGTTTTGAGTCACATGATTTCTTACAAGTAAACTCTGTTTTTCTCTGTCTAATCTTACTGATTATTGAATCATTAATTATATTTATTAATCAGACCAATTCCCCTTTTGTATATTATTAGACAATATTAGGGCGTGTCTTATTAGACATACAGATTTAGGAGCCAGTGAAGGGCTCCAATATTATATATAAAAAAAATAGAACAAACCCATTTGATCTGTGAATTTTCAAGTTCTGTTTTCTAGGATGATTAAATTTCGCTGCTTTCTATTGTAAAGCAGAAAATCAGGAAATCGGTACCTGATTTTCGGTACATCGATTTTTGGAAATCGGTACAAACCATTGGTCAGCATGCGAAAAAGAAAAAAAGATTTGTGCTAAACTTTTTTTTGATTAAAAAAATATTCAAAAGTAATGTACTTATCAAACGTGGGAGATGAACCTTTTTTCTACCCTCTCAATTTGTAAATTTGAAAGCCATCAATGGTGCCAGAGCTAACAAATGAGTAACTTTTCTCCCTATTTTGGCTTATATACCAAATCAATTAAGTCTACTTTTTATGCTATGACTAGACTTTTGCATCAACGGAAATGATTGACTCTTAAACACGCACCTCAGTAAGAACCTTTTTAAACACCTCACTTTGGCTTCGACGCTAAAATGTGCACTTAAAAATGTGGACCTAAAACTAATTTAGAAATTAGTCTAATTTCTACATTTTGTTAGATTTTTACATCAACCAGCTTGGTTGACTCGTTAATTTGCATCTGCGTAAGAATTTTTGTTGAAATAGGTCATTCTGACTGGAATCATGGTTGCGGCAATAGCAACAAATTGAGTCCTGGTTGAACTTCCTTGAAGTAACGATTCTGGGACTATTTTAATGTTTACAGTTTAGTTTTATTGATTGCGTTTTATTGTAAGTCTTATTTTATTTTTAATATGTGCTTCCTGAGGACAGCCCTTGTATATAGAGCCGAAATGTTCATTTAAGGCTTAGAAAAAATGCACTGTCTTGGATTAATCCCTTATTATTTAACCTTTTTTTGTTTTTAAGTTTAAAAACGCATTTTGAAAAGGGTGTTGTGAGAAAACATAGCCATCTGTAGCTGATTCAGGAATAAGCCATTTGTAGCATTAACAAATTAAAAAAAGATGTTTGATGCACATTTTGCTATTATGTGACTTTATTTTGGTCTTCTCGGGTTCTTACTTCTCTCTACTTTTAATTGAAAAAATTGTTAAAGAGATTTTGAAAACCTAAATAATAAAGAGAAAATTCAAATAGGTATGAAGGTTGAATCACTAGCTACTACCTAGTAAAGAGCAAACTACGGGCTATAGTAATATAATTTTGATGGCACGTTTTGAAAAAAAAATACTAGCTAGGGGGGAAAATTACTACTCACAGCTGATTCAGGAATGGTAACTGTTATTTCTGTTAACAACAATAGTACAGTATTATTTTAAAAACAAATTTATGGGAATTATGAAATTGAGCCTTAAGCCCCTTGACAATGGTGTCAGATCGAAATGAAAAGTGGAGCATTAGAATCGCTGATGTCGTAAGCCTTTCACGGGCAAACACAGATGCTAAACAGGAATAGTCTTCTTTTTTTAATTTTTTCTTCGTCGCCTCTAGCAGGGCACTCAAACAATATCGACAGCTGTTTAAGGGCTCATTTGAAAGCTAACCATATGACACCATATAACACTTTGGGCACCTATATGGAATTGAAAGGCTTGGAAGAATGAAAGGATTCATCAGAATTAATTTTAAGTAGACACCATATGACACCATTTGGCACTTTGGGCACCTATATGGAATTGAAGGGCTTGGAAGAATGAAAGGATTCATCAAAATTAATTTTAAGTCGACACCATATGACACCATATGACACCATATGGCACTTTGGGCACCTATATGGAATTGAAAGGCTTAGGAGAATGAAAGGATTCATCAAAGTTAATTTTAAGCCTGAAGTTCACAGTCCCCCTCTTATATATTCCCCTTGACAATCCCCTCTATATTTATAAATCGTTTTCTGACCAACAAAACTAGCAGGCTACTGCAAAACAGTGGCAGATCCAGGGGGTGAGGGGGGCGTGCGCCCCCCTATCGTAGTCTAAAGTAGTGTAATTTACTTAATTAACTCAAGTTTGCGTTAATTAAACCGGCTCCTAACGCAAGTTTATCGGATCAACTATTTTGCCCCCCCCCTACGAAATCCTAGATCCCCTCTGCTGCAAAATCATAGAAAGCTGTTTAAGGTCTCATTTAAACGCTAATTTTATATCTACGTTATTTTTATAAATTTGCCTTGACAACACCGTCATAAAGTGTCATATGGCAACATAAATAACGCTTTTGGTGCCATATTTGGAAGAACGGAAAGGCTACGAAGCAAAAAAAAGTGCATTGCCATACTCTCCATTGTCGAAAATCCTGAACCTGAGTTTTACAGCCTCCCTCTTATCCCCCTAGTAAATTTTATCCCCCTATTTTATTTTACTCCATCCCCCTAGTAAATGTTAGGTATTTTCAAAGACCACACTGCCTTTCCATGACGTACAAATAACCGTTCAATTGGAACGAATCCTTTTATTTAACAATGAAACAACACCGATCTGCTGGACACTACCACTGTATATGTGACCGAAATATCCAGATAATTTTTGTTTTTTCATTATCAAATAAAAGGATTTGTCCCAATTAAACTGTTATTTGAAAGTAAATTTCTAAACAAATGGACTGACTTACAGAGATAGCAGTCTACTTCGACTTCGTAGAGACGTTTATCGGCTCATTTTAAAGATCATATCTACGTGCTCTTGGTAAATTTGTCTTGATAACTCGATCATAAAGTCCAATATAGCACCAAAAAAATCAGTTTTTGTGCAGCTTCTGGAGGAAAAATGTTGGGAGGCATGAAATGAGTGCCATAAAAATCTATATGGTCAAAAATCAATAGGATGAGGTTTAAAATCCCTTTTTTTTAGTGCTACCCCTTTTATTCCCTTTAGCAGCCTAGATAAGAGCAAACCAATTCTTAAATTCGGTTAGTGTTTTTCAGTTTTTTGAAATTTTTATATATTTAATATGAGACAGTATTTCACAAACAACCGTATTTTTAATCTTCAACTTCTCAAAGAAACTGAAGACAATTTACCCTTCCTCCAAACATCCCTCCATAACAGGCGTGATTGGCTCTTAGTTGTCTGAGTCGCAGCAAGAGTTACTTTAAACTCCTCATTTTGACTCATATGCTAAATTGATTAAGTCCAATTGTTACATTTTATTAGGTTTTGGCATGGCCTGGTTCGATTTATTCTTCGAGGTGCCTCATTTAAATTGAATCTCATCAGTAAAAATTTCCACCTCAATTTAGCTTAGATGTCAAATCAACTAAGTCCCCACTTTTTATATTTGCCAGATTTTCGCATCATCGAATTTATCTATTCATAAATTAAAACCTAGATAGGCAATTCTTTAAAGAGTTTTTAGTGAAAAATAGCACAAAGCATAAAAACATTAAGCACTAAATTGTTTTTTTCGTAGCCAATTTGATTATGGCTATACTAACTCTATGCTTCAGTAGAGTCTTGACGCTCAAACACGTTAAGAAACATTAAAAGATCTTAGAAATTATTCGCCTTGCATAATCTGGACATTGAAGTAAAAAATCAACGCTATATGTTTCCCCATTTTCTCCTATTTATAAGGACTTTAGTAATTCGTTCTCTCAACTGTCTTTATTTAATCACTTTCTTAAACATTTTAATTATTAAAATATTAAAATTTCTTTAAAAATTTAAAATCGGAATCGTTATGACATCTCTGGTACATTTTCTTGAGTTTAGGAAGCGAAAATTCTAACCCATGTCTCCATTCGCCTATGAAATTAACGCAGGAAATTATAAACGGTAAACCAATCAAGACGCACCCAGATTCGGCAGCGTCGCCTGATGCATAATAATCAGCCCAAAGTATTTGTCAACACAAAAATGTACTAGTTTTTTTTTTTTTTTTTAATTCTCAGAAATTTTGCCCTCTAAATCTGATAATAGTTTCCTTCAACGAATGTTTGTTTTTTTATAGAAATCATTAACAATCGGGGTTGAAAACGTCTGTTACCTGTGAAAACGTGTCTGTTGGTAATTTTTTCTATTAGTAGGGTTGAGATATACCTTATGCATCATCGCTGCCACAACTAAAAGTTGCTTCTGCTGTTTTCACACTTCTGAGGTAATCTCCATAAACCCTTTACAAAGTTTTTCTCAAATGGAGAATCGGAGAAAGAATTTAGGTCAAAAGAATTAAAGTAAGATTAAATATACATTGATTTGCAGACCCACCCTCTGAGAGCAGCTTAGCAAATAGTTTTTGGCAGTTATTTCAGAAGTTTAAAAATGTCAAACCATTAGGCGTGGCATTGAGGTTATCCAGTTTAAGAGGGTGCTAAGAAAACAGAAAATAATTCAATACCTCTTTTTCAGGCTTTCCACATTTGTTATGACGACAGGATGGCTTCCTTTCTTTGCCCAAACGGAACCACTTTTCATCAGCAATTCTTCGTCTGCGACTGGTGGTTCAATTCTGACTGCAGCCAAGCGCCTAGTTTTTACTCAGTAAACGCAAATTTATTTGTTACTCATCATTCTTCCCAAACAGGCCCTTTGGGAACTGGGTCCACCATACCAGCTCAAAGTTTATCTAATTATGCAACAGCCAGTCAAATACAAACAGGGCAAAGCGTTTTCTCTAATCAGGGAAGTTACTCACAAGCGAGGCAAAGCGTTGACCAGCAAGAGGAGCAAGAAACCCCCAAAGATTTGCGTCAATATTTTAACTCGGGGTACTACTCCTTGCAGCCAAATCAAATAACGGTAACAAATAATTTGAAAAATCAAGTTCAAGAAGTTTCTACAGAAACAAATATTGGCAATATTCAACAACAACAATCTGGACTGATTCAGAATCAACAACTGTTTATTCAGCCTTCACAAAAAACCCAGACTCTAAATATAGAATCACTTTCACAGCAATTTGATTTAAGTCAGAACCTTCAACAATCTATTGAACCTCTCCAGTATACCCAATTTTTTCAAGGTACTCAATCTGTGAATTCACAACAACTTCCACAGAAATCAGGAATGGCCCAGGACCAACAGCAGTTTATTCAATCTTCTCAGAGCCCTCAACGTGTTAAAACATCCCAGATCACTCAATCTGCAAATTTGCAGCAGCTTACGAAGCAATACCAAAAGGCTGGAAATCCATCTGGTACATCAGGTTTTCAACAAATACAACAACCGCAATCATTAATTTCCCAAAGGCTGCAACCACAAGGTACAATAAAGCAGTCAGTCCAATTTAGCCAATCTGGAATAAACAAAAATCCAGCACCGTCACAAAACAGCCAATCAGCAAGCTTTAACGCACAACAACCTATTGTATCACAAAAGCTACTTAATTCGGTAGGCACAAAACAAGATATTTTGAAACAGGCTGGCCAGCAAGCGATAAACACCATATCCGCGCAAAACGGACAGGCCTACAGCTATAAATCTAGTGAGCCAAACCAGCTCTATCAAAACACATTTTTTAATTCGGAACAATTCCCAGGTATTCAAAGAACAGGATTAGGTTCCACAAAAACAACAGGTATGAGATACAAGAAAGCGCCAATGCAAGATTATCTCTTAAACAATTTTCAGGAACAAAACAGTACTTCCACAATTCAAAACCTTGATAGTACGAAACTAGGTACTGAAACGAACGTTAGGAACATTCTAACATCCACGAGCAATCCAACTATTGAGACTATCCCTGAAAACAGCATTGGTGAGGCTGAGCAGTCCATAAATAGACTCGGGGGTGAACTTCTTGTTTTAGAAGTAGGCGAAGCTTTTGGTGCTCAATTAGAACCTCAAATTACAACTGAATTGAATTTCCAGAATGTGACAACTAAACCAAGCAACATACAAACCATCTCAACAACAAGACCGCCAGAAACTTCAGGCAAGACTGCCATACCGTTCACTTTAAATAATCAGCCAAAGCAGCAAATTGTCAATAACTTGCAGAATATTTTTAGACCTAGCCAGCAAATATTTGCGAAAACGGTAACAGCAAAGACAATACTTCTGGCAAGTACTGAGCCTGTAATGCAGTCACAATTAGCAACAAACAGCAAAGTCTCTGTCCAAAAAAAATATTCACAAGCCTTACCAAATCAAGAATTAACAGTAAAACAGCAGCAAATACATGTTCAAGGAAATGTAAACCAGCAAAACATTCAGAAAACAAGGTTGTTACAGAATCAAAATCAAAGGAACGTTGTTAGTCAGTTACAAAGTGCAATTCAAAAACCATTGCAGTCAATGATAAACAAACAAAATATGAAAGAGCAATCAGTAATAAATACCCCTCAAAGCGTCTCCCATTTTTCTAATGGTGACAAACAGCAGCAAGTGGTACAGAGAAAAAATGCTCAAATTACCACAAGCTCTTTGCAGAATATTCAAAATCTTATTGGAGCTGAAATACTAGTGACACAGCCTGCAACGTATGCACGTGCCCAACAGCTGCCCGTCTCTTTGAAGCAAGCAATGTATAATCAAGCGTCAAATCAGCAATATATACAAGCGTCGGGAAATATAAATACTAATCAGATTTCTCAGCAAAAAATTCAAAATCAAGGACAGCAAAAATTTATCCACGGAAAACCGTCAAAACTATCAACTCCGTATTACACACCTCAATCGCCTCTTTTTGGAAAGCGAATCGTCCCCCTTAAAGCACGCAATACTAATGAACAGCCTAACGCCACGAGAAGAACCTTACAGTCTTTAGGGGGTACAGTCAAAGACTGGCCAAGCCATATAGTAAGCCGCTCAGCTGTTAGAGACACCATTCCTAGTCCTGGAAGTTTGCTAATAACTAAAATTGGTCCAACGCCAACATTCCATACTTACTGGCAAAGGTACTCAACCTACCCTTAAGATGATAGATGACTTTTTGAAGGATTGTGCATATCATCAACAAAGTTGACTAGGATCATCTGTATCAATAAGATATTTAATTAATTTGTCATCAGGGTTATTTCTAGGAAAAAGTACCGTTCCCCAAGTGAAACTAAAGTGTTGGGGGAAGGGGGAATAGATTTAAAAAAAAACAGACAATTTATATGAAAAATATACAAAACAATAATCTCAAAAGAAATGGGGGGGGGGGTTAAGATCTCGTCCCTTTGCATAGGCTGCTATAGGGAAGCAATGGCGAGATTATCCTTACTGTCAGTCCTCTGTAAATATTTGATTAGTTCATGGTCAGAGTAAATATTCATTTCTCATTCTTAGGTGGTTGGGGGGGGGGGTCCAATCGTAAACAGATCATAGCAATGATTGTAGAATATTGCACAAATTTTCTGCTGAGAAGAACTCTTGAAGAGAACACGGGAGTCAACACGAAAGGACCAGTGGCGGGGCCCCTCCCCTCTGGAAACAAGAGGATTTAAGAAAAAAGTATTAAAAGAGAAAAATGAGAAATGCTTCATTTAAATCCGGATTAAAATAAATCCCTGTTTGTACTCCTTCCATTAGAGAATATTTCCGGTAGCACTATTGGCAGAGAGCCAAATAAATATCTATAATATTACAAACAATTAATCTGTTATAAAAGCAATAAATGAGTTAAATATGTTGGATACGATGTCGTTTTTAGAATCGAATGAGTTACCTAATTTAAAAATGTGAAACGCATTCTCGAATACGTATAATGAAGTTTCTTATTCTATCTAAATACTTTTTAGAACAGAGCCAATATTTTGTTCAATTTTATTGTTCTGTTAGTGCTTTCTTTTTCTTTTAACTTTTTTCGTAGAAACATTGATTTATGTTGTAAAATTTTGTTTTCCCGCACTTTATTGCTTAAAAAACGACGGTGAAAAATATGTCTCTTCATAAAAAATAGTAGTTTCCCAACATTCCCAACCTTATGTGTAAGGTCCGCATATATATTGATTTTTTTTCAGGTTTTTGATAAAAAAAAATACCAAATTATTAGCATCTTGCTGGTGAAATGGAGACTTACAGTTAACTGAAAAACTACTTTTTCATGTAGGAGATAAAAAGATACTATGCGTCAAAACTCAAAAAGCGCTAACTGTCCATCTTAAATATCCCAAGAACAATTGGGGCTATTGAGCAGTAACTTTTACTCAATGCTAAAGAGAGAGGGGGCAAGGGGACCTGGCATTATGAGTTTGGGGTGGCTTTTTGGCTCTAATTGAGCAGAGATTTAATAGAAGATAGACTCTACACAAGTAATACCAACCACAAAAGAGTATTTTGAACATCTTTTGGGGGAATGGGCGTAAAATAAAGAGTGAAAGAAATCTCATAAGACTAGTTTTTAAAGAATGTTTTCACTTTCCCCATTAGAAAAGGGAGGGAGCTCAAGCCCCCTTCTAAATCCTAGATTTTCCCTAATTTCTTGACACTTCTAATTCAAATTATCAAATAGTTTATTTTTATTATTGCCTCCCCCCCCCCTGAGAAAAAATCTTGCGAACAAATCCGATAAATTATACGCCACTAAGCCTAGCTTAATGGAATATATTCCTTGCTAAAAATGAGCTTTCGCGTCAAGCCAACAGCTTTAAATTACACCAGATGGACAAAATATTCATATCCAGGGATTAATTAGTTTCAAACTAATCCATTTATTGAGCCAAAATTATGACGGACTTAGACTTTTTCTTAGAGAATGCACTTCTTTACAAAAAAATGGAAAATTTTCCTATTCTCGCGTGTTTCTGAAAAATCTAAACAAAATATTAAAAGCAAGTTCAAAATTTAATTCTGTAGATGGGTCAAGCTGAATCTGAGCTGAATGATGTAGATGAGTCAAGCTGAATAGAGTAATAGAATAATTGCCGTCTTACTTACTTTAATGAATAGTTTGATTAATTAAATAATATCATGAATCATCATATTACACTAAATAAATTATCGAACCATATAAATAAATGATCATATCATATTTACTCTTCATTACGAGAACTAGTACTTCTACTAGTTCTTCATCAATCTTCTTTCGCCTCTGTGTATGCAAGGAGACAGGACTTACTCAAAAAGCCTATTGGCATTTTCAGGAACTACCAAAGATTTTGACTTATACAGGGGGGGGGGGGAACAAAAATGTTTAGAGGAGTACTAATCTTCGGAATCTGTTGAGTTACTGGCTCGCTTTTTAGGTAAGGCTGTTGTTTTTGCGTTATAAGTTTTGAGTATAATATGTTCATTGTATTTATAGTTGGTTAATGTCCTTTTTGCAATCAAAATATTTAATTTTGTATAATTGAAGGAATAAATTAGTTTGTTGTTCGTTTACTTAGCATACCTTTGAAAGTATATTTAAGTGTTTTCTTTCTTCAGAATCGAGCAAGAATACTATTATCAGAAACCTGAGCGAGGGGTAAGGTGTAGGGAGGGGGAGGGCAAGGCCTTGTCCTTCGTTATCTCCCAAACTGGTTGTGACACTTCAACGGTACTATGTTATGTAGACAGTGAGGAGAGAAAAAGTTAGTATGGAGTTTGTTGACCGCCAATAACAACCTTTTTTGTTTTAATATTTTATCGCTTTTAATTTTTTATTGCCTTTTAATTACTATTTATCACTTATTATTTATTCTTTTTTAATTTTATTAATTAATAGTCTGTTATTATTATTACTTACGAGTTATTACTCATTTATTCCTTATAATACGTTTTATAAATATTTTCTTTTAAATTATGTATAGTCTTTTATTTTAATATTTCATAACTTTTAATTTTTTTATTGCCTTTTTTGTTACTATTTATTACTTATTGTATATTTATTATATATATTTTTAATTAATAACATTATTATTCACGAATTTTACCTATTTATTCCTTATTATTCTTTTTATAGCTATTTTCTTTTACATCAGGTTTCACGACGCTATCACCTGACGATATGCCGCTTGTCCTTGCAATTGTATTTTTTTTTTCTTATATATATTATTTTCAGATATTTATTAAACCTTCTCTTAAGACTTACGTTGCTTCTGAAACATGTGATTTTGTGACAAAACCACCGCTATAACTGGCACGAAAAGGACAGAATTTATATCATTGGATTGATTAGTTTCAGTCTTATGCATTCACAGAGCCAAAATTATAATATTACTTAGACTTTTCTCAAAAATGGATCTAAACTGCTTATAGATTAGAAAAACTTTCCTTTTCAACGGTTCCTAACTTGTTATTCAATGTACAAAATTCAAGGCAAATTTCGGAAACATAATTCGGTAGATGAACGAAGATGAATGTCAGCTACCGAATAATAACAAAATGGAACTGATAACGAATTGTTTTTCTGAAATTTTAAAAATACATTTTCAAGAATTCAATTTTCAGAAATACAGAAATTTTCATAAATACAATTCGGTAAATGGACAAATTGAATCTCAGCTACCGAATGATAACAAAATGGTCGTCTTACTTTGTAGCTAAACCATAGGACTGCAGGAAAATACCTTATACCTAGGGGCCTTACAGCAGCTAAGCGATGGTTCCTTTGGGATCTTTTACACGTAAGGTATTTTAAGCCCTCTCAGGAATTTTGTATATAAAGATTTTTTCTAACTAATTCTGCGAGAGAGAAGATATATTTTTGAAAAAAAAATTAGAAATTTCCAAGCACCTTGAAAACTAGATAAGATACTGGGAACGATTTAGACTAAAGGTTCTCACATCCTTCGTTTACGGCGGTGGAGTATACACCCTGGTTTCAAAAAGTCTTCAATTAACCCCAAAGGAAAATTCTTCAATTAACCCCAATCAGAGGACGCAGCAATTGTGCACAAAGATTAATTATATATATGTGGCACTATGGCTATTGGTAGTTTGAAGAAGAGGAAGGGATGGTCTAAGTTTTCAAGCCATATTTATTAGTGTAAAGTGTGAGTCGTTTAATGAAGTGAGAAAAGATTTATGAATACCAATGAGTTTTTACAGAAATGTTGTTTGAAAAAACTTAGAGAAAAGAATTAATACAACAACCCTTGGAAATCTCAAGATCTCTATGGTCTTCCCCCATAATGTCCCCCTTCCCCATTACAATCTTAAATGAAATGTGACTTTTGACCTTATCGAAGTTCTCTACTACTACTAACAACTCACCACAGCACCAAGCTGCCTGAGGCCAACACAGCTACGCATGCTCTTCCTCCTTCTTATTCTATTCAAAGCCTCCCTCTTTACATCCTCCCAGAAAGATACCATTTCCCCTAAATCTTTCTATACAAAATCCTCCCACCCCAACCGCGGACGACCTGCTTGCCATTTAGCCCTAGACAGTTGGCCGAAAAGGACAATCTTTGGCAATCTGTCATCCTTTATCCGCAGAACGTGCTCTAGCCATTTCAACCTTTCTCTCATTATATCCCTAGAAAGCAGGATTGAACCACACTTTTCGTACAGCCTACTGTTTGAAATACGGTCAGTCAGCCGGGTACCCAGAACAATCCGTAGGCAAGTTCTCTGGAAAACATCTAGCAAATCTTCATCCGCTTTTCGGAGCGCCCATGCATCAGAACCATATTTGACCACTGTAGCTTCCAATCATTGTGTATAAATATAATACAGTATGATTATTCCCTATCTCAACCAATAAACAAACCCGGACCGAGATGCAAGTGCTCCGGAGAACATTTAAACAAGTATAAACACAAGAGACATTCGGTTTTTTCACGGGTAGATAAGTCAGATTTCTCTTGAACGCGAAACTTGATTTCCCCTTTGTAACACTAAATGTTAAAGAATCTAATTTTAAACTAAAACTATTCCGATACATATATAAAAATCGACAATTAGTAGTGCAATGTTATTATTAGATGTTTTTAGGAATTACAAGTAGGTTTCGAAGTCTCGAGCGGATTTCAAAGGCATTTTGAGAAAGTTTCTGCGAAAATACGCGTTCCAGGGTAATATACACTGGACCACTGATGACAGATTAAATGGGAGGAGCTGTTTGTGCGCGCTGAGGATGTAGTAGCCAAAAATTACTGATGCGTGATCTTACTGTTATATTATTTATATACAGTGCTTCCAATATTCTAATCTTGTTTTTTTTTCGAGCGTCCATGCTTCAGAACCATATTTGACCATTGTCATCACTATAGCTTCCAATATTCTAATCTTGGTTTGCACACTTATCTTCCCATTCTTCCAAACATTTTTTAACTGCAAAAAAAACACCCTGAACCTTGGCTATTTTACTTTTAACATCTTCACTGCCCCTAACGTCTTTACTAATAATACTACCAAGGTAAGTGAAGCTGCCCACCTGACCAATTTTTTCGTTACCCAACGTCACCTTTTAATCTTCAGTTATTCCTAGCCTTAGTGACTTAGCCTGCTTAACATTAATTTTCAAACCTATTCCAGACCCGAAACTCGCAAAACCTCTAAAAGTTCATTCATTTTGCTCACACTTTCATCTAGGATGCTTAAATTATCCGCATAATCAAAGTCCAGGAGACTTTTTCCTCCCCATTTGAATCCGTAGTCTCCCATTGCCTTTCCTGTGCTCCTTAAGACAAAGTCCATTAAAATGATCCATATAAATGGGGATGGAATATAACGCTGCTTAAATCCTGATTAACACGAAACCAGGTGCTAACTTCACTTCCTACCTTAACCGCAGCAGTGTTATTCTCGTACATAGCATTAACCAGTCCAATATATTTGTCTGGTATACCATACAAGGATAAAACCTTTGCAAAAGCTCTTCTATCAGCTGAATCAAACGCTTACTCTTAATCTATAAAACTGATGACCAAAGGTGTTTGACAACTTAGGCACTTATCAGTTATTAGCCTAAGAGGGAAAATTTGGTCGACACATCCTATATCTTTTCTAAAACCGCACTGTTCTTCTCTTAAAACTTTATCTACATCATCAAAGTCTAAAAAGTATCATCATACTAAGTAATTTACTACCCACAGAGACCAGCCTAATGCCCCCATAATTACCACACTCACTCTTATCATCTTTCTTAATATAAGGGTTAATAAGGTTCCGAAGTCCTCACTTGAAAACAATAGTAAAGGTCCCTAGTAAATCATCCGACAAGAACCTGAAATTATACGCCAGGCTCTTTTTAGGAAGTTTAAAAATTTAAAAATATTAAAATATTATTCAAAAATTATTATTATTTAAAATATTAATATTATTATATTGTTTTATTATTATATTTATATATTATTCAAAAATATTATTTAATATTATTTAAATTTTTTTTTAAATGTAAATTCCATATGTAAAGCAGGGTTGTGTCCTATCCACATTTATGCGGATTCCTTTAGGGACTTTTGTCTAAGGAACACGGCAAAGGATTAGGGAGAACATGAAATGAAATGGGAACGATAAACTCTATTAGAATTAAACTATAAAGATGAATGGGGTAAAACTCTTACAAATTGAATTTTCCGGAGTTTTGAGAGTCAAAGACCAAGTTACTTAGACTGAGAATAAATGAAGGTGGTGAGATGATATTTAAGCCAGAGGCGATACGTATATGTTTGCGAATACTTTCTGGACCGGTTTTGGATGTGATTAAGGACTTGGATTGTTAATTGTTGTGACATTATTGGGTACGATTGGACTTAATTTGGATAGATTATAAGCGAAAGAAAAATGGCAAAAATCAAGTATTTATATAGCCCTTTTTTAAATTTCATTCAGCGTTCACTTAACTTGAAAGATATTCCCATGAATCGGTTGTAAGCACTGCCGTGAGATTTTTTGACAAGGAATCTGTCACACAAGCCGTAAGATTTATACGAGATCAATTAGATAAAGATGGAACCATTTTGAAAGAGCGTAGAAGCACAATAAATGCATCTGTTTTTGTAGAAGATGCGATTCATGCTGTGAAGGAATTGGACGCTAAGGGTGATTTCCCTTTCAAATTCACTATTTATGATCCATCTGAGACTCCTTCCATACCTCACGATGTATTTACCTCATTAACGTGCAAACTAAACGAATGTGGTGAAAAAATGAATGCATGGCTGGACCGATGCAACGCCAGTTTTGTCACTAAAACGTGGCCTACTCCCAGCGAATCTCTAAGTATCCCGCTTCACGTAAAAGAAGCACCACCCGAAATCTATAAATCGTGCCAAAAGCAGAAAGAATTTCTTGATTCCAATGGTGCACCCGGAAAAGTACAGAAGGTAGTTACGAGAAGCGATACGCTGGTGTTGTATGTTAGAACCGAGCATGATGCAGAAGCTATAGCTAATAGCATAAAATCGAATTCCGCGGCTGTAGTTAAAGTCCATAAACCGAAATTCCTGGCAGTGGCTAAATTTGTCCCTGAAGATACGACAAACGAGGAGATTGAGTCTGCTATGGAAGGGATCCAAGAAGCAAAACGCTATGGTACTAGCAAGTCAGTCAAGCTAACATTCAGAGACAAAGAAGCTCTTGAAAAAGCACTGAAATATGGCGTTTACGTCGGTTATTGCCATATCAAGGTGGACAAATATGTTGCCGCCCCTCTGAGGTGTTTTAAATGCCAAAAGTTTGACCACTTGCAACGAGATTGCCCTAACAATGTGAAGTGTTCCAGGTGCTCCGGCGATCACGAAAACCCTAAAGACAATCCATGTGTCCGTGACACTAAATGTGCTAATTGCTCTGGAAAGCATCCATGTTATAGCTCGCAATGCCCGGTTTATAAAAGAAAATTAGAGGCTAGTTCAAACAAACGTAAGCAATGAATGCAACTATCTCGCTTTATAACAGAAATATATACGGGCACGCTCCACACAAGCTGTCTCTTTTAAGTGATCTAGTAACCAAGCATAGCATAATATGCATTCAGGAACATTTGGTAACAGCCGATCATTCAGCAATCCTTGACCGATTTCCAGGAAAGGACTATTTTTTGCAGCCTGCTATCCGCAACAGCTCAGTTGGAAGGCCGAGTGGTGGAATCTTGATCATTGCAGACTCCAATTGGCAATGCACGCTAATTGATTCATGCGATTCTTTTTCTGCGATCAGAGTTCCTGGTCCAAATGGCTTTATAGTCATATCAGTGTACCTCCCTACAAATTATCGTGATGTCCTCTCAGAAAGGCGTTACACGAAGGCTTGTGGAGACTCAGGAGGTTGGCCGAACAATACAAGTCAGAAAAGATTATTATCTGTGGGGACTTCAACTGTCAGCTTCTGGATGATGATCGTTTTTTCACCATATTAAGGGGGTGTCTGCCAGACGCTATGGCCCCGGTTCCAAAATCCCAGTCCTTCACGTTTGTCCACAGCGCATCCCTGGCTACATCAGATATCGATCACTTTTTCGTAAATTTCCTACTTCCGACCGGGATTAAAGCCATTGTTGACTCGGAACACAATTGTAGCGATCACCTTGGGATTAGCTTAATGGTACCATTCTCCACCTACAAGCGGTGCCCCGGGCGATCATGGTTTATCAAGAGTGAATGGCAAAGGATAGATCAGTCCTTGTACAAAGATATTCTTGACTCAACTCTTGCTAAAATCAAAGTACCGTTCCACCTGCTTACTCATGGCCAAAATGAAGACAGACTAGCCCTGAACATCTTTTGCTCCGAAATTGTTCATTCGATGAAGCTTGCGGAATCTGCCGCTGTTCCAGTGGCAAAAGTGTACCCCAACACTCGTAAAAAGGGATGGGATAACCCAAATGTCAAGTTTGCCAAGAAGAGATCCAAGTTCTGGTACGAATTGTGGAAGGACTGCGACAAACCCCGCTCTGGAGTAGTTTTTCAGTGCTTTCGACATGCCAAAAAAGAATTCAAACGTACTGTCGAGAATATGCAAGTCCAGCAAGTGGAGAAGTTGTCTTGTGATTGCAGGAGTGACCCAAACATCTTATGGAAGCGATTCCAATCTAACAGGGCCGACGCTGATGTGCAAAGTCCCATTCCCGATGAAAGTTGGATAAACCATTACAAGGACGTGTTTGCGCCACCACCCAACGAGCTGGACTCCGTATATAAATCTGAGTTAGATAGGCAATTAATCAGCGCAAAACTCCGCCGCACTGATGTCATTGTTTCCAAATGGCATATTGAGATAATTGTGAGAAAACTGAAAAAGAACAAGTATCCAGGGCTCGATGGGATCACTCCGAGGCACTTACAGCACGGCACAGAACGTCTACATGAGTACTTAGCCTTACTATTCCAAATGAGCATCGAGCAGGGACTCACACCTGCCAACTTTCATGGTTGCCGCACATCCAATATTCTGAAAAAAAATCGAGATCCCTTGCTTTGTAAAAGCTACAGACCAATCACAGTTTCATCGGTTATCAGCAAAGTATTTGAGAAGGTACTGTTGCCCCAAATTACGTCACACGCTCTAATGGGAGACAAACAACTTGGATTCAGAAAGGGGTTGGGCTGTGGACACGCCCATCGGCTACTAAGAAGAATAATGAGGTCTACATCTTTAGTTAAAAAGCCACTCTTTGCCTGCAGTGTCGACATTTCCGCTGCGTTCGATTCTGTCGTCCAATCGCAGGCACTGTGGTGCCTCTTAGATTCAGGAGTCGACCCCCGCATTGTCCTTGTTCTCCATGACTGGTACTCCCACACGCATATTCGTCTAGCTTTGGGATGGGAAATAATCGCCGGTCACCGCAAGCTAAAGCTTTCTGAACCCATTCGGCTCTTCAAAGGAGTTCGGCAAGGATCTGCTCTAAGCCCTGTCATCTTTAATTCTGCGATTTACTCTGTAACTAGATTCGTTCGTGGGACCTTCTTTTTGGAGGGCTTGGATCTAAGTTTCATTTCTTATGCAGATGACTTGTTGCTCCTAAGCAGCACGCTGAGGGGTCTACAAGAGAATCTTCGTCTTTTAGTGACCTTATACAGAAGAATAGGACTACGAGTCAACATAGAGAAAACCGAATTTATCGTTTTTAGCGGCACCAACTCGACCAATTCCAATCTTGTCCTTGACGGTATCAGAATCCAGCAGTCCCAGTCCCTAAACTACCTTGGTATCACGTATGGCCAGACGCCTAGATCAACTAGAGGCTTGTTGGCTGAATCAGTCTGTAAATCTATCCGCTCAGCATATGGAAAAGCTGTCAAATGCAAGTGGTCATTTAATCGATTTATTAAGTCAAAACTATTCAACGCCGTCGTCTCTCCTGCCATCTGGTATATATCACCCTTGTGGGAAATGTTGTCCCTCACCGAGCGTCGAAAAATACGAACCACGTACTACAGATTTGCAAAATTTTTGCTGGGTCTTCCACTAAGATTTTCTAACACGGAGATCTCATCCATATATGGAATCCTTGCTCCATCAACCAAGGTGATTGATCTAGAACGGAGAGCCTCAAGACGATCCCTCAGTAAACTACGCTCACGACTCAACCTGTATTTAATTTTTAGTGTTGAACATGTTTTTCTTCTTTTTTTGTTTCATTTTGTACTCCGCTTTTTTTTTCTCCATTTCTCCATTGTAAGCGGGCATAAATAAATAAATATATATATATATATATATATATTAGGTAATGGGAAGATGGATTAAGTGGATAGCTTCAATTACAAAGGTAATAGTACTAGCAAAGATGGTGGGTACAGCGATGACGTGGAATAGCCAAGGCGCAAGGTGTTTTATTACTGTAGAAAACGTGAGCAATTGGAAAGGCTATGGAAGATTTATTGAGTGTTTTCTAGATGAATTATCAAAATAACCGACCGTGTATACAAACAATATGAATTATCTTACCATATTATATATATATATATATATATATATATTATATATATATATATATATATATATATAATATATATATATATATATATATTATATATATGATATATATATATATATATATATATATATATATATATAATATATATATATATATATATATATATATATATATATATATATATATATATATATATATATATAATATATATATATATATATATATATATATATATATATATATATATATATATATATATATATATATATATATATATATATATATATATATATATATTATATATATATATATATATATATATATATATATATATATATATATATATATATATATATATATATATATATATATATATATATATATATATATATATATATATATATATATATATACAGTTTGTTTCTATGACAATAAATGTCCTACACGTTCAACACAAGAAAAATAGAAATCCGAATATAATCGAAGTGTCTCTTCGTGCAGTAATTTTCCTATGGTGAAAGAAGAAAATTTGGAAACGTTTTCCTCTCAACAATAGAAGAAAGTAGTCTTCAGACCTACAAATGAGGGACTAGCCCCACCCCTTTATGATAAATTAAGATTACTTTTGTCGAACTGACAGGCACATTTTCTTCGAGATTTGAAACAAGCTTTGATAGGTTAGGTGAAAATTTAAACAACCGTATTTATCTAAAAAAAATTGGATTTTAAATTTATAATGGATAAAAGCTCTATATACATATGCAATTTTTTTGTATTAACGGATGTCAAACTATATAAAATAAGTGTAGATGAAAAATCAGCAAGAAAAGCTAAAAAATTTGAAACCGAACAGTGTAGGGGGGTGCAGCTTGTCTTGAAAGGTGTAGTTGTCTTTGAGAGTTTTTGAATTTCTACAAGCATTGTCAAATTTAAGCAATTACTTTTGTTTATTTATTTTCTTGGTTCAATCTGGCAACACTAAAAAAAGAAAAATGTGGCACTGGTCTAAAAACATCACGAATCTGAACAGCCAAAACAAAACTTGGAAAATCGCGGTTGAGGCCTAAGATGAATCCGAGGAGAAGGGGCAAAACTGTTCAATTTTGACGTGCTTGACACTAACTGAAAAATAATCAAAATTCCGAATTAGTCAGAGAAATCGCTCGTTTGGTGTTGTTTCCTCTATCCAAACCTGAAAACGTGAGGACGTTCCCTCTTTAAAATAAAAGAAAGTTGCCTCAGACTTGTAATGACTCAATTTATTGTAAAAACAGTTAGCCGTATGTTCAATTCTAGACGCAGTACATTCAATGCTTAGAAAACTAATAGTTTACAAGTCAACAATACGTCGACATATTTCATCTGTGTACTCACTACACTTTGCCTTCCCGCCGAGATCGCCAGTCAAAACACGTCCATCCTGAAAACAAATGAATAAATAGTAACAGAATATTGACTAGTCTATCTAAGGAAGGAAGAGGGTCTAACAACCCTCTCATTACTTAAATTAATCATTAAATTTACCTTTTAATGAAATTATTCTAAACGCTATCAGCAATTGCAGATCATAATAAGAGATTATTAGTTTACTAACAAAACTACAATCAATGAGCCAGTCTTAAGACAAGGATATTTTAAATATTTAAAATAAAAAAAAATTAAACTATCTTAAGCCAACGATAATAAAGCTGCATTAAACATTCACTTCTAAAAAAAGCTTCATTATCAATTTGCTATCCCACGCCTGCGCAAAGGCAAAGGGAAACTCCCCCCTCCTCTTATTCCTTCCCCAAAGATCGAACCTGTCCAAATCTATGCATTATGCTATACACATATTTCTTCAAAAAATCATTAGAAATACAAACATTTTACAAACAGATAATATAAGAAGCGTTAATTACAGCTTTATTATCAATTTGCTATCCCACGCCTGCGCAGAGGCAAAAGGGAAACTCCCCCCTCTCTTATTTCTTTCCCAAAGATCTGATCTGTCCACACCTATGTATTATGCTATACACATATTTCTTCAAAAAATCATCAGAAATATCAACATTTACAAACAAATAATATAAGAAACGTCAATTACAGCTTTATTATCAATTTGCAAACCAATTTTCTTTGGTGGAAATTTTGGGAATTCTAGAATAATCCGGGGATAGTGAAAGCAAGGAGTGGCATAATGGAACTCATTTCCCGTTGAAATTTTTTCCGATGGAAAAAAATTTCCACTGGTATAGACTAGAAATGAAAGTTTAACTCGTTTCAAGATTATTTCATTGCAATCCGTCTTGCTAACCTAGTTCTTATTAATGTATACCTCCCTTGCGACCAAAGATCATTTTCCTCTCTAACAAAGTATACTAAAGCATGTGCATCGCTAAAGACCCTTCTTATTAGTGTTGAGAGTAATGGATTGGATTGGATCCTTTTAGGCGATATGAACTGTGATATAAACTCTACCTCAACACGAACTGATTTATTTTTGGATTCGCTACCTAACGGCTATCGGGTTTTGGATAAAGTTGCATCCCATTCATACATACATAATAGCGGTTCATTGTCTGATATTGATCACCGTGTTGTTTCTTCTGGTATTTCTATTAGTGATATTCACATTGACCAGGATGAACGTGATTATGACCATCTGCCCCTTTCAGCCACTGTCACCATCAATACGACTCGGGCTGAACAGAACTTATGTACTAATTACAAAAAGTGGATAACCAAAAGAGACTGGAATAAAGCGGACTGGCCTCTATATCTATCTACCCTTGCTCTTCTTCTGTCTACGATTAAAGTTCCATTTGATTTACTCTGTACCAGTGTTATATCCCCACAAGCACGAGTTCAGCTGAATATTTATTACAGCCAGATTGTTTCCTGTCTGAAAAAAGCCGAAGAAGTGGCTGTCCCGCTTTGTCGTTTTAAGCTTAAGACTAGAGGCTCAATATGAAAATCTGACCCTGAGTTAAAAATTGTGAAAAATCGTGCAAAATTGTGGCTTAGAATTTGGGTAGCGAGCGGCCGCCCTTTAAGGGGTCACCTTTTTGACATTAAACAGAAAACGAAGTCGGAGTTTAAACGTTATCTTCGTAAAGTAAGGTACAATGGTGTAGGATTTCCGAAGACCTCTAGTCAGTGGAAACAAGTGATTAATGTTGCGAAATTTGATTCACCTCCTAATGCCGATCGGATCCCTAATGCCTCTTGGATTAATCGTTATAATAAGATTTTTAATATTATGAATTATGCGGTTCACTCTCAGTTTGTTAGCCTCTGTTCTTATGTATTACCTGCGAAAATTTACCAAGGCCATGTGCCTCCTGTTTCCACTGACCGTGTGATTCGTTGTGTTAAGAATTTAAAATCTAAATCATGTGATATTGATGGTATTAGTGTTTTTAACCTTCATATTGATTCGAAAGAATTGATTTATCATTTGCAGTTATTATTTCAAATTTGTCTATGTACGTCTTTGGTGCCTGATTCTTTTTTGTGCGGGAGTGTCACTTCGATTCTTAAACGTGGGAAAGATCCGACTAATTGCGCATCATATAGACCTATTACGGTAGCCTGTTCGCTGAGCAAAGTTTTTGAATATTGTCTGCTTCCTGAAATTCTTCGAAAAGTTGATTATGTGTCCAATGAATTTGGGTTTAAACCAAATATAGGATGCCAACATGCGCATCGAATTCTTACTTCTTTTTTAATTCAAGCACAAAAAGATTGATCTGAAGTTCATTTAGTTCATTGGAGTTGATTTTACACAATTAAAATCAGTTCAACTTCTCAAATTTCGAGTTTCACATGGCTGTAAGTTGTATGGGATGCGTTTGGCGCCTGTTTGACGGGTTTTTCGTGACTGGTTTCCTTGTATAAAATATAAATGTATCCTCATTATGCACCAGTACTTTCAATTGTATACTTATTTCTGGGTTAATACTACTTCCATTCACTGGCCAGTGAATGGAAGTGTTTATTTAATATGTGAATTTTGTTTTCCTATTTATTTATATTTTTTCTTTTGTTGGTTTAGTATGTTTTTATGTTGATCTAAGTTAAGGTTTTTTCAAAAAGAACTTTTTTTTGTTTCATTTTTTTTCCGTTCAGAAAAGCTCCCGGATGTGGGGCCGAAATATTCGGAGTATTTTTGTTTAATTAAGTGTTTGTATTCACTGCTTTATAGAAATTAAAACCCGTTTCTCTTGTTTAATTTTTTATTCTGTTTGGATATGTTTCCTTATATATTATTTGGTAGCATTCAATAAAATGCTTGCCAATACGGAGCACTAGGGTTCGATCCCTGCTGCAGCAAGGTTGGGCGACAAGCTTGCTACTTCAAGTTCAAGTTCTTTATTAATCGATAAAAAAAAATGTTTTGACGAAAACTATCAAATTAATGACCCATAGTGAGAATAACTCGTGTGAGGGTTTATATACACTCAACAATAAATAAATAATACTATCTCCAGATACTGGAATAAAAAGATTGCTCTTCAACTCTCCGTACGGTAACAACAAACAAAATCTGCATAAAATCAAAATAACCAAATAAATAAAGTGAAATGAGGAGCATCCACCCCAGAAAATAAATCAAATTAATAATTACTGATTAAGTGATTCATTAATCCAATTTTATTATTAACCAACGAATTATTCAAATCTATAAAACTATGAAATTTACTCCAATTATATATAATACTGTGCCTTGGTGAAAAACGGGACCTTTCAGATTTTATTAAAGCGTGACGGATATAAGAACTGCCACGGATCCAATATGCATGCACAACCTAATTTTCATCCTCAAAAAATTATTATGCAAATAAAAATACTCAGGCAAAAGACCTTGAACGTGTTTAATCATATAAAGAACAGAATGGAAAGAGGAGAAAAGATCCAGTGGAAGGATATTTAAAATTTGATACATACTTTTTGTTGACGATTTACCAGGGTAAGAAAACGGGCTAGACAGGCAATTTTTCAATAGACGCAGAGCTTTATTTTGTTGCCTCTGAAGAGGAAGAATATGAGTTTTAAAAGTATTCAAAAAAATAATACTTGTCCCTGTAAAAAAACACCCGGCAACTGAAACGTCAACTCGACGCCCTATGCACCGGCAATGGCTCAGGAGGATCTTTATCCTTTTTTCATCCTATCCTATTCAATATAAGTGCAGAAAATCATAACTAGGAGCTGGAAAGTGACTGCACTTGCGCAAGAGCTATAAATTGTCACATACCATATAATCTAGTCTATCACAGAAGAAGTCGAAAATACATTACTGGAATTATGCAATACCTTGATTGTGTCAAAACAGGCTTTTTCAATTTTGTTGGCAAATTGTCCTAGCTCCATATACCTTAGCATCATAACTGCTGACAACAGAAGAGCGGTTGGATTGGCTTTATCTTGACCAGCAATGTCTGGAGCGGTACCATGCACCTAAAAGAAGAAAAAAATACAGACACAAATTGAATTTTGAAGTCTTGTACATTAAAGGTGTCAACAGCTTTCGGATTAATATTCTAATTGAAATAAATCTGTTCGACCTGGAATAAATAACCCAAAACACTAGGCTAAGCAATAGATGGATGAACTAGGACGCAAACGCCTTAACCTAACCAAAAAAAATTACCGGGGAGTCTCACTAACAGACATGGCTGGAATGATTTTTGCAATTGTTTTAGTGAACCGCTTTAAAAAATAGCGAGCGCAACGGACAAGGAAGAACCAGGCAGGTTTTCGCCCTGGAATAGGTGTGTAAACCATATCTTTACCATGCGACTTCTTCTTCACCAACTTTCACTTACGGATTAGATAACTTCACAGTTTTTCTTGACTTGATCGCTGCATTTGACTCGATACTACGACCCTTGTTATGGCAAACAATGCTTGAAGACGGTATTCCGACGAAAATAGTCGACCTGCTAAAAGCGTGTTATGAGAATACCCTGAGTAACGTACATTTGCTTATGGCGTCTTTCAAGGATGTCCAGCATCGTCAATTCTTTTCAACTGTATTATATATTGGATTATGGAAAACGCATTGAAAGAAGATGATGGTGTCGCCTTTTTAGCATAAGAAACATTTGCCTACATTGAATTTGCAAACGATGGTACTCTACTCGCAGACTCCGCCCAGAAAGCACAAAATATAACAAAAATAGAGGCAAAAACGGCTAGTGAGACAGGACTCACGATCAGTATCCCTAAAAAAAAGGTATCTTTCAACCAAAGAGAACACTTCTATACATCTCAGTGGAGAACCTATTGAGAGGGTGGAAGAGTTCAAATATCTAGGGTCTTCGATAGATGCTAAAGGTAGAGCAACTAGTGAGATTCAAGGCAGGACTAGTAAAGCTTGGTCCGTCTTTGGCCAGCTCTGAAAAACCATTTTGGACTAGAACGGAAGTCAACCTCGTGACGAAGCTCAGGATCTACTCAGCATGTGTCCGTGTAATTTTCTTATACGGATGTGAGACCTGGCCCCTGGAGAGGGGGGAAGAGCGTCAGCTTGACACTTTTGACCGAAAATGTCTACGGGCTATTAGCAACATACGGCTGGCACAAAGAATCAGCAACCAGGAGCTGATGAAAGTATGCGGACAAAAGCATTACATTTCCACCGTGATCAAAGAAAAAAACGTCTCAAGTGGCTAGGTCACGTAATGAGGCACTCGGAAGAGACCCTGACACGGCAGGTACTACTAGCAGCCACCACTCCCTCATGGAAGAAAAACCAGACGGCCAGATGAAATCTCGGCATAAGGTCGTCAGAAAGGATGTCGAACTGCTTAAAGAATTCCGAAAGCATGGTCACAAGCGGGACAAGGCATGACTGGAGTTTATTCGACCGCTCACAGAAGACAGAACTCAATGGAAGCATTTGGCCCAGAAGCTTCTTGATACCGAGTTGGGCTGAATAGCCTGTGCCTCGTCTTAAGTAAGCAAGTATGTTGGCGGTAGAAAACAAGGTTCTCTTGAACGTCGACTGAATTGATAACTTGCAAGAAGCTGTGAATCTGTGAATCTTCACAGTGTGAAGTTGTACAACAATTCTTACTGCATAATATGCAGAATAATTGTACCTAACACATTAGACATGCAGACCCGCTATACTTTACAATTGGCTCCAATTTTGTTGTTGCGTTTGCTTCAATTTTTACCTTAACGAGATATACACTGATCGAAGCAGGTACCTACATAAAGGGACAGGTTGTACTGTTTGTTTTAAACAAGCCTATGCTTATTAAAAAAAAAAAACTTATGCAGCTTCTTGGTTTGTACTGCTATTATATATAGCAGTTGCATAACGGGTCAGTATGTTATGGGTCAGTAAAATCGTTATTTCTTATTCTAAGACGATATTTTGGCGATGCGACCAAGAAGCTGCTGTGCCTTTGAAGCCCTTGCATTTGCATGTGCAAATGCTATATATATAATATAGCACTAAACTCTGAGATAACTCAATGGAAGCATTTGGTGAAGCAGCTTCTTGATGCCGAGTTGGGCAAAGTTGAATAGCCTTTGTCTCGTCTATATAAAGTAAGTAAGATAAACATGAATTCGATTTAAAGTCTTGTCTATAAACAATATTTTTTATACGTAGGTTATCTGTCAAATTTTCATGCCAATCTTCAAATGGAGTCAATATTTTACTTTAAAGCACCATGGACATACAAAAAAAAGAAATATAAACGTTGGACAGATCTATTCCTACCTGAAAGCCACGATTTTCTCAGTTTTTCGTCAGTATAGGCACGTTAAACCGCGTGAATAATTTAAATCTGGCAAAGCTTTTTGTCCGTAAATTTTCCAGCACTGACAATCTATTGATTCCCAAAGATACTTACAGCTTCAAAAAAAGCTACACCTTCTTCACCTGTTGGTGCCATCTGTTTTAGCTTATTTCTGATCCACGTTGCCTTTTTTTTCAATTTCACACCCGCTACTACAAAAACTACTCATGGAGGTCTTTTTCACTGAAACTTGAATTCCCAATTTTTACTTATGATATGTACGACTGTGCAAGTTTCCTCCTAACGAGTTCAAAAAAACAGATTTCAATTTCACTGTCCTTGGTATTTCCAAATAATTTTAGACATATAGCTTAGTCATAAGGTTTCAGATACTGCTCTCAATAAATTTAAATTCCTTGGTACTTTCAGGAGTGTCCATCTTCCATGAATCATAACCCTTTCAGTACTATCGTCGTTCTTCGGATTTTCATTGTATCCCCTTCAGTCCTAAAAAAAGGCATTAATAACCACTAAGAATTTGACTTGATGCACCTGTGACAATAGATGGAGTTGATCTGGCTGGTATGTTTTCGACGCTATATAAAAAAAGGACTATTAGGATAGCTCTTTTTTATTACAATTAGGACACCGCGTCGACAATAATTAGGACAGCTTGTTTTTAGACTTCCGATTTCCTTTCGTTTTTTTGACAGTATATCACTACAATTTTTATTTAATAGACAAAAGTTGATTTTCCCTATTTCATATTACGGAATTTCATGGAACATGGATTTCATTATTCTTTTTTCAAGAGACGAAATTTGGCGACAAAAATCTACGAACAATGACAAAATTTGCCGACAACAGTCGTACCAATGACGTACAAAAATGATGTCCTACCCAAAGACAGATAATAGTCGTCCCAATGACGTACAGAAATTATGCCGTACTCAAAGACGCACAATAGTCGCCCCAATGACGTACAATGACAGAATTTGGCGACAATAGTCGTCCCAATGACGTACAATAACAGAATTTGGTGATAATAGTCGTCCCAATGATGAATATCCTGTAAATATGTACGTGTCTTTTCTTTGATAGGACAAGCGCTATTTATCCATGGAGCACAAACACCTTTAAGATGGATCGGGTGAAAATGAGTTAACAACAATATTATTTTAGCTAAAAGATTTTAGATAGAAATTTGACAGCATGGAATTTGGCAACACATTCGCTTCTTCATGGAAGGCACCAAAAAGTTGGATTAGGTGAGACAGGTTAACAATGGTATTGTTTTGGTCGGTAAAATTTAGCTAGAGAAAGAGTTTCTTCGTGTAACTTTATGTCCCCCAAGGGAAATCTAACTCATAGGGTTTTCTTACTATAGTATTGCCAATATTTATAGTCAATTGTTAGTTCTCGTCCGAGCAGGAACAAACTTTACTATATATAGCTTATAGACAAGTTCAGTAGGTTCACGAAGATTGAAATTACATGAAATGTGGATTCAGGAAATGTGTGGAGCTTAATTGTAACTTCTGCAAACTACGCACATATAGGATCAAGAAAGAACTCTGGAGCTACGAAGAAAGTAATTGATTCAGGAAATAAAGAGGTCACAGGCAAGTCTTGCAGATTCAGAGTATATAAATTCAACCAAAAATTCGATAAATATATGACTTTCAGGCAACTTCTGTAGCAGATATATGAAACATCACTCCTTACATTGTGGAAGCGAATTTTTAATTAACTTACTATAATTTACTATGACAAAAAACTGAAAATTTTGCCTTAGATAACAGGAGGCCAATTAGGTTTTTCAATGGTTCTTCTAAAACATAGTAAATAAAGAAGAAAAATGAAGCAAACACAAAACATGATTAACTAGAGATTAACTAGTATAACAATATAACAATGTGGAAAAAATTACCAACTAACTAGCTATAAATGATTTGAGAGCCACCTAGAAACAACAATTATTCAAAAAGTGAATTAATGTGCTTACTGATTCGAAGATAGCACCATTTGTTCCAATATTTCCTGAAGGAGTCAGTCCTAGTCCACCAACTAAACCAGCACACAGATCTGACAAAATGTCACCATAAAGGTTTGGCATAACTAGTACGTCGTACTGTGAAGGATCCTGGAAAACAGAATGGACAACTTTCAGAATAGGCCTCATCCCTTGTAATCAGACAACTAAGATTTTGATTATCTGATTCTCGAATTTTTACACTCGCGCTTTTATTCTTAGGTATGAATTAAAACACAGGGGAGGGGGGGGGGCAAAGACTACCTTTAAATTGGGTTCTGACAAAAGTGGCATTTCGCCTAGTAAGCAGTGTTAAATGCCACCAGACAAAAAAAAATCCAGCAAATCTTAGGTTAACCCAAAATTGAAAATGCGCTTTTTACAAATAAGCCACAGGATGATAGTCCTCTCCCGATTTTAAAGAAACAGCCTAAAAAGTCTTGATAAAGAGTTATGTACAAAAAGTAAGAAATTCTCAGACAAAACTTTTTCTCCATTTTTTGCTTGGGTATGACCAGCGGTGGAGACAAAGTCGCTCTAACAATCATTAAATTAAGATCTTCATTATTTGATTCTCAAATTTTTACACACACGCTTTTATTCTTAGAACACCTCTAAATTGGGTTAATAATGCCACATAAGTGGCATTTCGCCTAGTCGGTCGCATTAAACATCACCAGACGAAAAAAAATTCTCAGCAAATCTTAGGCTAACTTGGCTTTGACACAAAGTTAATAAATACGCTATTTAGAAATAAGCCACAGGATGATAGACCTCTCCCGATTTTAAAGAAACAGCCTAAAAAGTCTTGATAAAGAGTTATGTACAAAAAGTAAGAAATTTGCAGACAAAACTTTTTCTCCATTCTTGCTGGGGTATGACCAGCGGTGGAGACATTATCGCTCAACAATCATTAAATTCTGGAAAACAATCGTTTTAATCCAGAAGAGTGAAAAATTCACTATTTAGAAATAACCCAGAGGAGTACATTCGCCCCTTGATTACAAATATTGAATATTTTTACCATATCTTCCCCCTTAGCAGAGTGATAGTAAAAAGACTCATAAGTTTGGAGCACCTGATGCAACAGCAAAGGTGGTCGTGCTGCATGGAGAGCTATTAGACTCAGCTCTTTATCGATTTTCGTCCCATCATGACTTAGCCCCTCTGTTAAGATAATTTCATTATTGTTTATATGAAGTCTCCTTTTTTTTTAGCATATTCTCGCTTTTTAAATGTCAGTTTCGTATTTGACATGGGTTAAAAATAAATAATTATTATTAAAAAGAAAAAAAAATCTCAGGGAAAAATTTCTTCTCGATTTTAGCTTCGGCTATACCAGCGGTGGAGACATTATCGCTCAAACAATCTTAAAACTCTGACAAAAACTTTTCATCCGGGGCAACATTCGGTTGGCTTCCGTGCCAGTCCAAAGTTACAAAATTTGCAACTTTAAAAGATAATTCAGAGGGGGGTAATTCTCCCTTTGATTTATCAAAAGGCCTTTAGGTTTTGATAAAGGGTTATTTACAAAGGATGAGAAATTTTCTGGCGTAACTTCGTCTCAATTTCCTGAGTTCGATCGCTCAAACAGTCGTCAAATCCTCACAAAAGAATTATTCATCCGGTCAAGTAGTCAATTTGCATTTGTCTGTAAACCTAGATTTAAAAATTTACTTTTCACGCACGCAATTCTTCCTTGTATAGTAATTCAATTAAATTTCAATTTCCTGCCTGGGCAAACCATACACTCCAGGTGACTCAGGCTTTAAGGTTACATTACCTCTCCCCTCAAAAAAAAACAAAAACAAACTACTTACTGGCTGGGGGGTTCAATTTTTTTATAATAAGCAAAAGCTTTCTTATTTAAAACGTATGATCGTTTTTAAAGGGATATTCCAAGAAATTTCTAGTCTTTTTAACAAAGATAATAACAATAGTGTCAGCCGGAATTCGTCGAGTGTCACATTACATTGATAAGTTGAGCATTGTCCAACTCATCATATTACGTTTTGGATACATTACTGGCAATAAAACAGAGCAAGTTTAAAGCCTTTACCACAACGGATTTGTTCCCAAACTAATTTGTTCCTACTACTATTGCGCCTTCCAGCTTTCCCGAAATTCATCATACAATGTAGTAAAACTGCCCTCCCCATCTGAAATCTTCTCTAACTTCAAAAATAATACCCCCTTCATCTAAGAAAAAAAATTATTTACTGTCCATCAATTTAATTTTGAAAATCCGTGAAGCCAAATTCTAGTTAGTTTGGACTGTTTGTTGTTTAACTGAGACTATTTGTATCAAGTATTTTTAAGTCACCCCCTCCCCCTGCCAAAGAATAGGGTACTGATAATAAATAAGTTATTTATTCTTAATAATTAGTGTGTTTTCAATATTTCCAGCCAACAAAATCAAGGGAGTCTTTAGACCTTTACACTGGTTCGAGGTTCCTCCGACAGCCCCTCCCCCCCCTCTCCTGCGTGCATATCTGAGCATAAACTTAAAATAAAAAATTTTGAACGTAAATAAAATTGAATTTGTTGAAAATCTGCTACAGCCTAATTTATCTGGTTTAGATACGCACTTCTCATTTTATCGTTTACGAATAATATAGTGCCGATCCCGTGACTTTTTACGCTTTTTCTAGAAAGTTAAGGAGGTTCCAAGGCGATCATTACGAAAAACTTGCGATTCCCGCTAAAATCATTCATGAATTAAAATCTGTCATTCTAAAATCTTCACTCAAATTAAAATAGCGAAGCACGGTTATATTATGAGGTGTAAAAAGTCTGATGGAAAACCTGGGCTCTCATTTCCAAAGTTTGATTTTAAAAAAATGAAGTGCCTATTTTTTAGAATCTCTGATGGCCTAAAACAAGATTATACCTTTGCATTTGCTTCACTTCAGTTCACTGCTTCACAAATCAAAATCACCTATCATAGTAATGACACAAATTATCATCTCATTTCACAGATTTGATAACTTACCAATTTTATTTATTATTAACAAACATCGTAACTCCGAATTCATCTTAAACCAAAATTACATGTGTGAACTTTCCTAAAAGGCCAGCTGCAGCGGGTTTCTCCTGTGCAAAGGTTTTCAATACTAAACGACTAGCGTTGGCTCTCTATTATTTCTTATATCTATGGTTATAATATTTATATATATGGTTATATCTTATATCTATGGTTATAATACTTATATCTATGGTTATATCTTATATCTATGGTTATATCTTATGTCTATGGTTATAATACTTCTAATCCAGCTCTTAGCTTTTACCTTTAAGGTTTGGGTTCATGCTTAAACGTACGATTTTGCGACAAATCTACAAAGGACAATATATTTATATCATTGGAATCGTTAGTTTCAGATATATCCATTCACCGAGCTAGAATTATGATATATTTATATTGTATTATGTAATATAATTTATATTATGATTACATATTATGATATAATTTACGGTTTTACTTAGTAAATGATTTATAAAAAATAGAATAATTTCCTTTTTCAGCGATTTTCGGCCCCTTTTCGGGGTATTTTTATATTTAAAAGATGTAATGCAAATTTCAAAAACGTAATTCAGTAGATGGTTAAAAAGCAATCTCAGCTATCGAATGATTGCAATTTGTTCTTCTTAACAATTAAAACCAAAGAAAGAACAGAAAAGAAAACAAAGAAAGAAAATATCGAAAAAAAGATACAAAAAAACCTGCACGAAGAACGCAAACCTCAACAAAAAGAAGATAATAGTAAACACGTATCCGTGAATAGCATTTTCAAAAATATTCACAATTTCGTATGTTTGTAGGTATGGAAGTGAAATCTCTGCAAAAGGAGTATCTGATGTGCTGAACTTGATGGCCCAATTTTCATCAAGATCATTTTCTTTTGAGGGTCTATTTCCTATTTATCAAAGTTAAAAAAGTCAAATTACTAAATCTTAAAATTGAAAAAAACTCAAAAAGTCAAAGAAAAGAGTCAAACTTAAAAAATGCAAAGAAAATTAAAAGCATCTATGACTATTCTAAGAAAATTACAAAATTTCGCATTTTCGTGAGCCTATAAAGGATTGAAATCTTTGTAGCAGAGTCCTCTGATATGCTGAATTTTATGATGCAGCTTTGATCACAACCATTCCCTTTTTTTTAGGGGGGGGGGGCCTTAGTTCCGTTAAGGTAGCACAAATAATGAGCACGAATTAGAAGGGAAAAAAGAAACATTCCACTAGATTCTCTATTCAATACTCTTTCCAAAAATTACTAGATTTGCGTTGACTAGGCAACGTAAAGCAGAAGCAACTCTTTGTCTGCTTCGCCAGCAAAATTGTTGCGGAAGCAACAATTTGAATCTTATTAAACATAACCAATATAAAGAATTGAATCTTAAACGTATATACGTAATGCATCTTTAAGTGTACCAGAAAACCTCAATGATACTGCAGACGACGCTGCGGACTTGGATGTAAGCTCTCTAAATCCATGATAATGCCGATATGTTTCCTTAAAACCTCACCCCATTTCCCACTTGGGGTTACAATTTCCTCTAATTTAAAGTGGGATATCCAGGTTAAAGATATTGTCCATAGAGCTAATGCGTCCATTTCCCTCCTTAAGCTCTTAAATAAATTCGGAGTCCCCCTCCCATTCTTTAAGGATTTATACGTCATTTGTCCACCTGCATCTTGAATATGCTTGTCCAGTTTGGCATCCTGGCATCTCCCGTGATGAATCAGACAAAATTGAACCGATTCAAAAAAAAGCCCTGAGAATAATTTTCAAAGAAGACCATTGTTGCTCCTTCTAAAAAAAAGGGCCAAGTTGGAAACCCTTGAGCAAGGAGAGTTATGCTGTGCCTCCGTTTTGCAAAAAAATGCAATAATAAATCCTCGCACGGAAAACCTTTTTCCGAAAAGACACTCCCTACCCAGACACCGCCTGCCATGGACTGTTTCTGGACCCGTTCCTATCTTGCCCCTTCTTGCCACCCTACCTCCAGATATTAAAAAACCTTAGTCCCCTGTATTACAGATAAAATAAACAGCTGTTTTTCCTTTGTTTTATTATTTGGTACGGGTGATACTCAAGTTTTATGTTCATTCGTTTGTTTCTTTTTTTTCCTCTCACTTTTTATGTTCTTCTTTAAACCTTTTTTTAATGTATATATTATTTTTGTTTGTTTATCATTTTTTATCTTTTTAACTTGATGACATTTTGCAGTTTTTAATAATTTTTACTAAGGAATGATATATCATATTAATATTTTTGTTTTGAAAGTGTTTGCCCGTTTTTAGTAGTTGTGCTTTTGTTATGATTTTATGGCTTTTTTTTATGGACTCCGAAATTCTAATTCCGCCCTTCGGGGCTTGTGATAGTAATATTTCGAAATAAATATCTTATCTAATGTTCACTTAAACGTATCAAAAAGAAATAAAATGTAGAAAAATTGACACAAGTATCTAACCCCTTGATTTTCTTTGCTATTGATTACTTTCTGAAAAAATCACAGAGGTATCCGAGGAAAGGATTTAAAAATAATATATTGACTTTCCAGCCAGTTGAACTTGTGATTTTGTATCATTGGCATCAAGACAGATAAAAGCTGAAAATAAGATCTTGTTGATCGATTTTCTTATTGATCAATTTGTACCGTGAAGCTATTCCTAACTTTTCAGAATAATATTGCTACAGCTACTCTTCATTGAATTACTACTTCGTCGCGCTGCATTATCATTTATAATCGCTGCATAACCGCAAAAGAATGTATTTTCTTCATCTTCATCAAATGTATTGAAAACAAAGAAAATGGAGACAACTTAATCGTTGTAGCCTAAAATAAGGAACCAATAATTGGTACACCGACTATGGAAAGTTGCAAGCCCCTCATAGACAAAGATGACTGTGGACTAAGAGCCGAATGTTTATTTCAAGTCTCTAAATGGTCTCAGGCTATAAATCCAAAAACTTTCTTTTAGCATGTACATTAAAATTGAAGTTGTTAATCCCTCAAAACCGTTAAAATGGTATATCTCATGAAAGATCTCAAAAATTGAAATATCATGTTATCGAACTAGTTGGTTCTATAAAGAAGTTTGTCACTTTTCATAATCATACTACTATAAATAAACGCTGCTAAAAATATAATAAAGACACCGGGGACTAGACTTGTATAGCCCCTCATCCCTGAAGACACCGTGGTCTAACAACCATTTCCTAATTAAACCCCTCTTACTTATCTTTTAATTATTTTTTCCCAATTCTTTTGGTCAAATAAAAAGTAAACAAATATTTGGAAGTTTCTAAGTCCTTAACGAAGAAGATGGCCCTACTCTAACACCTTATTCTTACTCGGATATCCCTTTCTGTAGCAGACATGAAACCGAATTGTTCGCATCTTTAAATACATCGAAAGCTAATAATTTGCACACCAACTAGCAAAATATGCCAACACCTCATCGCGGAGATGACCAGGGAAAACAGCAAAATGTTACTTTTAAGTCCCCTACCCCTGGACTTGTAATTTAACCCAGATTTCTTTCCCAATGTGTACTATAACAACGCAGTTTTCGAACCCTTCAAGTTTTTAACATGGTGTATCCCTGGATCATATTTCTTGACGAAAAACCAATGTCATACACTATCATCAGCTTATCAGGGACTACTGATCAGCGTAACTAAAATTAATGTCTTGGTTCAAAAGTTGATTTTCTTGTTGCGGGCCAAATCTTTATTTAGTCCTACTCAGAAATGAACAATGTGAAAGCTCCAATTTCTTTGGCAATGGGGCCAGGCAACCATCACACATTTTAAGAACTCTTGCAATTTTAGTAAAACGTCGATTTGAAACTGGTGGCTGGCTTCTAGAACGGAGCTTTCCAGCCCGAAGCAGAAACATGGCTCCATGGAACGAAGAAGTGACAGCACAACTTCACATATTTTCCTCCAATATAGACTATAAAACTCAAATTCAACTGAGGCTCAATTACTAGGAAAAATCATCCTTTTTGGCCCCAGGCAAATGCTATACGCAATTTTCCAAAATATAGTGTCATATTATCAATGCAGAATCGGGTCTAAATTTTACGCAAAAACCACGGATGTTAGACCCTAAAAGTCGTTTAGCAATAAGATGGAATTGGCGAACTAGGAGGAAAAAAAGTGTTGCTGTCGCAACACAATATTTGCTACCGTCATAATTCCGGCCCAGTCCCCCCTTGGGAATTTTCCATTCTCTTTTGCGCTTATTTCTCACCAACAGTTGCTAACTAATGCCAAATAAGGCCAATTTGAAAAGAGCAGAATCAGCAAAACTGCTTAAAACAAGTAAACCTACCTGAACCATATTTAAGCAGACAGTATCCAAATACTTCTCTTCGAATTTTATATCTGGATATTTTTCAGCAGCTTCTCGGCAACACCGCAAAAATAGACCATCAGACATTCGCCTAAAAGAGTATAAAATTTTAAGCAAAATCTTAAAAATGCAATCAATGGAAATCTAATTAAGCCACCAACGTCTGTGCTAATTTTCACCAAACATGTCACAACAGGGAAAAGTAAGGAGACAGCATGTGCAAGGTATCAGTTTTTGACGCGGAGATTTTTACCGCAGAAATTTGGGTAAAACGTACGAGAGTCTCCACAAACCTGGGGTACTACGGATTAGTAAAATTAATTTTCTATTTCACCTCAAGGCAAATTTGCTCTTTTATGAATATCATGTAGAATAGGGTCCATATTGATCAGAGTTTACAACAGCCAACCCTCAAATGTCCAGTGAGGTGGGAAGAGACATGAAGTGACATTAAAAAGTCCTAAAACAAATAAGGGGACCATAAAGGGACATTAAAAATAAAGGGAGATCAGTTTTTAAAACGTTCTAACATTGCATTTAATACAACAAGCAAAATTAATGCTGCCTGACCTTGAATACGACCTTTATTTTTACAAAAATATAAGCTTGGGGTAATTAGGATCAATATAGGAGAAAAAACGAATAATTCGAAAAATCACCTACAGTGAATCTAATCAAAACTACAATTCAACATTTAATAAACTAATTTCAAATTGTTGAAGCTTCTGGGAGGTAGAAGGGTAGATTACAAAGTTGAAGGGATTACACCCTTTGGTATAATCTAAAGAGGCATTCATAATTAGGTCAGCACTAAAATTCAGTAGTTTTTCTTTTTAACTGTGGTACGATTACGGGTCACAGGCCATATCGCTCAGTAACGGTACCTCCGTTATTACGAGAGTTGACAGTATCTTGTACCTACGCCTCCCTATCAGCACCAAACTTAGTCTTTTGATCATCTGCATTTCTCGTCCTTAATCTGCCTCAGGTGTTTCAAATATTTCCAAGAAGCGTCGTTTCGACCGATTTAATCTCGCCAGTCTTTACAACGCTGCCACCGATGTCATCTTACACCTGAATTTTATGCCTTTCGTCAAGATATTCACTAAAAACGACAAAGCGAAAAGTTATAATTGGCTAGTTCGTGAAATATTTGTTCCACATACCATTATGGACATAATGGAAGTTCCCTTAGTTAAGAACCATGGTTATTTCTTGGTTATTCGACCGGATCCATGTACTCAAATGCAATTCAAATGCAAATTTTTTTTTTCTGGTGAAATGGCATTATGAAATGGTGATTCTGGTGAAATTGCATTATGTGAATAAAACAAATCTCTTGCGTTATAAGAGGGTTTTATCTCAAATGAATTGGGATAATATTTTATCAATTGCATCTAATAATGAAGAAAGATTTAATTTGTTTTACCAGATTATCCGAAGTGAATTAGAAAAGCATTGTCAAAGGAAAAAAGGACGGCGTAGGACAACCCCAAAGACGCCATGGATTACTGGAGACCTTCTAAAATTGATGCGTATTAGAGACCAACTTTACAAAAAAAAAGATCGATCACAAATGCGATATAACGATAGAATATATAATAATTATCGCAATGTTCTGATTCGATTATTAAGAAAAGCAAAAAGAGAATTTTACTCGAGGAAGTATCGGGATGTCCGGCAAAAACATGGCGCATGATTAAAGAAGTACTTCAGCAGCCAACAAAAACGATCCCACTTGAAATAGTTAACCAAGAAGGTGAAATGCCCAAAAGTGCTGATGATGTCTCGGAGATATTCGGAAATTATTTCACAGCGGTAGGAAAGCCTGTTGCTGAAGGAATCTGTCCAATGTTAGATGATCCAAGCATTTTTGACTACCTTGGTTATTATGAATCTGAGGTTTCAATGTATTTAGCACCTGTATCATTAAGTGAGATGAAACAGAGCATATACAAAATGAAAAGTAATGCTTCTGGTAGTGATGTTATATCATTAAGAGTGGTTAAGTTTATTCTGCCACTAATCCAGAAGCCTTTTTTGTCCCCAATTAATTCTGCATTAAAAGAGGGTTTCTTCCCGTCTTGTTTTAAAGTAGCTCGTGTTACTCCTATTCATAATGGTGGTCAGACACATAATTTAGGAAATTATAGGCCGATTTCTATTCTTCCTGTACTATCGATTCATAGGCCGATCTTCCTGTGCTATCACGTGTTTTAGAGAAGTGCTTTGCTGCCCGTCTTTATGCATATTTAGAGCGTCACAATGTGTTAAATCCTACCGAATTCGGACTTCGGCATGGTTACACAACAGAACAAGCGGTTGCTTATCTAAGTAGCGTAGTCAATCAAGCGTTGGATGAAGGTTACAGGGTTTTAGCAATATTTTTCGATATAATTAAAGCTTTCGACACAGTAGATCATCATCTACTTCTAAAATGTGAGTTTTATGGCATAAGAGGTCCCGGGCTTAACTTTCTACGTGCATTTTTAGCAGGGCGGCTGCAGTATGTTCAGATTGACTCAAAGCGTTCATCAAGCTTTCCTATTTCATGTGGAGTTCCACAGGGCTCTGTTCCTGGACCGCTATTATTACTAATTTTTGTAAATGACCTAAATCAAACCATATCTAGTATAAAAAACAATTTCAGTGAATTATTCAATGATCCTCAAGAAGTGACAGTACCGATGTTTGCTGATGACAAGTCACTTTTTTGTCTCGCAAGAACTGAGAAGGGATTATTTGAATTAAGTAAACAATAGTTAGAGAGAGTTTCAACTTGGATGCGCGTAAATAAACTACAAGTTCACCCGGCTAAGAGTAGTTTTATCATATTCTCAATAACAGCTACATATTACCCATGAATTTCTCGATTAAAATACAGTTATGGCGAGATTGGAAGGAAGTCTTGTGTCAAGTATTTAGGTATTACACTTGATGAAACATTGTCGTTTAGGAAACAAGTTGGGAACACGTCAGCGATTTTATCACGGAACATCGGAATCCTTAGAAAACTCGCATACTTTGTCCCGCATCGCATTTTAAGGTTGTTGTATATCTTGATAATACATCCATATATTTTATAGTGTTCTTCGGTATGGTTAGGGACATTTCCGTCACTAGTTAATCCAATTCGAGTTCTCCAAAATAATGCGATCCGTTTACTTTGTAATAAATCTTATAGTGATTCTGTGAGATTGGAGTATAGACAAACAATTTACCAGCTGCTGGCTTATGGGATTTTTATCACCAGTTATTTATGTTCAAGTAAAATAATAATAATCTACCTTTATGCTTCTCAGGCATGTTTAAGGTTAGGTCTGATTGCCACAATCATAATACTCGAACAAGCAAGACACTGTCTGCTCCAATTGCCATTACTACAAGGTCTCAATTCTCCTTTATTTATCGAGGAATAAAATTATGGAATGCTAATGATAAGACAATTAATGACACAACAAGTTTTGAAGTATTTAGAAATTAAGTTAGGGAAAAAATGCATTCTAATTATGAGTTTTAAATTATTATTTGAAATTTTTATTTGTATTTGATTTATAAATTTATGGATTAGTAATAATATGATTATTAATGGTATAAAATGGTTTGGAAAAATTTAGAAGTGAAGTCAAGGAAAAAAGATGTATTCTATTAATGAGTCCTAAGCTATTATTCCTTTTTCTTCTTCTTCTTCTCCTTTGTTTTTTGAGGTGTGTGAAGGAGTATAGTGGATTATTTGGATAGTTTTTTCCATTTTATTTATACACGTATACATATAAACATATTTTTTTTTATTATCAGTATTTCTGGTATACTTAATTTGTGCTATAAATTAGTACTAAAATTTTCTCTTTTTTTCTATTCCTGGCACGCCCCCAGGACAACTTGCCTTAGCAAGTTCATGGGCAGGCTAAAAGATTTAGTTGAAAGACTTGTTTTTTTTTCATGTATTATATATTTACATATATGTATGCATTTTGTCAAGTTCTATTTTTTATTAATAAACTAAACTAAATCATCACACGTGGGGAGCATCGTCGTTTCAATATACCTAATCTACTTGGGGAAAAAGCTGCTCTCAAAATGCTGCAATTTCCTGCAATTTGCTCTTAAACTTGATCTATTACAAAACGGATTGCTTACAGAAGTTGAAAATTCTTCGATAAGAAATGGGACTCAATTCTTTCTCTAGAAGTTCGGAGGTAAAGTCTGACTCAGAAAATGAGCAAAAAAGGGTCGTGGCTTAAATAATGTGTCACCTAGGTTTTGTAAAATGATATTGAGGAGGTCAATCATTTCATTTTTAATGTTTTCCATCATTTAAATGAGTCCCAATATATGTGCCTAGGAGTCTGTTTGAGTATACTACTGAAAACTACTTGCAAATATTTCAACAGCATCTGTATCTTCTATATATGCGATTGCGAATTCGAGTTCAATTCAAAAATGCATTCCACCCTTTTCTGTTTCGCCAAATATTTTCATTTGCGTCGCTATTAAAAAAAACACTTCTAGAAACTTCGCGTCTAAGACAAACGACAAGAATCTATAAGACAATTTTGTAGCATGGCATTTCTTTCAGCACAATTTGAAAACAGACAAAACGCTTATCAAAAGCTTGGCTTTTTTTTAAATGTTATGGCAAAACTGGAAAAAGAAGAAAGAAGTGAAGATAAAGGTTCTCCCCTTGAAAATTATGTTAACTAGGATTATTCTGCATATTATGAAGTAAGAATTGTTTTCTGAACATGTTTCCTTATGTACTGGACTAACCCTGCACTTACACCTTCTTCTTTGTTTGCAATCGAGTTATTTTTCTTCTTCTTATATTAGATTATACTTACATGTTGTTTCCTTATTGCAAATGTTCATTTTTTTTGTTTTCGACGTTTTTTCATTTATTTCTCAGGCCCTGTTATATTATTAAATAAAAAAAAAACAAGTTTTTTGAACTGAAAGTAAGGAACGACATTAAAACTTGAAACGAACAGAAATTATCCCGTATATGAAAGGGGCTGTCCCCTCCTCAACGCCTCGCTCTTTACGCTAAAGTTTTTTATTATTTTAAAAAATAAAGTTGTGAGACAGAGTCAAACTTTAGCGTAAAGAGCGAGGCTTTGAGGAGGGGACAGCCCCTTTCATATACGGAATAATTTCTGTTCCTTTTAAGTTTTAATGTCGCTCCTTACTTTCAATTAAAAAAAACTTGTTTTTTTTATTTAATTTCTTATCGTTTTTTAGTTAATGCAGCTTTTATTTTAAAATGCAAAATTCCACATGTTTGCAGATAGGAGTTTGAAGCTTCTTTAATAATGTTCTTTGATAAGCTGAATCTGATGGTGTGATTTTCGTTAAAGTTAATTAAAAAAATTTGCAATTAAAACAAAATTTTATTGTTTAAAAAAATTGAGTTGTGAGAAAGTCAAACTTTAGCGTAAAGAGCGAGGCGTTGAGGAGGGGAAAGTCCCTTTCATATACGGAATAATTTCTGTTCGTTTTAAGTTTTAACGTCGTTCCTTACTTTCAATTAAAAAAAACTTGTTTTTTTATTTCATTTGTGAACGTTTTTGAATTAATGCAGCTTTTGATTATGGCTCACCGTGCATGAATAATTAAAACGAAATTTGCATATTAATTTTACTTTTATTTGGTTAAATGGCTTTCTCGAAACTTGTTGAATTTTATTTACGAATGTTTTTATTAGTAATAAATATACGTAACTTACGAATTAACTTACGTAACGAACTTCTATATTCATATATTTTTAATACGTATATTAGGGGGTTTGCCCCCTAGTCAATACCTTGCTCTGTAAGCTAAAGTACAAATTCTGTTCCAATTCTTTAAAAATGACCCCTTAATCACAAAGGCTGTTAATTAGAATAAATAGCTCTTATGAAAGTACTAAAAAATCTTTGGCTTAAAGAGCGAGGCATTGACTAGAAGGTGAACCCAATCATATAGCTAATATTTTTTATTCGTTTTAAGTTTTGATGTTGCTCCTTACTTTCAGTTGAAAAACTTGTTTTTTTATATTTAATTTCTGATTTTTTTTTAAATAATGATGGGAAATCCGGCGCCCCCTTCATAGCAATGTCCCTTCCCCCATGAAAACTTCCTTCATGAAAAGATCCTCCCATATAACCCCCGACCCACCCCCAACCCCCACTGCCAGAAAAAATTCCCCCTGAAAACGTCTGTATACTTCCCAATAACCAATACTATATGTTAACATCGGGTAAAGTTCATAACTGTCAGCCCTCCCCCTGGCGGCTTCGAGGGATTAAGTCATCCTAAAAGACATAGTTATAATATTTTCGACCATGCTGAACAAAATGGCTATCTCAAAATTTTGATCGGGTAACTTTGGGAAAAAAATGAGCGTGGGAGGGGGCCTAGTTGCCCTCCATTTTTTTGGTCAGTTAAAAAGGGCACTAGAACTTTTAATTTCCGTTCCAATGAGCCCTGTCACGATATTCTAGGACCAATGGGTCGATACGATCACCCCTGGGAAAAAGAAAAAAAAAAAAAAAAAAAACAACAAAAAAACAAATAAACACGCATCCGTGATCTTTCTTCTGGCAAAAAATTCAAAATTCCACATTTCTGTAGATAAGAGCTTGAAACCTCTACAGTAGGGTTCTCTGATACGCTGAATATGATGGTGTGATTTTCATTAATGTTCTATAACTTTTAGGGGGTCTTTCCACCTTTCTTCGAAAATCAGCCAAATATTCTCAGGCGCGTAACTTTTGATGGGTAGGACTAAACGTGATGAAACTTATATATTTGAAATCAACATTAGAATCTAATTCTTTTGATGTATCTATTTGTATTAAAATACCGTTTTCTAGAGTTTCGGTTACCATTGAGCCGGGTCGCTCCTTACTTACAGTTCGTTACCACGAACTGTTTGATTATAGAATAAATTTCGAATAAGTGATTATTAATCCCTAGCGTTGAAATAATTAATGATATATAATTAATCTATACGACTACTAACATGTTACTGAAGTACCCAGCCGCCCGAGACCAACACAGCTACACACATTCCTCCTCCATCCCAATCCATTCAAAGCCTCCCTCTTTACACCCTCCAAAGAAGTTGCTGTTTCCCATAAATATTTCCCTACGACATCCTTCCACCATTCAGCATTCAGCAACAACCTGCTTTTCGTTGACCCTAGACGGTTGGCCGACAAGGACAATCTTTGGCAATATGTCATCCCTTATCCGCAGTTCGTGTTCAAGCCATCTTAACCTTTCCCTCATTATAGCCCTAGAAAGCAGGTAATTAACCTATGATACACTATTAATAGTAACTAGTTTATTAAACGGACCTGGACTGACACTGGAACGAATTTCCGTGATGTAACCAGAAATACTTTTAGTTAGCAAACCCGGCCCATGATCTGGTGGAAACTGTTGAAATTTGCTTTCGAAATAAACTGTTTTTTCAGCCATGTTCAATTTTATCAAGTTTAGTTAGTGAAGGGGTTTCGCAACGAAAGTAAGCTATTTGAGAACTGACCACGCTTCCATTATCTTTATACAATGATATTCAATTTAGTTCTTGCTTCCAGTATATGATGGGAATTACTTGGAAGTATTCCAACAGCATCTATATCTTCAATATATGCTATTGCAAGTCCGAGTCCAATGCAAAAAACATTCCACAAATTCCTATTTTGCAAAATATTTGACCCAAATTTCATTATGGACACGTCACTCACTTTGATAAATTAATAAATTAATAGATGATTAATAAACATAACATCAAAGACCCAACAATTTCAGTTTCAAAACTCCATGACAGACAAAAAGAAAACATCAAGTCAAAAGTGGTTTAGTATTCTTCTTTGATTTATTGTGCCCTTTGCATATTCAAAGTACCCCTTCCTCCCCCCTCAGCACTCCCTGGTAAATCCCCTACAAAGAGTCGTTATACATTTTTGAGAGTATTGCCAGTTGATGAGGCCCTTCTGTTCATTGTGTCCTTTTTAGACTTAAGAAGAATCGATACCTTAAACATTATTTTGTGAGCCTCAATGTCGGCTGACTGTCTCAAAGGCAAAGGGTCAATTAACGAATTCTCCGAGGGGACTACTTATCATTGAAACCTGTTGAGAATTTGTGATTTAGTTATGGAATTTGATTGAAAAGACAATGGAATTCTGTCGGCAAAGTTGTCAATCAAAGCGGGTTGCACCACAAACAATTCGAAGAGCTGTTTAAACTCATCAAATGACATTTCTTTGAAGTGATTTTGGGAAATATACTAAAACGTTTTCAGGGACAAGCCTTTCCTGCATTTTAAAAAGAAAATTCTGCTCCGTCTGATCGAAAAGACAAAGTCTACGCTTTCTAATGATATAAATTTCACTAAAACTAAATATATCTATCTCCAGCACAAAACAAGAGAAGTTACAAGGTTTTTCTAAGATTTCAGGGAGAGTAGATGTCGGCTTTTAGTTTCTGCCGTTTATTCAAATTGCTTATCCAAGTTCTATAGATTATGGCAAGATCACCACATCAATTTTAAACAGTTTGGCCACACAAACTGAAAAAATTTATAATGGACGAAATAGGCTGTTTCTTATGGTATCGAATTCCCTTTCATCAACATCCTATCCATTTTCATCAACAGCAAATCAACAACCAGCCCCGTCCCTATTCTATTCCCCCTCCTCTTTACCCCTTTCCTGCAGAAGGAAAAAATTGTTGGTGACTTCAGTTTAAATAATCCTGTTGCTGCTCCTGTCGCGATAGGGGGCAAGAAATTCCAAAATAAACCTTTTTCCCGGGAGTTTCACGACAAATATTACGTATTTCCTTCTTTCCTTTACAGTAACGCCGAAAGTTTAAATCTAGAGAAATTTACTGAACTTCAGAACACGGCTCAAATGCTTGGCTCTTCCGTTATCTGTGTTTCCGAGGTCCACCGGCAAGATCTTAATCTATTGAGGGTTCCTAGCTTTTCTTCTTTTATGAAACTTCGGCCTGATGACCATCCTCTTGGGAAAAAAGGAGGAGGAATTACGACACTCGTGCAAGAAGATTTTAAACTTCAGCTTTTAAATATACCTTTTCTTGAAGATAATGATGAAATTATTTGAGTCAAAACCAAACCTAAGCGACTCCCTAGGCCGCTCTTTGCCGTAGCATTGTGCGTTTTCTATTATTCACCTGGTCAGCCAGCTGCAGCAAGAAAAGCTTTTTGGGAGAAGCTGCAGGAATCGACAGATTACGTCCAGAGAACTCACCCATATTTTGGAGTAGTAATGCTAGGAGATGCTAACGAACTCGATAGCAAATCGCTGGCCAGGTCACTTAACCTCAAAACACTAGTCGATTTCCCAACAACTAAGGGGAATACTTCTCTGGATGTAATCCTGACAAATCTTTCGGAATATTACCAGAATCCAAGTAAACTAGCACCCCTTGGTGGAAGTTATCATTATATGTTACAGTGGAACCCCTTAGAAAAAGTAAAAATTAAATATTCAGTAACCGAAGTTACTTCAAGGCTGATCACTGACCATGGTCTGCTGCAATTCGGTGACTGGATAACGGGAGAAAACTGGGTCGCGGTCTCTTCAGCTAAAGACTTGGATTCCCAAGTAGAAGAATTCCATAATAAGGTAAATTCAAAATTTCTCGAGTGATTTCCCGAACGTAAGTCTAAATTCTGTTCTAGTGATAAACCATATGTAAATTCAAAAATAAAGCGACTGATAAAACATAAATTGCACCTAATACGAAAAGGCCAAGAGAACCAAGCAAAACAGTTGGCAAACCAAATAAAATGGAAAATCAAAGAGGCACAAGCAAATTACTATGAAAATGAAGTTGACCATCTTTTGGAGTCCAAGCCTTCGCAGTTCTTCAGTAAAGTAAAAAGTCTGACTGGCAAAAGTTCTCAACCAGTTGACTTCATGAAGCAGGAGCCTCTAGAGAAAACTGCGAATGATTTAAATGCCCATTTTGCTTCAATTGTGCAGTCTTACTCCCCTCTTCCACCCGAGGATCCTCCAGTAAATTTAACTACTCCTTCAGATGATAATTTAATTGCTGATATTTCATCGGCAATTATAATCCGTAAACTCTCTTCGTTAAAAAGAACTTCCGTTGCCCCTTTTGACATTCCAGTTGCTCTCATTAAAGCATTTGCTAAAGAATTATTATTTCCCTCTTAACATAAATCTCAATAATATAACAAAAACAGGATATTTTCCAAAGAAATGGAAGAAAGGGTTTATTACCCCCATTCCAAAGAAAAGAACAGCTAATGATTTCTCTGATGTCCGGTCGATCACAGTTACCTCAGTTTTTAGCAGAATATACGAAAGCTTTGTTGCCGCATTGCTGAAAAAATATCTTTTGAAAGTAATTGATCGAAAGCAATTTGGTAACATCCCTAAGTGTTCGACAGTTTATTACCTCGTTAATTTAATTGATTTTAATTTAAAACACCTGGATGAACCTGGAAAAAGGATAAATCTAACTACAATTGATTTCAGAAACGCATTTGACCTTGTTGATCATAAAATTCTTTTAGAAAAAATGGCGGATAAAAATATACCCAGCTTTATTATTAAAATCATTCAGAGCTTCTTAACAAATAGAGAGCAAACTGTGAAGTATAAAGACCAATTTTCCACTTCTCTGCCAGTTTTTTGTGGAATTCCACAAGGAACTGTGATCGGGCCGCTGGGCTTCATCCTCATGATAAATGGAATTGCTGCTGAGCTGGAGGATAGATGGAAATACGTTGACGACTTGTCCTTAACGGAAATCGTATCTAAGGATTCGAAGAGCAATGCTGCTGGTTTCATCGACCAAGTTACCTTAGAGGCGGCTGAACTAAACATGGTCGTGAATAAAGACAAATGCTCGGTCACGACATTTTCTTTTCTTCAGAATACTCAGCCGTCTTTCGAACCTCCTATCGCTTCCGAGCTAATAAGCCATAAAATAACTTTACTTGGTGTGGTGATTTCTTCTGACTTTTCACGGCTGGAGAATACAAAGACAATTCTAAAAAAAGCTAACGGCGCAATCCAAATGCTAAAAACACTGAAAAAATTTCGAGTTCCTAAGGACAAGCTGAAACTAATGTTTTACACTTTCATCCGCCCCTTAGTTGAATATGCTTGTCCGGTTTGGCACTTTTCCCTTACACAGGATGAAACTGATAAAATAGACCGAGTTCAGAAGAGATAACTGCAAATCATTTATGGCGGTTCCCCTCTACCTTACTCCTTTTACCTCAAAGAATCTAAACTTGAATCCCGTTCTTCCCGCCGAGAAAAATTATGCCAAAGATTTGGCTCCTCCCTCCTTCAACATCCCATCTACCGATTATCCCTTCCCCCCTTGTGTCCCTATAAGATCTCGTCCACCCAGGGAAGTGGCTGAGAAGGTTCCGAAACTAACCCCAATCCACTGTAACACCATGCGCTACAGTAAAAGCTTTGTGCCAAGCTTTGCGAAATATTACAATGATCTCTAGTGCTTTTATTGTTTAGTTTATTTTATCCTGACGAAGTTTTATCGGACAATTTTATTTTTCTAATTATGACTAAGAGACATCATATTTGGGCTTTGCCCACGAGAGCTATGTCTTGTTTTTGAATTAAATGAATTTGAATTTGAATGAATTTGAACCTTAAACAAATTAAAGATATATTACCAATCTCTCTTGATTCTATTAATTTTTCGCTAATTTTCTTTGTTCAGAATAGGTAGAGTTTAAGAAAACATTCAACAAAATTGTCTTGCCCTAGAATTCTTACTGAATGATCTACATTTTCGCCAAAAATTCAATAACAAAGTTTTGGAATATTTATGAAAGTTACGTAGATTCACGATCTTCTATTCAACTTTCAAGAAATACTTTAAAACTATATCTAATTGATAATTATTAATTAATATGAAATCATGGATTTCGGTGCTGGTGTTTATCTATGCTAGGATTATCATTTCATAGGGTGTGGGCAGGGTTGCCACCCAGTGACAAATAAATCACTAGATTTTAGTGATTTTCTGGCTGATTTAGGGATTTTCTTCAATAGTCTAGTAATTTATTCATAAATTTTGTGATTTTGTTGTTTAAGCAATATAAAAAATCACTAGAAATAAAGATAAATCACTAGAGATGGCAACCCTGAGTGTGGGTTGTGAGTTGAACTTGGTGTTTCATTTTCTTCTCATCTTGAGTATTTTTATTATTATTTCTTTTTTTCATTCCTTTTACACTATTATTTTGTTGTTGTTGTAGTTTAAGGGTGCCAGTTTCCGGGCATAATTCACTTTGTAGGTACCTTCTGTAAATATTTTCTTTTCCGTTGTATCATGTATTATAGTTTTAATTTGCCATGCAGTGAAATTAGTGTGAAAATTAAAAGAACTTGCATATTGTTATTGTAAATGTTCATTTTTTGTTTTCAGCTTTTTTTCATTTATTGCTTCAGCATTTCTATATTATTATAGATGAATTTTCAAATGTGATTATTAATTTACAAAATTAACATATCTAATTATACATAATTAATCCATGATACATTATTAATAGTAAGTAGTTTTTTATACATATTTGGACCAGAAGTGAAACTCATTTCCGAGATGTAACCAGAAATGCTTCAATTACCAGTTAGCAAACGTAACCCATGGACTTGTGGAAAGTGGTCTGAATTAAACCATCTTTTTTTTTAGCCACGTCCAATTTTATGAAGTTTAGTTAGTGAAGGGGGTTCTTGACAAAAGCAAGTTATTTGAAAACTGACCACGCTTCCATTGTCCTAATTTGCCTATTTCTACATAGTCGTCAAAGTAATTGGGTCTAAGTTATAATTATCATAAGTTAAAATGTTTAATTCATAAATTAAATACTGAACTTAGGTACGATATAAATATAAACCGCACAAAAAAAAAAACAGATGGCACTGATCCCTGCTAAGGTTAAACGGCCTGTAAATTATATTTGTCTTTGTAACATCATGTTGTTTCAATTTGTAGGTTGTTTTACAGCCATGAGTGTTATAATTTAAACTTGGCGGTAAAAATCACAACCCAGAAACACTTTCCAGTAGCAGGCCGGATTCCCTTTCCAAGTTGCGAATTTCAAATGAAAATCTAAGCTGGCTTAGTTTTCTAGCCAGTTCACAAATAACACCCTTAAACAAAGAACTCACTGAAATAATAGAGAATGAGGCGTAATCGGTCGTTTGAACTCACAAAACATTCCTTGTAAAAAAAAAGGGTTGAAAGTTCATTTTCATCTTTTTCTTATCTTATTGCTGCATATTGATGCTTGTAATTTTAAGGTTTATTATCTATAATAAAGGCCACCGTTTTTTTTCTTTTTTTTTGTGGAAAACTCTTTTTGTGTAAAATAGACGTTTTTTAAAAAAACAGGTAAATATGTAAAAGGTGATATATCTTTTGTCACCATTGACAAACAAACAACTAGAAACAAAAGGTATTTTGATTTTATGAATGGATTTGACAAAAATTTCTTAATCAATAAGGAACTTGTACATAAAACCATTCAAATTGGCTTACGTAATTTTGGCTTTGTGAACTGCCGTGACCTTTTTCTCCACAAATAAAAAAAAAAAAGAAGAAAAATCACCTTCAAGGTTATAAGTTTCCTTCAAATTCAAATTACATGTTTCAAAATAAGAAGTAACTTGAAAAAATCGTACCCCGAGGGTTGAGGGGCTTGGTTCCACAGGAATTCTATTAACATGAACTTACATAATATTGGCCTTATGAACGGCTGTGACCTTTTCCCTCCCATTAGCTTTAGCGTATTTGAACGCAAACTCGGCCACTCGTTTTGAAGCCGGTTCTGTAATCAACTTGATACTTTGGACAACGCCATCTACAATTTCATGTTCAATTCCAGAGTATTCACCTTCAGTGTTTTCTCGAATCGTAACAACATCGACGTCATCATAGAGCGTCTTATAGCCTTCTATTGATCGACATGGCCGAACATTAGCATATAGATTAAATTCCCTGAAAATAGTAAACTTAAATAACATATTATATTAAAGAGAATATGATTATTTTAGCATAAAATATATAATATCCATAATATATAAAAGTATATATAATAAAAATAGATATATAAAATAATAATATAGATGAATAAAATTATTTCAAAAACATATAGTTAAATATCACATAAAATATAATAAAAATCATATAAAAATATGGCAGTTGCCTAAATGAAAAAATTTAATTCAGCAATATCATTGTAAAGAGTAAAGGAAATCATTATAAGACAATCATGGCATACTGAACAAGGGCATCAATTAAATGGGGGTAAAGGGGCCAAATGCCCTACATAAAAAATTGAAATTTTTGTCATACTTTTTGAAATTTGGGTAGATAGATTTATGATTGATTTTGAAAACCTCTTTCGGTATTTTCTTTAGAAGACAAAAAAAGCCCCCCTCCCAAAATGATTTGATATTTACCATTTTTGCTATCTTCATTTTTAATAAACAAAAATTTTCCTATTGGATTTTGATATCTTTTGTAGAATGATGCATGAATTCTGTGTAGATTTTTAAAAATCCCTTTTTTTAGTATTTTCATTAAAAAATCGAAAAAAAATGCTCCTAATGTTTAGAAATATACCTTTTTTGTATCTTCATTTTTAAGAATGAAATTAAATCTTATTCTCGTGAATTTGCGCTAATGCAGTAAATCATGTTACATGTGCATTAAAAAACACAATAAACAAATTAAAAAACTACTGCTGTTAAGAATAAATAAATACACACAGGACTTTTGTGATAGACTGAACGCCTCCCCCCCCCATCCTAGATTGCCAAACATCAATAAAATACAAGCAATCCTCTCATTACCAAAAAAAGTACACCCTTTTCTTGCCAAAAAAGTTGTTATCCATCCTTTTCCCCAGCTCTTCCTGAAATTCGTTTTGAAAGCTTGAATACTACTACTACTACTACTAACAATTGACTGCAGCACCAAGCCTCCTGAGGTCAACACAGCAAAGCACGCTCCTCCTCCATTCCAGTCTATTCAAAGTCTTTCTCTTTAAACCCCCCCAAGAAGTTCCCATTTCCCTTAAATCTTTCTTCACGACTTCCTCCCGCAAAGTGGGAGGCTTTAAACGAGTGTTTACCTTTTATTCCAAGCAAATTAATGTTCCTGTGTCAATTCTGATATTCTTGGTCAACCTTCCTAAGACCATAGGCGGGCGTGCCTTGTTTGCCTCTCATTACAGGCAATCTAATAGTCCTATGTCAATTTTAAATTCTTGGTCAACCTGCCAATCACTCTAGGCAGGCGTGCCTTTCCAAAAACTAACATGCAAGTACTTGCCCAACAAGAGTCATACTTACTCCCACCATGTACCCGTGCCATTTATACATTTTTGCCTCTCAATTACTCGGACTAGCCCTAGAAAGCAGGATTGACCCACATTTTCCGTGCAGCTTACTGTTTGAAATAAGGTCAGTCAAACGGATACACAAAACAATCCGTAGGCAATTTTTCTGGAAAGCATGTAGCAAATCCTACTCCGTTTTCGGAGCGGCGCTTGAATTACTGAGAGAATAAAAACACTAATTTGAAGCAGTCCGCTTGAACAAAATAGCATTCAACGACATTAATTTAAGAAGCATCAAGAGGTAAAGATTATCAGTATCAAGCAGTAATGCTAAATATATACTAAAAATTGCTTCTAATAAAAAACAAATGCAGTATAACAGGAGAATAAATACAAAAGAAGTGTAGCAAAATCCACCAACTCACTTCCTAAGAGCCAAATTAAGGGATCTATGTCCTTTTCCCACTGGGGTCATTAGGGGTCCCTTGAGACCAACTGTATTCCTATTTACTGAGTCAATAGCTTCTTGGGGTATGCCCATTTGACCGTCTGGACCCCGTACTGGTGTGACATCTACAGTCTCCCAAGATACTGGTACCTGAACAAAAATATATTAAATCGTTAGTCTCAACCCTATCTATATACCAGTAAATATGGAAATTTGCCCTGGTTTGCCATTCAAAGACCCCCTCCCCTAAAACTGCGTTAAATTTTGGAGAAACTGAAACAGTAAAAGCACATATTGAATCAGAAGGAGGCTAAAAAGCAATGCCTAAAACACAAATTCAATGGATTAAAAGGTATTAAAACCATGCAGATTTAAGGGGAGGTTTCGCGACAAGCCATGTCTTAACAGCAAAAAAGTAGCACTTGCAAAAAAAAGGAAAAGTGAAGCAGACTTATAAGACAGGTAGAGAAACTTAAGCCGGCCAGTCGCAAATAACGAGAGAAAATGTAAGTTATTCAAAAACTGACCACACTTCCATTCTCATGATCAATTTCTAACAATAAACCCGCAGCGTTAATGGTCTCAGTCATAATTTTGCAAGGTTTTCATAAATACTATTAATTTATTGAAGTAATAGATAATAACATAAAGAAAAAAAAGCCAAAATAATTTAAGTTTAGCGCCAAAAATCACTACCCAGAATCACTTTCCACTAGCGTTCAGGATTCGCTATCCAAGTCTAGCCAATTCTTGTCTTCTTGCCAATAATGGTCGGTAGCTTTCTGCTGATCGCAAATAATAGAAAAAAACTATAGAAAGCTTAGCCAGCTTCGCTTTCCAGCTCACGAAAAAAGGTCTTAATTCCAAAAAGCTTTCCATTGGCACAAAAATCAGGGATTGGAGGCTTGAGGCTCTTCACTCCAAAGACATCATTTTGAAGAGGGGACTGGTATTTGAAAAAAAAATTGTAAGTACCACATTGTGTTACATAGAAAACTTCTGATTTATGAAATCATGAGCCAGAACCACCACTCACCACTAAACTCTCACATGTGCACAGATCACCACTAAAACTCCTAGACAACACTTGAGACACAACACTTATTGAGCCCATAAATATTACACTTTAGCATACTGGTGTCATCTCAGGGGTGGATCCAGGATTTTTTTTAGGGAGGGGGGTGCAAAATAGGTTGATCCAATAAACTTGCCTTAGGAGCAAGTTTAATTAATACAATCTTGCGTTAATTAAGTAAATTACACTACTTAAGACTGCGTTAGGAGGGCACGCGCCCCTCGACCCCCCTGGATCCGCCACTGTGCCATCTTAGACCCATATTGGTAAGTCTCAGCCTTCTCCAAAAAGAAAAAAAAATCGAATGCATAATTAACAGCTAATATTGTCTATTTAAAAATAGAAGAAGATTTGGAAATCTCTCAAATATAAAATTTACTATACTCAATTGCTGATTTCACACTTGTATTGTCAATGGCTTCTATGATTTTATTTATAAAGAAAGGCTTTCAACAGTGGCTTTCTAAATCTAGTTTTTCAAGGGAAAAGGTAGATAGAGACTTTCGAATTGCATAGTATACCATGCTGCACTTTACATGCTATCATTTGCACTTGCTTAACCCTTTCCCTCTTTGTGAATTATTCTTATCCTCCTCATTTTGTATTGTCTTTAGCTTGTTGTGAGAGCCCCATGGATTGCCATTTTTGTCGTAATAAAATAACTGTTTGCACATGGTGCAAGTGTGTGCAACTAGTGCACACAACTCACTGCAGCCTTAAATTGTCTGAGGCAAATGCAGCTGAGCACACTTGTCCTCCGCCCCAATCTATTCAAAGCTTTACTCTTTGTCCCCTCCTAAGAATTTCAAATTTCTTTTAACAGATCCTCATAATCTCTTATCCCATTGGGGACAATCGGCTTTCTATTTGGATTAGAATAATAGCCAAAAAGCACAATCAAAAAGCACAAAAATAACAATCTGTCATTCTCCATGTGTAAAACGTGGCTTAGCCATCTTTACCTTTTTTTATTAACTTCAGCTTTCTAGAAAGTGAAACTAACATTATTTTTAAAATAGCTTATCATTTGATACATGCTTGGTCAGGCGAGCACCTAACACTATCCTTAGACAACACCTGCAATTTAACAAACCTTACTCAGCATTTTGAAGCACTCAATAAAATAATTGAACTCTTAGAACTAAATTTGTAAATAAAAATGTTTATGAATACAGACCTGTGCAGCAGAAAATATTCTTTGGACTGCTGATGAAATTTCTGGACCAATGCCATCACCTGGTATTAATGTAACTAATTTACTATCATTGGAAAAACTTCTAATTAACTGTTTCCCTACCTGTAAAAAAAAAAAAAATGATCACCATTATTTATAACAAGCATACAATACACACATAACATTACTGATACCATAAACAAAAAACCATACACTTCAGTAGGCCTATATGCAAAATAAGGTGAGTTTGTGAATTAGAGCCTGGCACCGCGCCAATAAGGGAAGGCCAGTGGCAGCAGGACCAAAAATTGCAGTAGCGGCACGCCATTAAGTCTTACTTCCATACTTGGCTGCAGCCTAGGTCTTCCAAGGTTGAAATACCTGTTAACGGATGTTTTTTATGAGTAGACCAACCAAATTTTATAGCACTGATCCATTATGTGATTACATGTTTTTTAAATACATTTGGAAACTTGAAAGTAAGGATTTTTTTTAATAAGAGGCTATCTTTGTAACACTGTGCTAGGAATAGCAAGTCTTATCTTCATAGGTGGATCAAAGGTCCTATCTATCAGATATTTAGTGAAGCATTTGCATGCTTCTTCTGATGCTAAGAAGCTACTCATACCAGAGAAGCATGATGCTCATCTTCATCCAAATTTGATAAACTATGCCAAGGAGAATTGGGGTAATACTGCTGACAATACCATCCCATTGCAGTCATTGCATGCAACCATTGGATATTTCTATCTCTGACCCACCCAAGTGTCAGTACAACCAATCCATGGATATGTGGATGGTCAACAATCCTGGAAGAACTTTCACCATTTAAATCACAGCTGGGTTGGTAGGTAAACCTTTTCCCTTAGCTTTTGTACCATCATTTTCCAGAAGGGATTTGGAAGGTATATCCCCTTTCAATCCAGATTGTTTTGATAATAAAGATCTGTGCTCTTAATACAGACAAACCAAATATTTTTTTTTGGTCCATGCAGCTGGTGGCAAATTGCAAAGCTCTTCAGAGGTTCAAACTCTAGCCCATCCCTAACTGCACTGCCATCCTCTCACCCAATGCTTTCAATAAGCCCTGTGATTTTGCAGCCATTGTGAAATAGCATAGTCACACCTGAGCAAGTACACCCACATCCCAGCACCACCAAGAAAACAAAATGCTTCAAGCAAGAAAGGAGGGCAGAACAAAAGTTCTCACTGATACATCAGTTGAAGGCCAAGATTGAAGCTGCCTTTGCTACAAGGGAGGCAAAGAAGAGGTGGAAAAGAAAAAAATGAAACAACAAAGCAAGCAAAACACAGAAGCAGGCTGTGAAGAGGTGAGGTGAAAAGACAGCACCAAGGGTGAAAACGAAACTGAAAATGTTCACACAGTGATTGTTTATGACAACTCAGACAGTTCTCTTGGACAAGATACTGAAAAAAAATTATGAATTAGTTTTGATTAGGGTTGCAGTTGGCAACTTTGTAAAAGTCATATATGAGAGCCATTAGGGAGAATTTAGAACCTGCTGCAAAGGCCAGTGTGATGACTATTAATGGTGGGAAAGATAATGTGTGAAAGTGAGTGGAACAGCCAAATCCTATCTAGTACATGAAAGTATTTATAAACACCTGCTTATGGCAAGGATTCTAGAAATATTGATTCTTTGCTATACCAAGGAGTCTTGAAATAGAGAGGTCCTTAAATCTCAAGTTCCTACCTGTAATTTAATCGGGTGCCTGTTCAAAAGACCACTGTCTATTCAATAGGTGTGCTACAAGGACTAGTGCTGAATAAAAACTCACACTGTAAGCACAAGGAATTCTTGCAAACTATTTGTTTCCGAACTTGTTTGTTTAATTTTGAAAACCACACACGATTTCTAAGCAGGAAAATCGAAATCCTTAAGCACACAAGAAAATAAATGTTCCAACATTGCAGTTGATGCAATAAAGAATTGGCGCAAGTTAATTCAAAGTCAGCCAAACGCCACCGCCTCATCGGGCGGCGGCGCACCGGAGGCGTTACGACACTTTGGCGGCGGTCGACCAAGCGTCTCGTCGGCAGCGTTTGATGCATCCGCCGACGCGGCACCGGGGTCTAGTGTGAATGAACACTGAGGTAACTGCCACACTATCTAGAAACGCACATTTTCTAGAGAACAGTCTTGGGGTCCTGAGTGAGGTTATAAATTACACAAAAATTCATAACAAATAAAAAAAAAAAAATCCAGAAAGCCCATCGAAATTTTAAGGCATAAGCTGCCAACTGCAGTAAGTAAAGTGACCAAAAACTGCAAGAACTTAACACCAAAGCAAAATAATGATATATTTGGTGGGGCCATAGGCTCAAACACTATCAAAGCAAAGCAGGGGTCAACAAGGACAGAGGGGGTGCATTTACAAAAGGCCTTGAGCTGTCATCCACATCAAGCAGAGGGAGGCAACATAAGCCCCCAAAGCCCACAAACAGTTGCTACCATGACCGACTTTTTTAGTCAAGCAAATTCTTGCAAAAGCACATACACTATTTCTTGCAATTCTTACAAAAACTTAACTAGCTAGATTGAAAAAATCAAAATTTTAAGGTGCTTTTGCATGAGAACGTGTTAATGGACAAAAAACAATATTAGACAAAACTTTCTTGTCAAAAATTTATAGAATAAAAAACTAGAAAAAAAAACACTGTCCTTAAAAATTTTGTGCCAACAGATTTGCCTTTATTGTGTAGCCAACTGCTACCATAGTAGAATTGTTGGTTTGGTAGCTTTCTGCTGACAATGAATGTCAACAGGAAGGAAGGTCAACTTACAAAATCACCCTTATAACATGCCTTTTAGGAGAAAACAAAATCCCTAGCTGAAATTGTGGGAACCAAGATAAAATTCAGAATATTGAATAAAAGAATAGAAAAAAACCTCAACAACAAATTTTTCATTCTGAATTATTCTAAAAACTACCACCCAAGAATACTTTCTAGCAGCAGCCTGGATTAGCATTCTCAGCCCAAATCTGAATCTTATAAAAGTTAAAGAGAATTGCTTAAGAAACCTCCCAGTTAGACTGTAATAGACATTTCATAATTAATTATCTTTAGAAACATGAATTTTTGATGGATTTAATTTGATTTTGTCAACTCAACCTTGACTTTTTGCTGTGGGACAATAAGTCTATCATGCCACCAGATAACAAAAAGAACAGAAACTTCTAATTAAACATTCTGAGGCAACAACCTGTAAGTAGGGATCAACTTGGCAAAAACTCTAAATAGAACAAAACTCTAAAAGACAAAATTTTGAAAACAATAAATACATCAAAAGAATTGGCTTTTTATTTTGATTAAATAAAAAAAACAAGTTTTTTAAACTGAAAGTAAGGAGCGACATTAAAACTTAAAACAAACAGAAATTATTCCGTATATGAAAGGGGCTGTCCCCTCCTCAACGCTTCGCTCTTTACGCTAAAGCTTTTTATTGTTTTAAAAAATAAAGTTGTGAGATAGAGTCAAACTTTAGCGTAAAGAGCGAGGCGTTGAGGAGGGGACAGCTCCTTTCATATACGGAATAATTTCTGTTCGTTTTAAGTTTTAATGTTGCTCCTTACTTTCAGTTTAAAAAACCTGTTTTTTTCATTTAATTTCTGATCGTTTTTTAGTTAATGCAGCTATTTTGGCTCACCGTCATTGAATAAGTAAACAAAATTTGCATAAAAATTTTACTCTTCTTTTGCTAAATGGCTGTCTCTAAATCTGGTTCTGACGTAATTTACAAATTAACTTACGTAACGAACTTCTATATTTGTATATTTTTCTTCTGGCAAAAAATGCATTGCAGATTTTTGCAGATATGAGCTTGAAACCTATGTAATAGGGTTTTCTGATACGCTGAATCTGACGGTGTGATTTTTATTAAAATTCTTTCACTTGTAGGGGATGTTTCCCCCCTCTTTGAAAAATCAGGTAAATTTTCTCAGGCTTGTAGCCTTTGATGAGTTATACTACACTTAATAAAATTTATATATTTAGAATCAGCATTATAAGCCCATTCTTTTGATACATATATTGACATCGAAATTCCGTCTTTAAAAGTTTTGATTACTATTGAGCCATATCACTTGTTTTTTTTTTTTATTACGTATATGTTATTACGTATATGAGGGGGTTCTCCCCTTAGTCAATACCACGCTCTTTACATTAAAAGTAAAAAAAAAAATTAATTCACAAACCCCTGAATCACAAAGGCTGTTTGATTAGAATAGATAGCTCTTTTAAAAGCACTAAAAAAAACTGTAGCATAAAGAGCGAGGTATTGACTTGGGGGAGAACCCCCTCATATATATAATAATTTCTGTTCGTTTTAAGTTCTAATGTTGCTTCTTACTTTCAGTTGAAAAAACTTGTTTTTTTTAATTTAATTTCTGATCGTTTTTTAAATAATGCTTGGAAATCCGGCGCCCCCTTCATAGAAATGTCCCTTACCCCAAAGAAACATCCTCCACATAAAGATTCTCTTGAGTAACCCCCTCCTCCAGCCTCCCTCCCCCCACCAGAAAAAAATCCTTCCTGAAAATGTCTGTATACTTCCCAATAACCAATACAATATGTAAGCAATGGGCAAAGTTCATATCTTGCAGCCCTTCCCCTGAGAACTGTGGGGGATTAAGTCATCCTAAAAGACATATTTATTAGATTTCCGACTATGCTGAACAAAATGGCTATCTCAAAATTTTAATTGGGTGACTTTGAGAAAAAAATGAGCATGGGAGGGGGCCTAGTTGCCCTCCATTTTTTTTGGTCACTTAAAAATGGCACTAAAACTTTTAATTTCCGTTCCAATGAGCCCTCCTACGATATTCTAGGACCACTGGGTCAATACGATTACCCCTGGGAAAAAAAAAATAAATAAACATGCATCCATGATCTTTTTTCTGGCAAAAAAATACAAAATTCCACATTTTTGTAGATAGGAGCTTGAAACCTCTACAGTAGGGTTCTCTGATACGCTGAATATGATGGTGTGATTTTCATTAAGGTTCTATAACTTTTAGGGGGTCTTTCCCCCCTTTTTCAAAAAACAGCCAAATTTTCTCAGGCGCGTAGCTTTTGACGGGTAAGATAAAACTTGATTAAACTTATATATTTGAAATCAGAATTAAAATCTGATTCTTTTGATGTATCTATTGGTATCAAAATTCCGTTTTTTAGAGTTGCGGTTACCATTGAGCTGGGTCACTCCTTCCTTACAGTTTGTTACCACAAACTGTTTGATTCAAAATATATAATATGTTACCCATAAAAAGCTAGCCTGTGAAAATTTGCATAGTTTTTGAAAAAGGGGGGAAACAAAGATCACAGATGCATGTTTATTTGTTGTTTTTTATTGGTTTTCCCAGAGCTAATCACATTGAACACGTGTTCTTAGAAGATTGGGAGAGGACTTGTTAAACTGGAAATCAAAAGTTCTAGTACCAGTTTTAAGTGACCAGAAATATTGGTGGGCAACTAGCTCCCCTCTTATGCTTTTTTTCCCAAAGTCATCTGATCAAAATTTTGAGATAGCCATTTGATTCAGCATAGTTGAGTGGCCCAATAACTATGCCTTTGGGGATGACATGGCTCCCATAGTCCCTGAGGAAAGGGCTGTAAGTTATGCAATTTGCCTATTGTTCATATAGGCTATGATGTTTGTTATTGGGAAATATACAGTTTTTTTTTTGGGGGGGGGGGCACTTTCCATGGGAAGAATTTTCTATGGGGAGGAAAGTTTCCATCAGGGATTTGGCAGGGTGAATTTTGTACAAGGTGGAGGGAAGGGGATATCCAGGCATGATTTGAAAAACGGTTAGAAATTAAACAAAAAGAACAAGTTTTTTTTCAACTGAAAGTAAGGAGCAACAATAAAACTAAAAACAAACAGAAATTATTCCATATATGAGAGGGACTGTTCCTTCCTCAACCCTTGCCCTTTATACTAAATTTCAACTTCTTGTCACAATCCTTTAAGAAAGACTGCTTAAACACAAGAGTTGTTGAATTTGAATGACATGTATTTTGAAAGGGGCCATCTCCCTTATTTACAGAATAATTTATGTTTGTTTTATGTTTTATTGTTGCTCCTTACTTTCAGTTGAAAAAAACTTTTTTTTTTTTTAATTTAATTCAGCAACAAGAATGAGAACTTTGGACTGTGGTTAAGACAAGTTTCACAGCAGCATTAAAAAAATGATAAAACAACATAATGGAAAGTGAGTGATGACCTGTTTATCAAGAAATATTAAATTGAACAGTAGTTCAAATTTTTAGAAGTATTGGACAAGAAATTTTTGTCATTTTAATGGACAACACATACCATAGTACTGAACAACATGTACATCTTTGGTAAAATTGTATAAGAGGCACTGTTTGCTATCAAGGCAATAAGGAGGGGCAATTCCCCCAGATTACATTTTTATGTTCGTTGAATAATTAATGGCAATGAAATAAAATTGCTACCTCCCTATTCCTAGATTCTGAAAACTAACTAAAAAGCTCTATTTGGCATTGCAAAATGAAGCTCAAGGTAAAGTACTCTTTCTTGTATCTTTTCATGAAGATAATTGGAAAGAACACTGCTTTTTGGTGACTTGCCAGGAAAGTTGTTGAGTTATGTCAATGAAATTTTTTGAAGTAACTATCAAAATGTCTCAGATGGGATTGGTGCTACCTGAGAAAGTAGTTTAGTCAGATCAAAAAAAAAACTTTAAGGGGTAGCTCTAGAATCCAAATTCGATTTAATATTGTATAGAAGTGTGTAGCAATGTTTGGTTGGCTTTGCCAACAGAAGTGCACTGGTTGCAAGAGTTTTGAGTTTCTTCCTTTGCCAAAAATTAAATGTACAAAAAATTAAAAACCTTCCAAATGGTACATCCCATGAAGTATTTCTCTTCAAAAATGACAATATGTTCATTAAAGACGGTCTTAAATCACACTGCCTCTGCTTCAAACCAACTTAATTTTCTATTTCCAGACACCTAATCAATATTTTTCTTATAAAACTCACCAAGTAGCCTATACAAGCTATTTTGAAAATACTTTTTTCAGCACTTTGATTGAAAAAATAATTTGGAAAGAAACAAAAAAATTTTCAAAAACATCCTTATTTGTGTTTAAAAAACATAATTGAAAAAAAGTGCTTGTCAAATTGGTATTTGATGAGCACTTCTCCAACAGCATATAACCTTATTTACATAGGCTTATTCTCTTTTAATCAACAGTTTATGTAATGTTTCCACTAAAAAAGTTTCAGAAAGCAGTATCATTTGGCCTATGGATCTGTAGCGATGTTACCCAGTCTAAAGCCTAGAACACACAAACTTTTTTTGGTGCCAATTTGCTTCTCTTCAGCATGAAATGTCCAAATGTTGGAATATCACCTGAAGTAAAATTGTGAGTACAGTGAAGACTGTAGACTATCTTTAATTGCACATAGAATTTTATTTCAGGTAATATTCCAATATTTAAAATTTTTAGCTACTTCTACTTTAATACACTTTACCATTCTGATATGCTTTGTAAAAAAAAAAAAAAAAACATACTTGGTAAAACAAACATCAATGGATGCAATGCAGCTATCTATTGCCACTACAATAAACAAAGGGCAAAACAAACAATTATTCATTTTAATGCCCACACTAAGATGGAAGCAGAACAAAATGAAAGTGGGCAAACTTGTTTTTTTTTTTTTCACTGCTGATGAATGAGTGTGTTTGCAGAGGGCATATCAAACAAAAAAACTAAATTGGAAGTCATAAATAATTTTTCTTTTTTCCTAGGAAGGGCGAGTACAATTAAAAAAAAAGAAGAAAATGCTAGATAGTTTAATTAGGGATTGTCCAGAAATTCAAAGAAATTTGAAGTGTCAGGGGATTGGGCCTGAATTACCCCCTGCCTTGGACCCTAAGCAAATTAAAGCCTTTTTAAGCCTAGGAAATAAAAATCTTTAAAAAATATTACTAAAATCTGGAAAAATGATAGATGAAAAAATAAGCTTAACTGGTCTTCTAGCTACAGGTTAACTCTAAAACAGTAATCTTACCCTATATTTTCTGGGGAATACCTTATTTTACCAATTTTACTGACCAGGTTTTTATTTTGCAGTAATTTTACTGCAAATTGCAGATTGCAAACTCAAAATTGCAGAGGAAGCAATTTGTAGGCTAAATTTGGAAAGAGCATAAAAAGATGCATCAAGTGGTGTGCTCATGTAGTTCTACCAAGAGGAGTAATCATTTGATTCCCTATTTAACATTTTTCTTAGTATGTTGATAATTACTGTGTAATTCTATCCCAGTGCCCCCCTCCCCCCTAATGAGGCCAAAGTCTGCTGATATTGTCTTGGTCTAGCCTGCTTTTTGATACTGCTGTAGAATCATGGCTCTTCAGATGGAAACAATAATAACAAAACAACATCACTATTTGATTCCCCAACTTAAACTTTTTCTAAATATAATAGTTGCAACCATGACCACAGACCCCCTCCCCCCCCCCCCATTTTTTCTTTATAGATGCAGCATGTGTCTATTTATCAGATTTTCATATTTATTTTATTTTTTATTTTAAATAAAAAATGGAGTAATCCATTACTGTAATTAACAGCAAACAAAACAATAGGCAACAATACACAAAGACAATAGACAAGAACTGAAACCCTGGGTATTGATTGTTAACAAAATTAACTAATAAACTCCATAGGCTGAACACATTACAAAAATAAGCAAATACACCAGAATGCACAAAGAGACAAATTCATTAAACTCTTCAGTTTAATAAAACTAAATAAAACAAGTCATACAAATGCCATAAATATTTCTTTCCATTGTTATCCAGATTTTTAATTGATATATTTACACAAGTGCTCTTAATTATTTTACAATTATATCATGCTGTTGCTGGGTTAAAAATGGGCCTATAAGCAGCCACCAACAACAAAATACAACTAATCAAGTAAATGAAAGACAATAAATAAAAATTATGACATAGGGTCATATCTGGCACCATTAGAGAAGGGGGATTGCATTATCATGGTTGTAACCATTATCTTTGAAAAGAGTGTTGATTTTGGAACTGAATGGAGTACACTAGAGTTGTAGATACTCCTAAGGAAACATGGTATTCAAATAAGTAGTACCATTAGACTTGTTATTTTATGTTCTGTCTAAATGTATCTAAAAGTATCAGTTTAGCATTCCTACTCTGTAGAACAAAACACTTAAAATTCTGGAAACTAGAACATTTTAAGATCATTCTATGTCATTTCTAAATACAAAGTACTAAACTTTATCATACATATATATATAAAAAAAAATTCAGTTACTGATGTGAGGACAAGGTGTGCTCACTACCTGATGCTTTTTTTGTGGTCTTTCAAATCTAAGCAAATAAATGTTTCACTTACAAATGCACCCCTTTGCCTAATGACACCATATAGAGCCCTAGGGTGTAGGTTTGTTCAAAACTAAAAACAGTCATGTAGGCAAGGCTGTATTCAGGGAGGGGGGGGGGGGGGGGGAATGGGGTTTGAACCCCCCCCCCAAACAAAAAAAAGTTTTTCAACTTGTAAAAACATAACAAACATGAATATAGACAATTTTTTTTGTAGACCCCTCTCCCTGAAAAAAAAATCCTTGTGTAAAACACCCTCAAAAAAAAATCCTAGATATGGCCTTGCATGTAGGTATAGATTTAGTGGTTTGCCCTTTCAGAAGGAAACATCATGAAAATCTGGACACTACTTTTAACAATCCAACATAGTCTAGTTATATTATTCCTAAAAGAACTTCACTTTAGCCTACTTTACCCATATCCTGCTGCTTAATGCTGTCAGTTTTGCTTGTTTGCTATCAAATTTTGAATAAAAGAATTATGTATGGAAAATTCATGGAGAAAATATTATTACCTTAAATTGCAGCTAGGAGCAATCTAAGGATTTCTCCTTGTAGAGCTCCAGAATGATGACTAATTGTATGCAAGAATCACTGGTGACCAGGTGCTGCTCCATCTTCAATAGCATCCTAATTGAATTTACACTCTTTGGAGGACCACTCAGCATCTAGCCTTCATTTAAAAACATCAATGGATTCAGCAGTAATAGTTTCATTAGATAATTTGTTCCAATTGTTGACAATATGTGTTGAGAAGAATTGAGTACAGACTCTAGATGTTGTAGACTGCTTGACAAGTTTCAGTTGATGACCTCTAGTTCTTGAATTGGTGCTAACAGCAGGGAATAATGCTGGGAGAATGTTAGCCTTCAATAATTTAAAGGCTAAAATGGTATCCACTCTAGTTCTCCTGTATACAAGTGTAGGGAGATTCAACTTTGATTATCTTACAGGATAGGAAAGCTCTTGCATGCCAGATATCACTTTAGTGGCATGTCCCAGGACATCTTCAACAACTTTTACATCTTTTTTAAAATATGAAGAGGCAAGTGACATTCCAACTTCAAGCTTAGGATGCACAAGTCCCTTATAAAGAAGACTGATGACTTTAGAAGAATGAGTGGAGATGGTATGCTTAATCAAACCCAAGGTTGAACTAGCCCCAGCAGCAGACCTTTTAGCATGTGTGCTGAATTTTAATTCATTGTCAATAGTGACACCAAGATCTTGCTCATTATTAACAGAGGAGAGTGGGTGGCCTAAAAAAAATAAGAGCTGCATGGATTCTGTTTGCCAAAGGGAATGATATGGCACTTGGCAACATTAAATTCAAGAAGCCAGGCCTCAGCCCAGTGACCCAGCAGATGAAGATTATTTTCTAGCAGGGCATGATCTTCACAGGACAAAGCTGATCCTAGAAGCTTCAGGTCATCTGCATAAAGAGTTGAATTACTACTGATAATGGAAGGAGCATTATTGATGAAAATATTAAATAATGTAGGACCCAAGACACTTCCCTGAGGAACTCCACTCAGAACACATGTTGAGGAAGAAAGAATATGATCTCCAGAGTCATCAAACAACTGAACACATTGGTTTTGCAAGTAAAGAAAATCAAGGATCCAGAGCAGGAATTTCTCTTCAAGCTTAACTGCACACAATTTAATTGCAAGTCAATTGTGACACACTTTGTCAAAAGCTTTAGAAAAGTCAAGCAGAATCATGTCAGCAGGAACCCCAATGTCAATTAACTTGGTGATGTGATCATATGATTCAAGGAGATTGGTGTCAACAGATCTTCCAGAATGAAAGCCATGTTGTGAACTGTGTAAAACATTATTTGCTTCAAGGTGTTTAATAACTGCAGAATTAATTATTCTTTCAAGAACCTTAACAACTGCTGATGTCATCCTGATGGGTTGATAATTTTCAGCAAGGTCCTTCCTACCTTTTTTAAAAATTAATTAAAAAAACTTTCTAAAAAATAAGTTTTTCAAAGAAAAATAAAGGCCATTTTAAACTAAAGCTCAGGAGATACAAATACCTGTTAAAATTCAAACTCAAAATGACCAAAAATTACTATTAAAGAATAAATGAAACCCAAAACAAACAGACATTAAATAAACAATCATAGCAAAAAACATACTACAAGTAATAATATAAATGAATAAATAGATCTTAAAGCAAGTAATGCTTAGATTGAATATGAAAATCAAGCTTAAAATGAAAACAAATATTTTGCTATTAAAGTATAAATGAAACTTAAAACAAACAGAAATTAAATAAACAATCAATGCAAACAAACATACAATATATATTAATGTAGATGAATAAATAAATCTTATAGGAATAATAATATGATAGGCCTCTGATAGGAATAATATGTGCATTTTTCCAATCCTGAGGTAGTTTAGAAAGATTTAATGATAATTTGAACAGTAGGGAAAGAGGTTGACACAAAACTGTATGATTTATTTGGGCTATATATTTAACTATTAAGGGGAGAGATGGGGTAAACTAAAGTAAAGTGCTTTTAGGAATGATATAGGATCTAAGTAAGTATTTTAGAATTTTAAAAGTTCTTTTTAAAATGTTTTGAGGAGTCAAACAACTAAAGAAAAACCATCCTCTTTTTCTGATTCTTAATTTGGTAAATTTGCAGTAGGCCATATAATTTGGGTAAGATAAAAGTGAAAACATCATGTGATGCCTTTTTTAATGCTCTTTCATAATTCAAGAATTGTTTCTGGGGCTAGTTGCATCTTGAGCCCTTAAAGGGGCCTCTCATTTTTGTAACCACACAAAGAGGTTATTAACACTAGGCCTAGTTAATTTATTGAAACGTGGTTGAAAACATAGGCCTGTTACTAGTTAATAAATAAGTTGTCCAAGAGTAATATGTTCCAAAAAGGTCAATATATACAAAATCATATTATTGAGTTAGGACTAAAGTGAATACACCATTCGATGCCTTTTTTTATGCTGATTATGAATATAATAATCATTCCTATCGGAAATTCAAATTTAAGCCATTTTTGAGCTCTTGAAAATGACAAAAAATAGGGTGTAAAAAGGCTAATATAGCGTGGAAAAAGGCTTAAAACCTTTGTTTTAAACTTACTGTTTCATAATAAATCCTTATTTTAATCCACAAGCACTGACTTTCCATGAGTAACAAGTATATAAGTTCCAAAAATTCATTTTCCAAATATTATGTTTTTTTTTCTTCCTTAACGCCGAATGTTCAAGAATGCGTTTTCGATGAAACTTCGAAAATATTAAACCTAACCAAACCTAACCTAATCCTTTAATATTTTCGACGGTTTGTCAAAAACGCATTCTTGAACATTCAGCGTTAAGGAAGAAAAAAATACATAATATTTGCAAAATGAATTCTTGGAACATATATACTTGTGATTATCCAACTGACTCATGGAAAGTCAGTGCTTATGGATTAAAATAAGTATTTATTATGAAACAGTAAGTTTAAAACAAAGGTTTTAAGCCTTTTTCCACGCTATATTAGCCTTTTTACACCCTATTTTTTGTCATTTTCAAGAGCTCAAAAATGGCTTAAATTTTGATTTCCGATAGGAATGATTATTATATTCGTAATCAGCATAAAAAAAGGCATCAAATGGTGTATTCACTTTAGTCCTAACTCAATAATATGATTTTGTATATATTGACCTCCAAAAATACTTATTTATAACAATTCAAACCTTATTTATTAGGCAACTCTAATACAAACCACTTTCCTACCATTTCAAGTTTTTTGAATGCTAAATAGTGGTGAATTTTGTGATTCAAAACTTTGCTGCTGGCAATTCAGGGTAGGCCTATACATTTGCACATTAGTGGGGTAGGGGTGGGTAAATTTGCAGTGGACCATATAATTTGGATAGGATGAAAATGAAAACATCATTTGATGGTTTTTTTTATGCTCTTTCATTATTCATATAAAATACCTTCAGGGACCCTTTATGGGCTAAAGATGCAATAAGCCCCAGAAACAATTTTTGAATTATGATAGAGCATAAAAAAGGCATCAAAAGACATTTTCACTTTCATCTTAGCTAAATTATATAGCCCACTGCAAATATACCCTTGACCCTATAAGCATTGATTCAATTTACAGGTAGCCTACATGGATTGAAACAAGAGTAACACATGGCAAAAGGCATAGGAAATATACAATTTGGTCAAAATATATTTTCATATTAAGGGTGGGGGTTAATTTATTACAGCAGGTTTCCTTCTCAACAGCCCCAATTCTAAGCTTATAGGTTACCAAAAAGGCATTAAGGGATGAGAGACCAATTTTATTGTATTATAGAAGCCTAATCACACAAGCCTAGAGCCAACTGTATTTAACTGAAACGAGTGATCAACAAATAATAAAGAGAGTTATACCAATTTTCTGAGAGCCATTTTTTGGTGTTTTATAATTAATCTTTTCTCCCAATAGACAACGTGATTCTAAAGTTCGAACCTCTTATGCCATATGCCTGACATTCAACAGTGCACCGAGGGAAGCGAAAATGTGCCGTCGGCGCATTTTCGCTATATATTCTTTGAGTGAAGTTCGAAGTTCCGGGGAAATTAGATCTTGCAGGGATGACTGCAAAAAAAAAAAAACAGAAATTCAGAGACAACGTTACCAGATAGGCACAAATTGTGGGAGTTCTGTCCTTCAGAGAACTAGAACTCACAATTGATAGGATTCAGTCTTCATTGACAGATTTCAGCACCAGATTCCGAAATCTGAAACAGTCAAGCATTTTTCGAAGCGGGAATTAAAAAAGATTGAAAAAAAAATACTTGCCAATATCTAAGGTGTTTTTTTACATTACTTTCTGGCTGATGTGCTGAATTATTCCCTATCAACAATGGAAATAGTGGCTAAAGAACTAAAGAAAGAAATAGGTACTCAGTATACTGGTCTTGCAATATAGATAATCTATACAAAAACGATAGGTTATACAAAAACGTGGAAGTTAAAGGCGCATTTGATAAAGATAACTAATAGATAGGATTTTCTAATATAGAACTAAAGAGAAGCATGATCCTTGAAGGCCACATCTCTCCGAAATGTCATTTAGGTAAGAAACATCAAAGTTTACTTCCTTATACAATGTATCTATGACATTTCAATTCTAAGATTCAAAAAGATGCAAGTTCTCAAGCTTAGTTATGAGAGCAAAATGTTTCGTAGCTTTCAAAATATAAATTAGAATGACCAAGTCGAAGATAAAAAATTAGGCTGGCCGTTATTAATGCAACTATCTATAAAATTACATGCAAAATACAATTTTCTCAAATTTTTTTGTCATGAAACAGAAGCCAAATATGTACATACAATATTGTACTTGGCAAGGTCCTTCAACATTTCCGATTGTTATTTCATTTGTGTGTCCCTTTTAATTAACTTCGATTTAGTTTTGTACCTTTTTTAATCAAATATTATATTTATCTTCAACTAGTATTCAAGATCATTTTCAAAGTTAAACAACAAAGAAATAAAATATAAATTTAATTTTTAAAAAACAGCAAACCTTCCTTCTATATCGCCCAAAATTTCCTCAAGAGTTTCATTTTCATTGTCATTGTTATTGTGAAGGCAGAATGCGCCCACTTTCATTTCAATTAGTTCAGCATTTCAATGAGTTTTTTCATTGTTATTGTGAAGGGCGCAAAATGCGCCCACTTTGCACCGAATTTTTTGACATGCGTGAAATCGGCGCAATGCGCCAATTTGAAAAATTTAATGCGCAATCACCTCAAAAAAGTGCCCAAATGCTGTATATGCGCAACACTTGACAACACTAGTTCAAACAGCCAAAATGATTTGTAAACTTTTTGCGTTAGGAGAAAATTTACATAATTTATAGATTTTCACACAATCCATAGTTAGCACAGTTGTTTTATATTCCAAAAGAAAGGCTTATGCTTCATATTTGGTTGTTTTTTTTTTATTCAAAATCAATGCACCATAATGGTGAACCAGCTAAATTGAAATATTTCAACTGATTTAACAAAGATTAAGGCTATAGCTCATTAAAAAAAAGAACTTAAGCAGAAAAAAATTGAACATACCATTAGATTCTCCATTTAAAGTTTAGTTTTCCAAGAAATGATAATCACTGAATTTTCAGTTGATTCTCAGCTCTCTTTCTCCCTAATTGGAACAAATATAACCCTAAGTCCCACTTCTAATTTTCCGTGTTTGCTTTTATCTTCGATGCTTATTTCTCATTAAAATTGGGTGCTTAAAATCGATTAAAAAAATGAAGTAAGTAAAGAAAGTACAATTTTGTTTTAACTGGAACTAGGGGCGTCCCGAGGGGGGGGGGGTGCCGCCCCTTCAGCTTTTTTGACAGTCGGTAAAATTTTCACCGAAGGCGAAAATCTCGGCGGAAATTTTGCAAAATCAGCCGAAATTTAGCAAAATACTTGATTTCAGCCGGAAATTTGGCATAAATCAGGTAGCGATTTTGTAAAATTTACAACGATCGACTCCCGAATAAAACAAGGCTCGGGACGCCCGTGACTGGAACTAGTAGTGGCAAAGATCACTCCGGAGTGTTTTGTTAAAAAAACTCTATTAACAGTCTTGAACAAATCTAGTAAAAAGAATTTGGCATTTTCTATTTCAATCTGTTTAAAATAACAGTTGTTTCAGCACTGATCCTTCCTCGGGGAATATTTAGTTTTATATATGACCACGAATCACGTTGAAACCGGCCCTTAAAAAGTTGAATTTTGAATTTCCTTTTATAAGTTATTTCACTTCTAAGCCGTAGTTAAAAACAAGTTCCATCATCATCACTTTATTTATAACCCGTCACAAAAACTAGACAAGCCCAGAAAAAAATAGGGTAAAAACAAGAAAAACAAAAAGAAACAACCAAAATAAAAACATTTTGACAGCTATAAACACGGGAGAAAAAAAATCACTAAAGACAGGAAGACTCTTGATATTCAGGAGAAAAATCACAAGTGCGCTTCTCCATAACTCCAGCTAACTTTTCTAATCGATACTTTCTCTAAGAGCAAGAGTTACTCGTGCATGTTGACAGCTCCATCACTTGCAATTTTAAATAAAGATGGATAACTTGCTTCCTCTTACCGCAGTTAAAAAGACCAGAGAGCGCAAAATCGAGTAGGTATGGAGCTGTTAAGCTATTAAATAAAAAAAACAAGTTTTTTAACTGAAAATAAAGAGCGACATTAAAACTTAAAACGAACAGAAATTATTCCGTAAATGAAAGGGGCTGCCTCTCCTCAACCCATCGCTCTTTACGCTAAAGTTTGACTCTGTCTCACAACTTTGTTTTTCTAAAGCAATACAAAACTTTAGCGTAAAGAGCGAGGTGTTGAGGAGGGGCAGCCCCTTTCATATACGGAATAATTTCTGTTCGTTTTAATTTTTAATGTCGCTCCTTACTTTCAGCTAAAAAACTTGTTTTTTTTTAATTTAATTTTTGAACGTTTTTGAATTAATGAAGGTTTTGATTGTTGCAAGTCCCATCACTTGCAAATTTAAATAAAGGTGGCGAACTTGCTTCCTCTTACCGCAGTTAAAAAGACCAGAGGGCGCAAAATCGAGTAGGTATGGAGCTGTTAAGCTATTAAATAAAAAATAAAAAGTTTTTTAAATGAAAGTAAGAAGCGACATTAAAACTTAAAACGAAAAGAAATTATTTTACATTTATTTGGTTAAATGGCTTTCTCGGAAGTTGTTTAAATTTATTTATGAACGTTTTTATTATTAATGAATATATGTAACTTACGAATTAACGTACGTAACGGACTTCTATATTCATATATTTTTAATACGCATATAAAGGGGTCCGCCCGCTAGTCAATACCTCGCTCTTTACGCTAAAGTTCGGATTTTGTTCCAATTCTTTGAAAATGACCCCTTAATGACAAAGGCCGTTAATTAGAATAAATAACTCTTATGAAAGTACTAAAAAATCTTTGGCTTAAAGAGCAAGAGATTAATTGACATGAAAGGGGAATTAAAGGGGGATTGACATGACAGGGGAATTAGCCTACGTACGCGCACGTACGTAGGCTAACCTAACCTAACTTAACCTAACCTAACATAACTTAATCTAGCCTAACCTAACCTAACTTAAATATTGAGAGACGGTTAGCTAGCTAACCTAACCTAACCTACCTAACCTGCCTTAACCTAACCTAATCTAACCTAACTTAATCTGGTCTAACCTAACTTAATCTAGTCTAACCTAATCTAACCTAACCATACTTGCCGGAAAATCCCCCCAGGTCGACTTTGTATTTCTCTCTCACTATGCATGCTTGTTGGAGATTTTTTATTTTCTTTGAAAAAAATTAGAATTGAACTATAACTTTTTTCTTTTCTCTAAGAAAATTCAGAAGAGAACTTTAAATTTCTTTGTGTCTTTGTGAAATTAAGAACTGAAGTGGAAGATTTTTATTTTTCTCTGGAGAAATTAGAATTGAACTGTAAGTTCTTTAATAAAATTCAGACTTGAGTTAACTTTTTATGATCAATGTAAAACTTTTTCTATCTTCTATGAAAAATTTAGAACGGTAATTTAAAATTTTTCCATCTCTTTGAGAAAAATCTGAACTGAAGTGGAAAATTTTTATTTTTCTTGAAAAATAGAATTGATCTGTAACTTATTTCTTCTCATATGGATAGTTAGGAAAAGAACTTGAACTTTTCTTCACATCAATGAGAAAATTAGCTCCTTATCTTCATAGAGAAATATTCACGATCAATGTGTAACTTTTTCTATCTTCTAAAAAAAAATTTGGAGGAGAATTTAAAATTTATGTCTTTGGGGAAACATCTGAACTGAAGTGGAACCTTTTTATATTATTAGGAAAAATAGAATTGATCAAAAACTAATTTCTTTTTCATTGAGAAAATTCAGAAGAGAGCTTGAACTTTTCTTCACTTCATTGAGAAATTTCAAATAGAACTTTAAATTTCCTTTTGTCTTTGTGAAATTAAGAACTGAAATGGAAGATTTTTATTTTTTTTGGAGAAATTAGAATTGAACTGTAAGTTCTTTAATAAAATTCAGAAGATAACTTGAACTTTCCATCTTCTATGAAAAAATTTGGAACAGTATTTTAAATTTTTCATCTCTTTGAGAAAAATCTGAACTGAAGTGGAAACTTGCATGATATTGTGGCGTGCACAAAAAAAAAATCTGAACTAAAGTGGAAACTTGCATGATATTGTGGTGTGCACAAAAGTTGTAAAGTATAGTTGCGGGTGAAATGGTTGGGAACTTCAACTTGTAAAATGGGTCTAGGAAGGACATTAAGAAAATAACTTGTTCTGAAATACCTTTTGAGAAGTATTGCTTGGTGTTGGAGCATTCAAAAAGCTGTGAAGTATAGTTCTGGGTGAAAAAGTTGGGTACTTCAACTTGTAAAATGGCTTTAGGAGGGACATTAAGAAAAAAAGTCGTAAAGTAAAGTTGTGGTGAAAAGGATGAGTACTTCAACTTGTAAAATGGGTTTAGGAGGGACATTAAGAAAGGAACTTGTTGTGAAATGCCTTTTGAAAAGTATTGCTTGGTGTTGATTGTAAAGGATGGCTACTTCAACTTGTAAAATGGGTTTAGGAAGGATATTAAGAAAAGAACTTGTTCTGAAATGCTTTTGAAAAGTATTGCTTGATGTTGGGGTATTCGAAAAGCCTTATAGTAGAGTTGTGAGGAAAAGGATGGGTACTTCAATTTGTAAAATGGATTTAAACGGTCACTGAGCAAAGAACTTGTTCTGAAATGTCTTTTGAAAAGTATTGCTTGATGTTGGAGCATTCAAAAAGCTGTAAAGTAAAGTTGTGGGTGAAAAGGATGGTTACTTCAACTTGTAAAATTGGTTTAGGAAGGACATTAAGAAAAAACTTGTTCTGAAATGCCTTTGAAAAGTATTGCTTGATGTTTGGGCGTGGAAAAAAGTCGTAAAGTAAAGTCGTGGGGAAAAAGATAAGTACTTTAACTTGTAAAATGGGTTTAGGAGGGACATTAGCAAAGGAACTTGCTCTGAAATGTCTTTTGAAAAGTATTGCTTGATCTTGAGGTGTGCAAAAAGTCGTAAAATAAAGTTGTGGTGAAAAAGATAACTACTTCAACTTGTAAAATTGGTTTATGAAAGACATTAAGAAAAAACTTGTTCTGAAAAAATATAATAGAGCCTTTTGAAAAGTATTGCTTGATGTTTGGGTGTGGAAAAAAGTCGTAAAGTAAAGTTGTGGTGAAAAAGACGGGTACTTCAAGTTGGAAAATGGGTTTAGAAGGGACATTAAGAAAGGATGTTGCTCTGAAATGCCTTTTGAAAGGTATATTTTGGTGTTGAAGTATCCAAAAAGCTGTAAAGTAAAGTTTTGGGTGAAATGGATGGATGCTTCAACTTGTAAAATGGTTTTAGGAGGGACATTAAGAAAGGAACTTGCTCTGAAATGCCTTTTGAAAAGTATTTCTTGGTGTTGAGGTATCCAAAAAGCTGTAAAGTAAAGTTGTGAGTGAAAAGGATGGGTACTTCAAGTTGGAGAATGGGTTTAGAAGTGACATTAAGAAAAGAAGTTGCCCTGAAATGCCTTTGAAAGGTATTGCTTGGTGTTGGAGCATTCAAAAAGCTGTAAAGTAAAGTTGTGGGTGAAAAGGATTGGTACTTCAAGTTGGAAAATGGGTTTAGAAAGGGACATTAAGACAGGAACTTGCTCTGAAATGCCTTTTGAAAGGTATTTCTTGATGTTGAGGTATCCAAAAAGCTGTAAAGTAAAGTCGTGGGTGAAAAGGAAGGATGCTTCAAGTTGGAAAATGGGTTTAGAATGAACATTAAGAAGAGATGTTGCTCTGAAATGTCTTTTGAAAGGTATTTCTTGGTGTTGGGGTATCCAAAAAGCTGTAAAGTAAAGTTGTGGGTGAAAAGGAAGGATGCTTCAACTTATAAAATGGGTTTAGAAAGGACATTAAGAAGGAACTTGCTCTGAAATGTCTTTTGAAAAGTATTTCTTGGTGTTGAGGTAACCAAAAAGCTGTAAAGTATAGTTGCGGGTGAAAAGGTTGGGAACTTCAACATGTAAAATGGGTTTAGGAAGGACATTAAGAAAATAACTTGTTCTGAAATGCCTTTTGAATGGTATTTCTTGGTGTTGAGGCATCCAAAAAGCTGTAAAGTAAAGTTGTGAGTGAAAAGGACGGATGCTTCAACTTGTAAAATTGGTTTAGGAGGGACATTAAGAAAGGAACTTGCTCTGAAATGCCCTTTGAAAAGTATTGCTTGGTGTTGAGATATCCAAAAAGCTGTAAAGTAAAGTTGTGGTTGAAAAGGATGGGTACTTCAAGTTGTAAAATGGGTTTAGAAGCGACATTAGCAAAGGAACTTGCTCTGAAATGTCTTTTGAAAAGTATTGCTTGATCTTGAGGTGTGCAAAAAGTCGTAAAATAGAGTTGTGGTGAAAAAGATAACTACTTCAACTTGTAAAATTGGTTTATGAAGGACATTAAGAAAAAACTTGTTCTGAAAAAATATAATAGAGCCTTTTGAAAAGTATTGCTTGATGTTTGGGTGTGGAAAAAATGTCGTAAAGTAAAGTTGTGGTGAAAAAGACGGGTACTTCAAGTTGGAAAATGGGTTTAGAAGGAACATTAAGAAAGGATGTTGCTCTGAAATGCCTTTTGAAAGGTATATTTTGGTGTTGAGGTATCCAAAAAGCTGTAAAGTAAAGTTTTGGGTGAAATGGATGGATGCTTCAACTTGTAAAATGGTTTTAGGAGGGACATTAAGAAAGGAACTTGCTCTGAAATGCCTTTTGAAAAGTATTTCTTGGTGTTGAGGTATCCAAAAAGCTGTAAAGTAAAGTTGTGAGTGAAAAGGATGGGTACTTCAAGTTGGAGAATGGGTTTAGAAGTGACATTAAGAAAAGAAGTTGCTCTGAAATGCCTTTGAAAGGTATTGCTTGGTGTTGTGGTATGCAAAAGACTGTAAAGTAAAGTTGTGTGTGAAAAAGATAAGTACTTCAAGTTGGAAAATGGGGTTAGAAAGGGATGTTAAGAAAGGAACTTGCTCTGAAATGCCTTTTGAAAGGTATTTCTTGATGTTGAGGTATCCAAAAAGCTGTAAAGTAAAGTCGTGGGTGACAAGGAAGGGTACTTCAAGTTGGAAAATGGGTTTAGAATGAACATTAAGAAGAGATGTTGCTCTGAAATGTTTTTTGAATGGTATTTCTTGGTGTTGGGGTATCCAAAAAGCTGTAAAGTAAAGTTGTGGGTGAAAAGGAAGGATGCTTCAACTTATAAAATGGGTTTAGAAAGGACATTAAGAAGGAACTTGCTCTGAAATGTCTTTTGAAAAGTATTTCTTGGCGTTGAGGTATCCAAAAAGCTGTAAAGTAAAGTCGTGAGTGAAAAGGAAGGACGCTTCAACTTGTAAAATTGGTTTAGAAGGGATATTAAGAAGAGATGTTGCTCTGAAATGCCTTTGAAAGGTATTGCTTGGTGTTGTGGTATGCAAAAGACTGTAAAGTAAGTTGCGTGTGAAAAAGATAAGTACTTCAAGTTGGAAAATGGGTTTAGAAAGGGACGTTAAGAAAGGAACTTGCTCTGAAATGCCTTTTGAAAGGTATTTCTTGATGTTGAGGTATCCAAAAAGCTGTAAAGTAAAGTCGTGGTGAAAAGGAAGGATGCTTCAAGTTGGAAAATGGGTTTAGAATGAACATTAAGAAGAGATGTTGCTCTGAAATGTCTTTTGAATGGTATTTCTTGGTGTTGGGGTAGATCCAAAAAGCTGTGTAAAGTAAGGATTGTGTGGGGACAAAGTGTAAGTAAGGGTGAAAAGGAAGGATGCTTCAACTTATAAAATGGGTTTAGAAAGGACATTAAGAAGGAACTTGCTCTGAAATGTCTTTTGAAAAGTATTTCTTGGTGTTGAGGTATCCAAAAAGCTGTAAAGTATAGTTGCGGGTGAAAAGGTTGGGAACTTCAACATGTAAAATGGGTTTAGGAAGGACATTAAGAAAATAACTTGTTCTGAAATGCCTTTTGAAAAGTATTGCTTGGTGTTGTGGGCATTCGAAAAGCTGTGAAGTATAGTTCAGGGTGAAAAAGTTGGGTACTTAAACTTGTAAAATGAGCTTAGGAGGGACATTAAGAAAAGAACTTGTTCTGAAATGCCCTTTGAAAAGTATTGCTTGGTGTTGGAGCATTCAAAAAGCTGTAAAGTAAAATTTAGGTGAAAAGGATGAGTACTTCAATTTGTAAAATTGGTTTAGGAGGGACATTAAGAAAGGAACTGGTTCTGAAATGCCTTTTGAAAAGTATTTCTTGGTGTTGGAGCATTCAAAAATCAGTATAGTAAAGTTGTGGGTGAAAGGAATGGGTACTTCAACTTGTAAAATGGGTTTAGGATGGACATTAAGAAAATAACTTGTTCTGAAAAGATATAATAAAGCCAAAAAAAGTATTAAAAATGGGGGCTCAGGGGCCTTTGGGGTGCTGGGGGTCCTCTGGGGGTCTGGGGGGGCCCTTTAGGGCCGGGTGGTCCTTTGGGGACCGGGTGAGGGCCTTTGGGGGTCCGGGGGGCCCTTTGGGAGCCCGGTGGTCTTTTGGGAGCCTGGTGGGCCTTTGGGGGCCCGGGGAGAGTTTTTGGGGGTCTGGGGGGCACTTGAGGGTCGACTGGTCCTTTGGGAGCCCGGTGGACCTTTGGGGACCGGGTGAGGGCCTTTGGGGGTCCGGGGGCCCTTTGGGAGCTCGGTGGTCTTTTGGGAGCCCGGTGGGCCTTTGGGGGCCCGGGGAGGGCCTTTGGGGGTCCGGGGGCCCTTTGGGAGCCTGGGGGACCTTTGAGGACAGGGGGAGGGCCTTTGGGGGTCTGGGGGCCCTTTGGGAGCTTGGGGGACCTTTGAGCACCGGGGGCTTCCTTTGGGGTTGGGGTAGGGGGATTGGAACCCTTTGGGGTTGGGGTAGAGGACCTCACAACACTGTTCAAATGGAACTTGTGTATTATAACGACCACAGAGTTTCACCCTCAAATCCTCTTCTAAAATCATCTTTTAAATCATCTTTTAAAATGTCTCTAACTGTTTCGCCGAAATAATTCCCTAAAATAATAATTTGTTCTGAAAAGATATAATAAAGCCACAAAAAAGTATTAAAATGGAGGCTCAGGAGCCTTTGGGGCGCCGAGGACCCTTTGGGAGCCCGGGGGACCTTTGAGGACCGGTGGCTTCCTTCGGGGTTGGGGTAGGGGGATCGGAACCCTTTGGGGTTGTGGTAGGGGACCTCACAACACTGTTCAAATGGAACTTGTGTATTATAACGACCACAGAGTTTCACCCTCAAATCCTCTTCTAAAATCATCTTTTAAATCATCTTTTAAAATGTCTCTAACTGTTTCGCCGAAATAATTCCATAAAATGACTGAAACGGTTTCGCCCAAATAATCCCTAAACGTAATTTCAGCGTGTTCCTTTTGTTTGGCATCTCTGCGCTGATACATTTCAAATTATTTGGAAACCCTTTCGTGAATCAATCTCTTCATCGCTAAGATCTAAACATCCGCTTGGAGACAGTTCTCTTTAGAAACAACGAATTAATTCCCTTTCGTGTCAAATCAATTCTCTTTAGAAACAACAAATTAATTCCCCTTTCATGTCAATCAATCAATCATGACATCATCTGTCATGTGTGATCTAAACTTTGCCTCGGAAACATTCTCTTTGGAAATACATCAAAGACATTAATTAACTTGACGTCATCTGTCAGACATTAATTAACCTTGCCCGGAAACAATTTGATTAATGACTCAATAATCCATGAAAGTGAGAAAGTTCCTGTTTTTCCATTCTCACTGACAAAAACCATAAACCAGACATAAATGTGAGAAAGTTCCGGTTTTTTCATTCTCACTGACAAAGACCATAAAAACATCCATGAATGTGACAAAATTCATGTTTTTCAAGTGACAAAAATACTGTTTTTCCATTCTCACTGACAACAAACAGACATAAATTATGTGAAAAAAGTTGTAGGTGGCAGCAGGGGTGCCCCGTGGGAGTCAATAAGGCCCTTCTACTAGCAAGATATTGACTAAGGGGCGATTCCGATCATATACGTAATAATTTCTGTTCGTTTTAACTTTTGATGTTGCTCCTAACTTTCAGTTGAAAAACTTGTTTTTTTATACTTAATTTCTGATCGTTTTTTTTAAATAATGCTGGGAAATCCAGTGTCCCCTTCATAGCAATGTACCTCCCCCCATGAAAACATCCTCCATGGAAAGAACCTCCCACATAACCCCCGACCCCCCCCCCCCCCCACTACCAGAAGAAATTCTCCCTTAAAACATCTGTATACTTCCCAATAACCAATACTGTATGAAAACATTGGGTAAAGTTCACAACTTTCAGCCCTCCTCTTTGGGGGATTAAGTCATCCTAAAAGACATATTTATTACATTTTTGACCATGCTGAACAAAATGGCTATCTCAAAATTTCGATCGGGAGACTTTGGGAAAAAAATGAGCGTGGGAGGGGCCTAGTTGCCCTCCAATTTTCGGTCCCTTACAAAGGCACTAGAACTTTTAATTTCCGTTCCAATGAGCCCTCCCACGATATTCTAGGATCATTGGGTCGATACAATCACCCCTGGGAAAAAACTAACAAACAAAAAAAAAACAAATAAACACGCATCCGTGATCTTTCTTCTGGCAGAAAATACAAAATAACACATTTTTGCAGATAGGAGCTTGAAACCTCTACAGTATGGTTCTCTGGTATGCTGAATCTGATGGTGTGATTTTCATTAAGGCTCTATAACTTTTAGGGGGTATTTCCCCCTTTTTTCAAAAACCAAGCAAATTTTCTCAGGCACTTAACTTGTGATGGGTAGAACTAAACTTGATGAAACTTATATATTTGAAATCAGTATTAAAATCTGATTCTTTTGATGTATCTATTGGTATCAAAATTCTGTTTTTTAGAGTTTCGGCTACTATTGAGCCGGGTCGCTCCTTACTTACAGTTCGTTATAAATACTTACCACAGATCGGCACCTTTCATATAAGCCTCAAGCAAAACATGCCTCAAGCAAAACAACGCCTCAAGCAAACGAATATATTACTACTACTACTACTACTACTACTACTACTACTACTACTACTACTACTAAAAACTCACCGCAACATCGGTAATGTCTACGCACGCTCCTCCTCCAGCCCAATCTGTTCAAAACCTCCCTCTTTACACCCTCTTGGGAAGTCCTCATTTCCTTTAAATCTTTCTTTATGATATCCTCCCACCCCAGACGAGGACGACCTGCTTTCCGTTTAGTCCTAGAAGGTTGGCCAAAAAGGAAAATCTTCGGCAATCTGTCATCCTTTATCCGCAGAACGTGCCCTAGCCATCTTAACATTTTTTTCTTTATAGCCCTAGAAAGCGGGAATGAACCACATTTGTCGTACAGCCTACTGTTTGAAGTACGGTCAGTCAGCCGGGTACCCAGAACAATCCGTAGGCAATTTCTCTGGAAAACATCTAGCAAATCTGCATCCGATTTTCAGAACGCCCATACTTCAGAGCCATATTTGACCACTGTCATCACTGTGGCTTCCAATATTTTAATCTTGGTTTGCAGACTTATTTTCCTATTCTTCCAAACTTTTTCAACTGTGAAAAAACACCCCGAGCCTTAGCTATTGAGGTGTTTGTCAACTCAGGCACTTTTCAATTATTACCCCTAAGAGTGAAAATTTGGCCGACACATCTTAACTTTTCCAATTGATACTTTCTCTGTAAGCAAGAGTTACTTGAGCATGCTGCCAGCTCCATCACTTGCAAATTCAAATAAAGGTGGTGAACTTGCTCCCTCTTACCACAATTAAAAAGACCAGAGAGGAGCAAAAGCGAGTAGGTTTTGAGCTGTTAAGATATTATATAATTGATATCTATGACCTCCACTCAGATACGAAACGATCGAAGCCAGAAATTCAGACACAGTCCAGGTCTTACGAGCATAGTTTTTCAGCCCCAGGTATGAAGTTTCTTTCAGACTCAATAGGCATAGTCAGGTAAGTAATACTGCTAGTAAAAAAAACTTCTGAGCCAGATAGACTTATTGAACATCCGTTTCCTTAATAGGTAAAAGGTAAGCAAACTACCTTATTAGTTTTAAAATTCAAAGAAAAATGCACATACTCCTCTTGGAGACACTCAAAAATCAAAAAGTATCACTGGAACATGTAAATAAAGTTCAGTACATCATTGCCAAACGTGATTAGCGAGAGAGCAGCTTCTTTAAAAAGAAAGTACAATTTAACTTATCCTTTTCAGCGGTAACACAATTATTGAAGAAAACTGAAATCAAAGCTCTTTGGCGAACAAGAAAACATTTCAGACGTATACATTTGTATGTAATATCTTCCTGGATATAAAAATTATTTGAGTAAAACTCTTTACAGGAACAGATGAGAAAAAAAACCTGGCATTTAATTTAACCTTTGGCGCAAAGTCATCGGTTTGAGACGATAGTTCTATCATCTAGACTAGTCTAGATGACTAGTCTAGACTAGTCTAGATGATTATAATTTTAATGCTGCTTCTTGCTTTCAAACACCCTGACGAGGATAGGTCAAACATAACAAATTGGAGATGGTCTGGTGTTTTAAGACGGTTAGTGATTTCCACTCTTTCATCAGCTCCTTCCTCTTCCCCTGCTCTCGGACGAGGAACCCAGCCCTTGCGACCGTATATTGACGGTGGGAGGAAATCTTCACGAATTTCCCTGGCCAAAACCATGATTAGAAACAGCCCTGTAGGAAGAGTGGCATGAGGAGTGGCTGCGCTCGAGGAAAAACGACATAATATCGTATTTTATTTTGATTTATTGATAGTTCTCCTGGGTTTTGTTTATTTTAGCAGGTATTTTTGGGCTAGTAACCTCTTTCTAACTATGTTGTTTATTATGGGCTGCCTCCTCGTGGTAGTATAATATTTGCAGATACGTTGAGACGCGTCAGGTGTATTACCTAAGGAGGTGGAGGTGATACACCTGAAATGCTTTGTGCAGGACGTCGACTCTTGTTGACAGGTATGCATCGTCAAGTACTGAAAACCAAGTATTGACTGAGATGGAACCAGGGTTGCACAAATCCTCCTTTCTGGGGGCCCCAGGGTGTTCGTGCTGTCTGACTGTAGGCTAGCTCAAGCACTTCCTGCAGACTTGATACGTATCTATTTGTCCCTAACCTGCATTCATGGGGTCCATTAATGTTTTTGAGGCCATTATAATTTCAAAGATTTTAATAAGGTAAAAATTGCGAAATAAATTTTAAAATATTGTGGTTACGAATTTAGAGATAATATACTAAATATTATGAATATGGTCTTTGATAAAAGCATTTTAGAAAAATTAAAGTTACATATCACATGAATTATCACAATATAAAAACGGAAAAAAGATTGAATGTAGTAATGATAGAGGCATTAGTCTTGCATCTGAAGTAAGAAAATTATTTAGCAGGACGATACTTATCAAACTAACAGATGCTATAATAAAGTTTCATGAGAAAAATAATAAGATCAGAGGCAACGCTATAGCGTTGTCAAACAGTTCGTGGTTACGAACTGTAAGTAAGGAGCGACCCGGCTCAATGGTAACCGAAACTCTAGAAAACGGGTTTTTGATACCAATAGATATATCAAAAGAATCAGATTTCAATGCTGATTTCAAATATATAACTTTCATCAAGTTTAGTGCTACCCATCAAAAGTTACGCGCCTGAGAAAATTTGGCTGATTTTCGAAAAAAGGGGGAAAGACCCCCTAAAAGTTATAGAACCTTAATGAAAATCACACCATCATATTCAGCGTATCAGAGAACCCTACTGTAGAGGTTTCAAGCTCCTATCTACAAAAATGTGGAATTTTCCATTTTTTGCCAGAAGAAAGATCACGGATGCGTGTTTATTTGTTTGTTTGTTTTTTTTTTTTTTTGTTTTTTTTCCCAGGGGTGATCGTATCGACCCAGTGGTCCTAGAATATCGTGGGAGGGCTCATTGGAACGGAAATTAAAAGTTCTAGTGCCCTTTTTAAGTGACCAAAAAAAATGGAGGGCAACTAGGCCCCCTCCCACGCTCATTTTTTTCCCAAAGTCACCCGATCAAAATTTTGAGATAGCCATTTTGTTCAGCATGGTCGAAAATATGATAAAAATGTCTTTTAGGATGACTTGATCCCCCAAAGTCCCCAGGGGGAGGGCTGAAAGTTATGAACTTTACTCAATGTTAACATATAGTATTGGTTATTGGGAAGTATACAGACTTTTTCAGAGGAGATTTTTTCTGGTAGGTGGGGGAAGGAGAGGGTCGGGGGCTATATGGAAGGATCTTTCCATGAAGGAAGTTTTCATGGGGGAAGGGAAAATGCCATGAAGGGGGCGCCGGACTTGCCAGCATTATTTATTGGTTATTGGGAAGTATACAACCATTTTCAGGAAGGATTTTTTCTGGGGGGGGGGGGCTAGAGGAGGGGATTACTCTGGAGAATATTTCCGTGGAGGATGTTTCTTTGGGGTAAGGGACATTTCTATGAAGGGAGCGCCTGATTTCCAAGCATTATTTAAGAAACGATCAGAAGTTAAATAAAAAAAAAAAAAAGTTTTTTCAACTGAAATGTAAGAAGGAATATTAGAACTTAAAACGAACAGAAATTATAACGTATGTGAGGGGGTTCTCCCCCAAGTCAATACCTCGCTCTTTACGCTACAGTTTTTTTTTTAGTGCTTTCAAAAGAGCTATCTATTCTAATTAAACGGCCTTTGTGATTCAGGGGTTTGTGAATCAAAATTTTTTTTAACTTTTGACGTAAAGAGCGTGGTATTGACTAAGGGGAGAACCCCTTCATATAAGTAATTACATATACGTAATAAAAAAAAACAATAAAAAAACAAGCGATACGGCTCAATAGTAATCGAAACTTTTAAAAACGAAATTTTGATGTCAATAAATGTATCAAAAGAATGTGTTTATAATGCTGATCCTAAATATATAAATTTTATTAAGTTTAGTATTACTCATCAAAGGCTACGAGCCTGAGAAAATTTACTCGATTTTTTAAAGAGGGGGGAAACATCCCCTACAAGTGAAAGAATTTTAATGAAAATCACACCGTCAGATTCAGCGTATCAGAAAACCCTATTACATAGGTTTCAAGCTCATATCTGCAAAAATCTGCAACTTTGTATTTTTTGCCAGAAGAAAAATATACGAATATAGAAGTTAGTTACGTAAGTTAATTTGTAAAGACATCCATTTAGCAAAAGAAAAGTAAAATTTTTATGCAAATAAAAGCTGCATTAACTAAAAAACGATCAGAAATTAAATAAAAAAAACAAGTTTTTTAAACTGAAAGTAAGGAGCGACATTAAAACTTAAAACGAACGGAAATTATTCCGTATATGAAAGGGGCTGTCCCCTCCTCAACGCCTCGCTCTTTACGCTAAAGTTTGACTCTGTCTCACAACTTTATTTTTTAAAACAATAAAAAACTTTAGCGTAAAGAGCGAGGCGTTGAGGAGGGGACAGCCCCTTTCATATACGGAATAATTTCTGTTCGTTTTAAGTTTTAATGTCGCTCCTTACTTTCAGTTTAAAAAACTTGTTTTTTTTTATTTAATCTATAGTAAAGGCCATACGGCTCCAATGTTTTATTATTTATTTATTATTTTTTTCCCCCCAGAGGCAATTCATATGGAAGGGGTCGTCGTAGAAGCTTAAAAGGGGACTCATTCGATTGGAAATCGAGAGTTCTAGTGCCCTTTTTAAGGGTCAAAAGTGATTGGAAGGCCACTAACATCCCTTCCACGCCCACCAGTTCCCCTAACACATCCAATAAAAAATTTGAGATAGCCGTTTTGTTCAGCGTAGTTGATTTCCAGATAGAAATTATGTTTTTAAAGAGGACGCTCCCCCACAGTTCTTAGGGCAAGGGTTGTAAGCTATGCCCTAGGAGCATATAAGGTTTTTATAGAAAGCTTTGTCGTAGAAACTTCAAAAAGGACTCAATCAACTGGAAATTCAAAGGGCTAGTGCCCTTTTTAATAGTTGAAAGTGGTTGGAGGAAAACTAACCCCCCATCTCACGCCTACCTTTTCCCCAAACACATCCAATCAAAATTTTAAGATAGCCATTTTGTTCAACGTAGTTGAAAATTCAGGAAATTAGGTCTTTGAGGATAACAACCCCCCACATCCCTCAGGGCAAGGGTTGTAAGTTATGCCCTGGGGGCATATAAGGTGCTTATAGAAAGCGTTGTCGTAGAAATCTCAGAAAGGGCTCATTCGATTGGAAGTTTAAATGCCTAGTTTCCTGTTTAATAGTTGAAAGTGATTGGAAGGCAACTAATACCCCTTCCACGCCCACCATTTCCCCAAACACATCCAATCAAAATTTTGATATAGCCATTTTGTTCAACGGAGTTGAAAGTTCAGGAAATTATATGTTTGAGCAGGACACTCCCCCCAATTTTTTTAGGGCAAGGGTTATAAGTTATGCCCTGGGGGCATATATGGTTCTTATGGAGGGAATGCTCGTATAAACTTCAGAGACGGCTCATTTGATTGGAAATTGAAAGTTCTAGTTTACTTTTTAAGCCTCAAAAGATATTGGATGGTAACCAGCTCCCCCCCCCCCCAAACCCATTTTTCCCAAATGCATCCAATATAAATTTTAAGATTGCTATTTTGTTTAAAATAGTTCAAAGATTACATAACACAAGTTCCGGTGTCGACACAACCCTCCAGAGCCCGGGGGCAGGTGTTGTAATTTATGCCCTTGGGGCATATATGGGTCTTATGGAAGGGATGCTCGTATTAACTTCAAAGAGGTCTCATTTGATTGGAAATTAGAAAATTTTAGTTCACTTTTTAAGATCTAAAAGCGATTGGAGGGCACATAGCCCCCCCCCATGCCCTTTATTCCTCAGACCCATCCGATAAGAACCCTGAGACAGTCTTTTTTTAAAAATAGTTCAAAGACCATATAACGAAAATTCCGAGGTCGACACAGCCCCCAGGGCCCGAAGGCAGGTGTTGTAAGTTATGCCCTGGGGGAATATATGGTTCTTATTTAATGAACCAGGGCATGTATGGTTCTTATGAAAGGGATGCTCGTAAAAACTTCATAGAGGGCTCATTTGATTGGAAATTGAAAGTTTTAGTTCACTTTTTAAGAGTCAAGAGAGTTAAGGGCAACTAGCCCCCCTCACGCCCTTTTTTCCCAAACCCATCCGCTACAAATTTTGAGATAGCCAGTTTTTTGGAAATTGTTCAAAAATTAGATAACAAAAACTCCCCCAGGGCCCGAGGGATAGGCGCTGTCAGTGTTGTCCTGGTGGTGTATATGGTTCTTATGAAAGGGATGGTCGTATAAACTTCAGAGAGGGCTCATTTGATTAAAAATTGAAAGTTCTAGTTCAATTTTTAAGAGTCAAAAGATATCCGAGGGCAGCTAGCCCCCCCCTTACACACCCTTTTTTCCCAAGCCCATCCGATAAAATTTTTATAATAGCCATTTCATTAAAAATAGTTCAAAGGTCAGATAAGAAAAATTCCTGTGTCGATGCAACCCCCCAGGACCCGGAGGCAGGCGTTATGAGTAATGCTCTAGGGACATAGCTTAGAACAGCTTCCCTTGGGCCCTGGGGGGTTGTATTGACACCGGAGATTTTCTTCTCCGACCTTTGAACTATTTGTACTCAGATCTCTTCTGACTATTAAAAAGTGAGCTCGAACTTTCAATTTCCAATCAAATAAGCCCTCGCTGAAGTTTATACGAGCATCCCTTTCATAAGAACCATACATGCCCTCAGGGCATAACTTACAACGCCTGCCCCGGGGCCCTGGGGGGTTGTGACGACACCTGAGTTATCTGACTTTTGAGCAATTTTTAACTTAATGGCTATCTCAAAAATTTTTTTGGATGTATTGGGGGAAAAAGGGGCGTGGGGGGCTAGTTGCCCTCCAATCTCTTTTGAATCTAAAAAACTGAACTAGAACATTCAATTTCCAATCAAAAGAGCCCTCTCTGAAGTTTTAAGAGCATCCCTTCAATAAGAACCATATATTCCCCCAGGGCACAACTTACAACACCTGCCCTCGGGCCCTGGTGGGTTGTGTCGACCCCAGAGTTTTCGTTATATGGTCTTTGAACTATTTTTAAAAAAGGCTATCTGAAAGTTCTTATCGGATGGGTTTAATGAAAAAAGAGCGTGGATGGGGGGGGGGGGGGCTAGGTGCCCTCCAATGTCTTTTGACTATTAAAAAGTGAACTAGAACTTTCAATTTCTAATCAAATGAGCCCTCTTTGAATTTAATACGAGTATCCCTTCCATAAGACCCATATATGCCCCCAGGGTAAAATTACAGTGCCTGCCCCTGGGCCCTGGGGGGTTGTGTCGACACCGGAATTTTCGTTATGTGATCTTTGAACTATTTTTAACAAAATAGCTACCTTAAAATTTTTATTGGATGCATTTGGGAAAAAAGGGTTGGGGGGAAGATGGTTACCCTCCAATATCTTTTGAAGCTTACAAAGTGAACTAGAATTTTCAATTTCCAATCAAATGAGCCCTCTCTGAAGTTTATGCGAGCATTACTTCCATAAGAACCATATATGCCCCCAGGGCATAATTTGTAGACCGTGCCCTGAAGACTGTGGGGGGAGTGTCCTGCTCAAACATATAATTTCCAGAACTTTCAACTACGTTGAACAAAATGGCTATATCAAAATTTTGATTGGATATGTTTGAGGAGATGGTGAAAATGGTGGGAAATGGTGATTAAATAGCAATCAATGCAAACAAACATACAATAGGTATTAACGTAAATTAATAAATAAATCTTGAAACGAGTGAAACTTAAATTGAATATGCAAATCAAGCTTGAAACGAACAAAAATCACTGCAGACAAGAGTTTGGGTATCACCTCCTTCTCTCACTGCAAAAGTCTAAGCGTCATTGGCGCTTTACCGAAAACCGATTTTATAACAAATATTTTCTTTTGTACTTAATATTGAAAATAAACATTAAAATTATAGTAACATTTTGAACTGATGAGCTTTCAGCAATTAATATCTTTATACATCAAATATTCAGTTTAATTTATTAGCTCTTTTTAAAGTTGTTCAAGACGAATATAGTTTCACTACAAACAAGTGTTTGGATACTGCCTCCTTCCTTAACTCTAAATAAAAATCAAAAGCCTATTGCGTCATTGGCGCTTCACTGAAAACGAATTATATTACAAATATTTTCTTTTCCAGTTCTTACAGCATTGAAAATAAAAATAAAATTACAGTGAAATAAATTCTTGAACTGCTGAATCTTTCAACAATTAATATCTTTACACATCAAATGTTCAATTTGATGTTGTTTATACTTTCCAAGACTGTTCAAGACGCATATAGTTTTCAGTAAAGAGCCAATGACGCAGTAGGTTTTAGACTTTTACAGTGAGAGAAGAAGGGGATACCCGAACTCTTGTTTGTAGGGATTTTTGTTCGTTTCAAGCTTGATTTGCATATTCAATTTAAGTGTCACTCATTTTAAGATTTATTTATTAATTTATATTAATATCTATTGTATGTTTGTTTGCATCGATTGTTTATCTAATTTCTGTTCGTTTTAAGTTTCATTTGTTTTTCAATAGGAAAATATTTTTTTCGTTTTAAGATTGATTTTCTAATTCAATATAAGCAATACTCGCTTTAAGATCTATTTATTTATTTATATTATTACTTGTTGTATATTTTTTTGCTATGATTGTTAATTTAATTTCAGTTCGTTTTGGGTTTCATTTATTCTTTAATAGTAGTTTCTGGTCGTATTGAGTTTGAATTTTAACAGGCATTTGTATCTGCTGAGCTTAAGTTTAAAATGACCTTTAATTTTCCTTGAAAAACTTATTTTTCAGAAAGTTTTTTTTAATTAATTTTTGTTCGCTTTTGATTGCGAAAAATTTCAAGTTATTACAAATTCCTTATTTCAAAATCAAATTTTTTTTTGTAAAATCAAGTTTTCATCAAAGTATCAAAACTGGTATCAAAGTAACAATATCAAAGTGAAAAAATGGGTTTGTGTCAACCTCAGAGTTTTGATTATAGTTTGAACTATTTTTAACACTATTTTAACACTAAGTCCTTCTTTTTTAGCTCCAATAACCACACCCCTGATTTTACAAAAATACTATTACTACAACAAATAAAGACAGCTCATCTTAGCCTACCATCAAGCCACCTGAAGCTAAGATAGCTGCGCAAGCTCCTCCTGCATCCCAATCTGTTAACAAATTCCTTACTCCCTCTCTTGAAATTCCCATTTTCTTGAAATAGTTTCTTACGGCCTCTTCATACCTCATTAAAGGACGTCCTTGTATCTGCTGAGCTTAAGTTTAAAATGACCTTTACTTTTCTTTCAAAAACTTATTTTTCAGAAAGTTTTTTTTAATTAATTTTCTATTGGGATAGGGGAGCAACTGCCCCCTCCAGGCCCAAGTTTGCTCCCTCCAAATCCAATTTTGCATGAAACTAATATAGCTGCACAAGCTACTCCTGCTTGGAAGGGAAGAGAAGGGAAGAAGGGAAGAGAATCCGTTGACCAAATTTTCACGCTTAAATTAATAATTTAGAAGCATCTGAGTCTTAAGACCTCTTTCGACCTCCGTTTTATAGATTATGAGCAAGAATTTGATTAATTTGGTGAAAAGCTACAATGAAGGCATTATGATTGTCAGGTAACCAGATAAGTTCCTTAAAGTGATTTGCGCTTTGAACAATGTTGCTGCGGTTAAGCTGGGAAGTGGAGCTAGTAGTTAACATATTGTGGAATCAGGGGTTCGGCAGATATGAAATATTTGAAGGAACACATCAAAGACTATGGGAAGACATAGTATCATAGCATATAACATAGAATATAGTATAGGGAAGGTATTTTCTCTAAAACTCGGCTGTACAGATGAAACTTTAGTGTCCTAGATAAAAATGTTGGTGCAATTATCGAAATTTCAGAGGTTTTGAGAGTTTAAGGTGCGAGTATATGTTTGAAAGTCATCTTAAGAAGACTAAGTTAAATAGTCTAGAAAAAAGTGAGGGTTAAGAGATGATGTTAGGCGACTTGAAAATTTATCAATGAATAGCTTTGCCTACCTAGGTGCCACTAGTAAATATGATGGAGGCCTATGAAAAGGAAATAGCCATGGTGCAGGATCTTTTTTCGCAGTTGAAGATGTTTGGAAGAAAAATGTCTTCAAACGAAGATTAGAACATTGGAAGCCACAATATTTAAAGTGATTGAGAATGGCTCTGTAACAAAGGCACTTTGAAAAACTGAGGAAGTTAAACTAGATGTTTTCCAGAACTATTGCTTAATAATTATTTTTCCCTGAAGGAACTTCATGAAAGCAGGGGGGCCAAACAGGGGAAAGGTAGAGGGAATCACTTTCTGTAATTTTTAAAATAGGTTTTTTGGTACTTCTATGAAAAACTTAAAAATAGAGTAAATCTTTAGGTTTTAAAAAATAAATGATACTTGCATTTTCATCTTAAAAAGTGCAAAATACCTTCCCCCTCCCTCACCTAAATCCACCTAAACTGGCACCTGTGCATTGGAGGGGGTAAAGACGGAAGCTTTGAACAGAACTGTTAAGAGGATAAGCCTGCGCAGCTGTGTTGGCCTCTCTCGGCTTTGTGGTGCAATGAGTTGTTAGCACTAGTAGTAGTAACACAGAAATTATGGAAAGTGTTTGCTAGAATTTACGGTTTTATCGTCTCTAGAAAACTTGGAGTAATTAAGCAGGGGAGGGAGTCCACCTATTAAGAGTTCTGAAGCTGCCCGAAAAGTTTTTTTTTTCTAATTTTTGAAATTTTGTATTTTCCATGAATTATTACTGATATTTAAAGTGAGAAAAAATGTTCCAATGCGCTCTCATGTGAGCGCTGTTGGTAAAAAAAAAAAATCGTATTTAGAACTACTAATTCACCATGCAGCCAGCACTGCTTTTGAGTTTGATATTCTACGAGAAAAGGTAACTAGAATACACTAGCTCTTTACTTTATGTTTAATAGCACAAACACTTTTCATTTTTTCACTTGTTCAACTCTTCACCATTTTCGTATTTAGTAGAAACATCTGTAGATTGACAGATAAATAACATTTAAAAAAACAGACATGATCACATGGATTTCTTCCTGGGGGAAAAGAGGTTTGACAGAGCCAGAACTTTGGGACGGAGCTAAAACTTTGGTAAACTCTTTTATGCTTTATATATTCAAATAAATACAAGTAAAAATTGAATAAATTACAGTTCACCTAAAGTAAGGAGAGGGACCCTTTGTGCCATAGTTTCAAAACTGGAGGGAGGGAGAGGATTAAATTAAAGCAAAAAAAAATTAAAACTAACACATTATATTAAAATAAAATGGACATAAAGTCAATCGTAAAAGAGTTAAATAATTTTTTCTACAGATAAATTGGGATCAAACTATGTGGTCTTGAGGCCAGGCAGGTTCTATGTATGTGGGTCAGCGGCATAACTGTGGCGTAATTTCCTCAAAATCCTTGGGGGGGGGGGCAAAGTTGGAGCTGATTTTCCCAAATCAAGACAAAATGACAGTGAAAAATGAAAAATGAGCCATATTGTACTATAAAGGCAAAAATGTGCTAAAAAAAATTGACCTGTTTCTCTGGATGCTTGAAATATGCAGACTTATCTTAGTTTTGACAAGATTTTTTTTTCATCTAGCGGGGTAACTGGGGTCTGGAGGGGGCAGTTGCCCGCCCCATTGAAAATTGTAGCCTCCGAAGGGGCGCCAAAATGAGGTGTGTTGACAATACTAGGATCTATTAATACTGTGTTAGCTTATGGTGTATGTGGGGGGGGAGGGGGTGTGAAATCAATATTGTCCCCAGTTGCTGAAAAACTTAGCTGTGTCTCTGGTGTGGGCGTATCTAAATGAGCCAATAGACTGTTATGCCTATTTTCTTTATATTATTAGTCCATTTGTTTATTTTTATTAACAATTTTACTATTATCACATTTAGTTTTTTTTTGAAAGGTCACACAAGCAAAAGTCGCAATAATTCTCATCATACTCTGGTATTTAGTTGAGAGTGAAAGTTACTAGTCCCTTAAGGTATTGAAATTCAACACCATGAGTAATGGGGAACCATCAGAAGGTGTCATAGACACTAATTTTAGGGGTCTTTGGAAAAGTAATTAAAAGGGAGGAAGTCAGCTATTCCCATCATTAAATTTGCGTCAGAAAATTGACAATCTGTGTGAAGTGTGAACATTGTGTATCAATATCTCTACTAAGGAGAGTCGCAAAGGACGAAAAAAAACCCTTAGAAATTGAGTTTAATTTTATAGCCATGTGGTTTGGGTATTGAAACTAAGAAAATACCCTCTCCTCTCCCCTTAAGTAAAAAAAAAATATACACAGCATCCTCGACCATGTCCTCTTGGGAATACCTAACAGTAATAATTTTTTCAAAAATTTGGGATCGAGACCATATTCAGTTTATTGGGGGTGCTTGAACCCCTTCCACTTTAGAATTTACTTTACTAAGGACAACTTTGCGAAAGTATGGAAAAGGGGATATGAAGAGGGGTACTATCCAAGAATTTGGTTAATGGCAGCCGGGGGCTTACGAAGAAGAAGAAAGAGAAAAGACAAAGGGAAGATTTGCTCAGTGTTTTTTTTTATTTTAAAATTTGTTCTAGCTTTTATTTCTTCTTTCTTCTATGTTCTAATACCACTGATTCAATAAATTTTCTTAGATTACAGTTTTTTGGGTTTGCTAGTTTCTGGAGTTATGGTGATTTCAAAAGACAGCTTGAAGAGCTCTCTCGGGGAGCCTCATTTCATTTCAGGAGGCGTAGAATATGCAATAGAATGTGCAAATAGACACTTATAGACGCTGATGCTCAAGGTTCAAGTTGCCAATTAATTTTCTTTAATTTTCAAGTTGCCAATTAATTTTCAAGTTGCCAATTAAATTTCAGTTGCCAATTAATTAATTAACAGTTAATTTTCAGGCTATAAAGCTGTAAGATACCCATGCATCCCAAGGTAGGTATTCGCAGGTAGCTGGGGTTCCGAGTACTCAGCAAAAAGCCTAGCTGGTGTATAAGAGAATCTAGCTACAAAGACTGGAAGATGTCAGACTGAAAATATAATTATTTTCAAACTTATGCTACTAGCACTGTTCCAACAATTTAACGAATAAAAGATCTAAAGCCGAACTGGCCAGCCATGACAAAAACAAAGAAATGAATATAAAGACGACAAACGGGTCTATGGTCAGTAAATTAAAGCGAAGAGAAACAACAAAAATCCAACAAATATTTCGCCCGTATATAAGAAGGTAAAAAAAACGTCTTGAGTGTAAAAAAAGAAACTAAAAACTAAAACTAAAAAATAGAAAACAGGATATGATAATCTGTCTGAAAACTTACCGCCAGTTGTGGCTATTATTAGAAATTGGAGCCAACCTTGCTGGCCAGCTCACGAATATCCCCCTTAAATCTGAAACGAGCTCTTCAGTATCTGGCTGCAATAGCCGGGGAAATATTTCCATAAGTTTAAAAGGAAATATAAAATAAACTGACCATCGCCGATAGAGTGGCTGTACCACACCACTCCTAAAAAGGCTAGGTTATTTTAAATGATGGTTCTTTCACACTATGCAATGTAACATTTCAAACTAGAGTGACTCAAGACTTTGTGCTTTGTTATGTAATTTTACGGACCAAGTTTTGGCCATAAAGTAGGCTGTGCAAAGTACTCTCGAACTCTACTAAGAAGTTTAAATTACTTAAGTTTAAGTTAAGTTAAGGAAAAGTAAGTTTAGCCGAAAAAACAAGAACTTCTGCGTGAGAAGCTAATGAATTGTGAAAATAAATCTAATAAAGTTTTCATAAAAATCGTTTTGCACTTTATCAGAGGTTGAGCCTCCACCTCCATTCCGCATTTGAATTTTTGAATAGTTTGCTTATGACGAATGTGATAACTTCGTCATGTCATAGACGATGATCATGATAGTTTTATGAATTTTTACATTACTTTTGTGTGAAAGGACTTGTTTAAGCGTGAACGGATATGCTTAACGTAACGCAACTTATCCCCTTAGCGTAGAATATTACGTACGTAGTGTGAGAGCCGCTCGATGCTGAAACAGCACATTTCCCGTATAGAACTCTAGCCACCTCTAATACTTCCCCCTTCTTTGGATACAATGGAACAAAAATTACTGAATTCGTCTTCGAGAAATCCAGAAAACAATGTCAATCGTAGATTTACTGAATTCCGCTCCATTATAAACTTTGTTATGAACGTCAACTTCGAGTTGAATCGTTCAGAGACTATCAAGGGCGAATCTCCAGCATTTTGATTGGGGCGGGGGGCAACAGAGTCCATATACGGATAGTCAAGGGGCATGGGCTATATAATAATTTTCATTTATCCAAATTATTGGAGAGGGCAACTGCCCCCCCCCCCAAACGACACCCCTAGAGACCATCACGTTTAAGTTCACTTCGTAAGTTTTTATTTTAGATTTTAGCACAATAAAGCACAATAATGTGCTTTCGACAAAACTGATATATGAGGATATACCCTTAAAGGAAGGGCTAATAGCCAAAAAATAAAATTAGTCACTTTTTGTAATTGAACGTTAAGTCTTTTTTAAGAAGGGATTTCCTGCAAATTCAAAAATAAGCAAACACCTAACATATCGTGAAGAGTGTAGCAATAGAGGATTTGTAAGTTAAAGTTAAAGCAAATATGTTTTTTTACTTAACCTTTTCCAATAGTTGGATAAAAGACTATCGGTTTGCTTCCAACTGATGGGGCGTAGCTATAACACCATCTTAAGTGGTGTAATAAAGATTGTAAAGGTTTTGCATATTAAAAACACGAGTTTTTAACCTGGTACTGGTTCAGAACTAACAGACACAGAGATTAATTTAAAAAAAAGTTTTTCCGAGGGAAGTAAAGAGTGAAGTTGAAACTTAAAACGAACAAAAATTATTCCTTCCCAGCATATCTAACATATATAAATAAAACTATTGCAAATAAATCAACTGGTGATATTTCCCTATGTTTGTAGGATTACAGAAAATTAGCGCTTTACTGAAAACACAAAAGCCAAGTATAAAAAGAAGAATATTGATTTAGGAGTCACAAGTAAATACGTAGCCTCACAACAACAAACTAATCTATAACGCTTTTCGTAATCTTAAAGGAACTGGGATATCAGTAATTTTCAGTATACAATTAAAATTATCTTAAAAACTTAGGCATAAAAATAATAAGCTTACAGTCAAACAGCAAAATAGCAAAACAGCAAAATAAATAATGGATTGATTTATCGGGTAACATCTTGGTCTCACCTAGTATTGCTCGAAATGAAGAACATATCAACCATAATATGGACTCGGGAGATAGTAGTAAGTCGTATAAAGGTTTGAACCCTACGCCTGAGGCATAGATATGTGTGTGTACTTTAAACGAATTGGGGTTACCAGGGTCATTTGCAAAGAGGTATCATTTCTATAGAAGGTATAGTAATTTGAAATATCATGTGGAATTTGCTTGAAGGTATATACTTTGCGTACGTGCCCGTACCAAACAGGTTTTTCTGGTAGTCCTATTCTACAGGTCATTACACCTTTGCCAAGAGGAGCGAGTATAACTTGATTGGTGATTAGGATTTGAATAAAAGGAATAGTTTTCTTTACAATTCATATTAGTAAGAGAATTGAATTCAAAGAGAATAGTTTATTTGCAAGGATATTAGTGAAAAAAAAAATGAGTGGTGCATTTACACTATTGGAGATTAATGATGGAACCGACAGCAGCAGCAGCAACGATATACGAGTACCTAATGTAGCTGTGGAAATAACCGCTGGCTGTAGACTATGTCTTGAATGGGACATTATGTATTTGAGATACGTGATATCATTAAGCAAATTTAAGCAGGAGGAGCAACTATGCTTTGCTGGAAAAGTGAATATTATCCATATAAATAAACTTCGGTCAGCATTAGATGTCCTATCGAAATATATTGATGAGAACAAAATGCATCAGTGAATATTATTATTGTAGTTATGTTCAATAAAAATGTTTCTAAATCAATGGTATTTTTTTTTCTTTCTATAGTAGACAAGCGTATATTTTCTAGAGTAGAAAAAAGAAATTCTGATTAGTCTGAAGTTGGTTGTGAGAGAGTTAGGACTAAAAAAAAAAATGGATAGATTCGAGAAAGATCGAATCATGAGGAATCTAGTTCATATGGAAAAACATTTAATTCTAGATGATGATTTTCTAGAGTTGTCTATTCTAAGGAAGATATTTTCTCGAGGAATGCTTGTCGATATAATGAAAACTGATTCTCCATCATTAGACTATTGTATGAAGCTTCTACAACGTGGTCCAAATGCATTTACACAATTTATTGATATATTGATCACGACACGACAAAATGATATTGTGGATATGCTTTTAAACATTAGTTTAGAAATTTAGGACTTTTTTTCATAAGAAAGATGGTGCTCAAGGATGATTTACTCCTCTCTCTCTCTCAGACAATTTTTTTTTTGTTGCTAGCTCAGTTTCATTGTGGCAGTGAGAGCGTTAACACATGACAAAATGTTCCATACATGTCCGTTATGTATGTACACACAGGGCAGCTGGTCATCATGTGAGAATTGCACAATGATTGAGGAGTATGATGAAAAGTGTAGATTATGCAACCCGTGTAAATTGCACAGAGGATATGCTGTACAAATTAAAGGTTGTAATTCCTGTCTTGAAGAGGTGTGTGACTCTCATCCTAGAGGTCACCTATGTTCCAATTGTCATTATGATAAATGCAAGCAGTGGGAGAGTACATATCCCGGTATGATTGGAAAGAATCCTAACCGTGATTTTAGTTTATTGCTACGAGATTGGTATCGTCGTGGTTTTAGATTGTTCTGGGAGGAGGAACCGGGTCAACGATTCAACTGTTGGAACAACAAAAGAATATGGTTTCTACGTCATCATTGTGAAGACACTGGGTGTTATGATTATAAGCCCACTGATTTTTATTTGGCTGTGACGGAATGTGATTCGACACTTGAGGACACTGTTTGTGAAATTGCTTCAAATAGGCAAATTGAAACATGTGAATTCTATAGAATGAATGAGAATAGTATCATTGACTATACAAAGAGATATGACAAGAGTGAAGTCACACTCTACTGTAGAAAATGTGACCCTGACATTGCACTACATCAGGATCAGTACACTGTGAATTCAGACAATCTACCTGCACTAGTTGTTGTCGACAAATACCTAGTAGTGGATGAAACCTAAAGAGTAGAAAAGTCGTTTTATCATGTATATAAATTTTTTTATTAATAAACAATTTCACATACATCTTTAGAACATTTTATTCTTAGGGCACTAAAATCAATATTAAATACACTTGTAAGTATATTCTCCACTAGAAAGTCGTTCAATTGAGGTAAGTCAACGTAGATGTTGAGAAACTGGTTGTAGGTGTAGCCACGACATCTGAACATGAAAAAGAGTAGTGCATGAAAGCCACATGTCTTAGTCGTTAAATCCTGTACTCTTCGTTGATTTTGAATAATGGTTTTCCCACTGCTTTCAATAAAGTTGCTGATGTATGGTGCGTAGAATTTATACGATAGGCCAAGAGGATCAAAAAATTCAATATTCTTTGCTGTTTGAAAGATGCATAGCCAATGACCGGTCTTCAAAGTCGATGGACTGCTATTAACAATGATTAGGATATTGTTAACACTTGGAATTTTTTCAATGAAGTCCGAAGGTATGCAATAGGACTTGTACTGGGACATGTATGGATCCATACTAAATACGTTGATTATTCGGTTTGTGTTCATGGTGCTAGGTCTAGTAGAACACTGCCGTCGGGCGTGATTTCCCAATATGTTTCAAATTGACTCAGTGATATTAGCGTGATACTCTCAGTCAGAACATTGGCAAATGTACACTCTAAACGTACATTCCCTGTTCGTACTATGGTCATATCCTGTGTGCCTGACAAATCCAAAACAATAACCCCATGATTTTTTGAAAACATTGAATCGGTTATTCCATTTTCAAATAGTTGAGAGTCATGATCTAGGGATTGCATGGTCAACTCGTACAGAGTTCTATAGGATTTTTTGTCAAATGATAGAGTGTACAGTGGAATACCATTCACTTTGCACACAAGGCTAGATAGACCGAAAAAATTAAAATCATGGGGGGATTCAGTCCAGGATCCAACGGCACTGCCACTCTTCACAAAGGCCAAAGCCAATTTTGATGGGATTTCTCCATTGATAAATGATGAATCGCTATAGCTACGAGAGCCGGTGGCAATGTGACGTTGATTGGTGATTGTATGGGGGACAAGAAGTTTAATGTTGTTGCCATTGGCTCTTAGCTTTTCCACTGCCAATGCAACAGAGCCCATAACCTGTTGTTTTCGGACGTGGAGAATTGCCGATGTGATAATGACATTTGCATCGGGTGCTGCAGGAAGTGTTTTTCTCAAAATGAAATTCGATGGTGCCATCTGTAACTTTATGTCAATCTTGACATTGGGGGGTAGCCATTGGGATATATTGAATATCTCATGATTTAATTTTCCAACTAGATGATACTCCTGGGTCACTGCAGTAGTCAACTCACCGTCAGTATCAACACCTGTTCGATATTCATAGCCCAATGATTGTCCTCTCATCTCCTTGTACGCCTTTGGTGTCATCATCATAAATTGTATGTAGCTTGCATAGTTGGATAAATTATTGCTAGTGCTCACCAATGTTCCATTAATAAATACATTAATTTGTTTGAATAGGTTGTGTAGAATACAGTTTTCATAGGAGAGACCATCGCCGGCATTCGGAGTTGTATTATCTGACTTTTTCTTCACCACAACATTTAAATCAATAAATGTTGACGACAAATCAATGAAATAGTCTTCATTGGAAAATATTTGAAAGTGTATATTTTCCGAGAGGGGTTGTTGAGGGTGAAATTGTTCATAGTAGCCATACTTGACGCTGACATCAACATTTTCAGCATTGAATAGATTCAATGAGGAACTGATTGATGGATATGATTCCTTGTGAGGTAGATAAGTCATCTTAAGAGAAGAAATCCTTCTTTGATCTAACAATATTTTTCTTTTTCTTCTTCTGTTGCCTATTGGACTTCGTTGTTTTATTTCTCAAAGTCCTTGTTGATGTCCTTTGCTTCCTGCCTGGCTGGAGACTGATGAGTGAATGACGCGAACGCATCCTTTTCAATCCCTCCCCATTTTGTCTAGATTTTAATTGTTCACCAACGGCTCTTGCTGAAGATCTAATATTTTCCTTAACACTCTCCTTGAAATTCTTGCCCGACCCCCAGTCCTGTAGTGTGGAGGCAGCAAAATTTGATGCAGCAGGTACAAGATATTTTCTGGCAAGGGGTAGTGCAGAACGAAATAGCCTAGCAAACCAGCTACCAAGACCATAGCCAGACATTGTAGTACGCCCCTTGTAGTAGTCCAATCCATTGCCTATTTGACGTGGACTCAAAGCACCAACATAACAGTCAATATCGGGACAGACAAATGGAATTCTTCTATTGTTCATTTTTTAGGTTATTGTACCGTCGTTGTCGTTGACAATGGGTCGAAAATGACATGTAATCACTGCTAAGCCTTTTGAAATTGCTATTGGATCACCTAATTCAGTTCTTAGTGTTAACTGACAGAGTTCCAAATAGGAAGTGTTTACGGGAATATACTGAAGATGCTTTATATTGTAGTGGTGAACATGTTCTTGATTGGTTTTTCGTTCAAGAACTCGTAGGAGGGGAACATTTGAATTACCAACCCGAGATGTTTCCACAAATGAAGCGTAGAGAAATATACAAGTGTCCGTGGAGAAGCTGGGTGCATAGTCTGCATAGATAACATGGTCACTACCACTGAAATTTTCTGTCTTAATAATACGGTTTTTAAAACCAAGAACCTCACGTAAATTCTCATTGAGGAAAATTCTTTCATTCTCAAATGGATTGGTAATATAAATTCTCCTTTGTTCCGTCGAGTAATTGAAAGTGAAACCACTTTTTATTCGACTTGCAATTTTTTTGTTGATAACTCGACACAGTTCATGCATGTTATTGTATTCCCTGTAGGGGATGTTAGCAATAGGGTACTGATTAGAGTCAAAAGTTGCCATTGCACCTTCATCACCGAATTCAAACGGTCGTATTTTTATTTCATATTTACGATCCTTTCTCAGGATGTCATAGGTATTTTTGAGAATACAGTCGACAAGAGCCACTTCATATGCACCGTCAAATTTGACGGCGGGGGAGAGTTTTGTCCAAAAATCACTTGTCGTATTCAAGTCATTGTAGAGAGGATCGGAAACGTTGGACATGAAAGTTACATAGAAATCATTGGGCATTGTCAATATCTTCAACACCGATCCAAGAATCAAAATCAGAGTTGTATCCTAGCCATCGAACAAGTAACTGTTTCTTACCCCCACGAGTACGTCTCTTTAATATCTTTTCAATTTGATAGATTTCACTGGCATTTTTAACTTTTTGTAGTTCATAGTCATAAAAGCCGCCGAGAATCTCCTCATCTTTGGTATCACGCAGGCGATAAGTTATGGGTTTAGTGTCTAGGATTTTTGCCACCTTAAAAAGTTCGGTGGACCACAAGTAATTCCCCTTTTCAAAAACATTAGTTGTTCTATTAATTCGGACAGTATCACCAACATTGAATTTATTTTTCTTCTTCTTGACAGCCGACGATTCATTGGAATACTGTTTAAGAAAGGTGTCAATTGTATCATGATCAGAATGATGAACTTCCATTGGCGTAGAGTTGGACAATGATCGATGAGGTCGTTGATTATAAATCAACATGATTTTACCAAGATCATGAATAAAAGCCGATGTATTTTTCAATGTACAATATCTTGAAATTAAAAGTCGAATAGTTCTTATCAATCGTTCGGCCAATGCAGCCTTTATAGGACTGTGACTATGATAGAGCAGTGTACTATATTTCTCTAGTACTTTTGCAACATGGGGATTAACAAATTCACTACCGCGATCCGTTTGAATTTTTTTATACGTATCCTGTTGGAGAATACTTTCAATGGCCTGAGCAACTTCAACGCCTCTCTTTGATCGCAATGGAATTGCATATGCATAACGACTATAAACACTGATTGCAAGTAGAATGTACTTGTACGGTGTATTGTGACGCCGTTGAAGCTCATCTAGAGTCAGGAGATCTGCTTGCATTATATGCAATGGGTAAAAGGCTTTAGTTTTTCGATATTGATTGGCACGAAGTCTATGATTTCTATGCAGAGTGTAACTTGATTCATTCTGTAGATAGTCTTGTACATTTTTAGTGCGAACACCAGTGACTTTGGAAAGAGTTGTGGGGGAACTTAAACTCCCCGCCTCACCAATATTTTCATAAACACCTTTCAGAACTTCAACCATTTTGAACGTAAACACGTTGTGTAACGACCGCTACCCTTTTGTATACTGGCCATTGGTGGTGGTGGTGATGATGACTTGATACGTCTTCGCTTTTGTCTAGCTATCAGCGGTGGGCTAGTATTTTCCAAAATTGATTTAAAATCTTCTTCTTCAAGTTCATTTTTTAATGGTGTCAATGTTGTTGTTGATGATGATGACGATGATGCATGTTCATTTAATTTTTTTAGAATTTGTCTATTGCCAATAAGACTTTTGGGGAAGTTTAATGTATTTAAAAAGTTGTATAGATGAGTGTCAAATGATAATAGTCCTTTACGATTTGTAACCATATCATAGATTAAATCAAGTAGATTATAGCTCTTGCCCTGAATTATAATCCCTGCCCCATTGCTCTCAACTTGAATGTGATCACTTTCCAAGAGATAGGCTAGGAGTCGTTTACTTTGTTCACGATATGAGTGGGGCATTAGATTTCCAATTTTCAATACAATTGAATCCAATTCCTCCTTCTTCAATTGTGTTCCAGCAGCAGCAGAATCCTGAGGAGATGATTCTTTTTTGGGATCAGCAGCAGCAGCAGCAGCAGTGGGCTTCGACCGATAGGACTTGTGTTTGTCCACTCGGCGAAGTGCATCTTGAAGTAAAAGCAGTTTTTTATCATCCTCAATATTTTCATTGTCAAGGAATTTACTCAGATTGTTCTCAAAGTGTTCGACGGGTGAGAGAGCGAGTTCTATTGGAGTCAATTTATAGGGTTTTGCCATTCTCTCTCTCTTTTAGAGAAAACTGTTTACAAGTCCTGCAATTATTGGCAGTAAAAGTGTGAAAAAGCTACCGCCCGCCTGAAGAAGTCGTTTCCTTTTGAAATTCTTTCCTTTCTTTTTAGAGGCCAATGTACGTACAATGGAACGATGTTGCTTTGCCTGTTGCTTAACTACTTCTGGCACTTGAACATTACCCTCGATCAAATTTAAACAAAGTTCGGATATTAGATTAATGAAATCGTTGTCAATACCATGTTTGAGTATTGCTTTCCTAAGCGGAGGTTTTGAAGTGCTTAGAACTGAAAACAAATGTCTATTTTCATGTAGTTTCTTCAGTGTCATGATAGCAACTAATAGGTCTTTTTAGTGTTCACGGGGAGATATACTGTAATTTCATTGTCAAAAATATCTGTGACTACACGCAGATCCTCGGGTGTATTTTGATTAAGATCCAATAGGATGTAGCCGTAGGGTTTATTAGTTGCCTGATTGTATGCTGAGAGCAGAAATTTGGGGGCTCCCGGGTAGATTTGTTTATTGAGAGTTATTAGCGAGCTAGAATCACGAACAACTCTGTAGATGATATAGTAGGTGCAGTTCAATGCAAGTGTTCGCATACATTTGCTCTGATGAAAGAGATTGTGTAGAACCAGGGTAACGGAAATCTGTTCATGATGAGAGCGAACAGTGAACAGTTGTAGCATTTCCTGGGACCATTGTTCAATAGATTCAGCCAGATCGTCAATGATCAACCAAGAGTTTTGTTCAATAATGCTGAAAACATCAAGTCCCTGTATGAATTGTATCTGCACCAACCCTGTCGTGGCAGCAATTGCTTTTATTTTATCATATGACTCCTGCCAAATACTATAGCAATAGTAGATTTTTTTCGGCTTTTCCACAAACATTTTATCACAATTTTTAATTATTTTAGTTAAGAGTGTTGTTTTGCCCGACATTGACGGTCCACACAGAAACGATCTGAATGGTGTTTTAAATTGATACATGTTCCCTTCAACAGTTCACCTGGACAACTAACTGTAGACTATGGCTGTCTAATGACTAAATAATTTCCCTATTACTACTACTACTACTCCGTTCAAGAATAATAATAACGAGAAGAAGAAGAATAAAGAATAATATTTTCTTTTATTATATACATAAAAAAAAGGTGACAATACTTTAAAAAAAAAAACTACATTGAAAAAGGCACATTAAACATGAATAAAAAAAATACACTTTTTTTTTAATTTATTTATAATAAAAAAAATACAACATTTACATAACCAATAGAAAAAAAAAACAAACACTTAAATAAATACACTTTTTTTCTGTTTATTTATTTATAAAAAATACAACATTTATTGGAATAATGCGCACTTGAAATATCACTTTTACTTACAACATTTTAAATTTTGGGGTCCCCCCCTCCCCCCCCCCGGGGGCGGCCGCTGCAGCGGCCGGGGCCGGGAAGCGCCGGGCGCCGGGGGGCCCGCTGCGGCGGGCCCGGGCCGGGGCCGGCATTAAATACTGGAAATTGATCTGCCTTGCAAACACACACACACACACATTGAAAATTGATTGTGATAGAAAAAAAAAGAATTAGAAAAAAAAACCTAATTACCCACAAAAAAACCTAATTACCCACAAAAAAACCCTCCCACCCAATTTATACTTTTTCTAGTGAATTTAAGTTAATTTTTTTAGACCGAGTTGTTTTCTGTACTCTGTACATTCAACTCGGTCTGAAATTAAATAATGACCGTATGGTAGTACCTTCACACCATCCTCAAGTACATAGACTTTGTCCGATATGGCAGACATGGCGTTTTTCTCAACTCTAACTGTGTAGTTTTTAAATTGTAAAGAGCGAATCGCCATGACTTTCGCCCTTGGCACTAAACTACGTTCCACACAGTTTCTATACACACTCATGTCGAAATTATTTTTTACAAAGTGTGTAGGTACCCCCTTGCAAACTTGTTTGATATCCTTGCCGTGCGTTTCCACACAGTATACCTTCGGTCCAGGAAACACACCACTGGATATCAGATCGCTACCCGTTTCAGATTTTAACATTAACAATTGATTTGGGGCCTGGCGTTTCACTAGCTCTGGGTAGAGGGATTCGTCCCAATTAGTGTAGTCCATTCGTGAGCTAATGTACTCGCCATTTTCCAAATCATTCAATAGATTTTCAGTTTTGACTTTTAACAGGAGTGAATCAGTGTCCCCGTAGTACACTTGAACTTGTCCCTCAATCGGCCACTGTACCTTGCATACATTATAATAAAATGACAACATGAGTTTCTTGGATATTTCAGTTATTGCACTTCCGCCTGCAATATTTTTATTTAATACAATGTTTCTTTTCTTGCGATGTAGGAGCACCATATTGGAGTCTACGATTGTGAACGATGTGAAGTTTGGATCCGCAATGATTCGAGCACAATCTTTGGGGTTGGTTACAATGTCACATCGACTTCTGTGTCGTACGCTCTCGCACATTTTACCGAAAGCTGAGTTCAAAATGAGTTTATAGACTTCTTTTTCAACTTTCGTTTTCGCTTGTGAACGCTTACTGACAAAGGTGTCAATAAACGTTTTCATGTAAGGCTTTTGATCAAATTGGAGGGCTCTATGAATCTTTGTGACCTTGAAACCATTGGACACCATCCATTTCAATAGCACGTGATGAACAACGATATTCTGTTTCGGGTTGAGATCGGCAATTAGTTTTTGTTTTGAAGGTACCCAGTGCATACTCCCGTCCTCTACTAAAGATAAATTGTAGGGGCTCAGAGAGTCCCTACCCACCGGTCTATTTATGCACGGAAAAACAAAGTCTTTTACCGAGTCATGGATTTCCATGGGTATTTCACCGTCAATCTCAAAAACCATCCCTGTGCCCCATTCTCCTCAACACTGGCAATGTCGGGGAAATTCGAAGCACAGGGATTGTCAAGCCATTTATAATTGCCACACGGCAAACAGTAGTGAGACATTGCCGATGGGTAAAGAGAATTCATATCCAAAAAAACTGCGTCCGACTTTTCATCGGTGTGCTGTCCACTCGGATCAGTTTTCATGATACGATCCCCGTGAAAAACATACCCACCCCTCATTGATCTCTCTACAAACAGATGCTGATCCACATCGGCGATCAGACCTATTTCTTCTTTGCTGATTTTAAGTATCAAGTCCATCACCAAATGGGGAGTGGAAAAATAATAACCTAAATCCAACCCAAATTCCCCATAGATTTTATCCGTATTTTTGCACACAATATCCAGAAGAGTGAGTACGTCACTGGCCAAGTAAAGTTTACAATAATCCCACCCATTTTTACATCCGCCCTTTGCCCAAACCCTCTTAGCAAATTCGTAGTCGCTAGTGGTGCACTCACTCTCAGTAAGAGAATTGTAAAAAGCTTCAATGGGCGGTAGTGACACCTCATCTAGCCTCGAGCCAGAGTTGTAATAATCATATGGATATATACCCTTACACGTTAATAAATCATACATTTCATCATCGGGGAAGCGCTGTTTGAGGAGGGGGAAGCTATCAAAATTGTCACTTTTCTGCACCTGAATCAATTGACTTAAAGATTTGGGGAAGAAGCTGAAAGAGTCTAAAAAACGGATTTTATTCAGGCACGTGTTACCCTTGTCAACTGTTTTCCACATGAATTCTAGCAGCAGTAGCTTCTCCGATGATTTGGGTATGATATTATATGAAAAAGAACCATCTATCCATGCGTCATCTACAACTCCTCCCTTGGCAATGGGGCCAACGCCGGAAGAACAAACTTTAAGTCGTAATTGGAATTGTGTATAAAAACAGGTACGAAATATTGTTGTCTAACGTTTAAATTGCATGACTGATGGGCTACCCCTCTAAAGTTACTCCCTCCCGATGTAATTTCCTGCCACAAATGATCATGGTCGATCACCTTCCTCCTCCCCCCATTCCCAACACCATCATCAAATTCTCCCTTGCAAACCCAACACATTTTACGATTTTTAATGGCCACTATGTCATCTGGTGATAGGACCATAGGATAGTTTGTATAACGAAGGCGCGAAATTGCACCGTTCGCTGTTTTGACTAGACTGACCAATGCCGAGCGCATGCAGTCTTCACCGTCACTCAACATCTCAACTACCTCCAGCACTTGCATGGTATTATTGGAATCTCGTTGCGCGTGAGCGTGAGAGACCCCTATGGCTTCATGTATTTTAACATGATTTGAATTTGACGGATCGCACACGTCTGTCAGCTTAGCCTCGCAGTCCAAAGCGATCTTATTGCTCTGCAGGAGCGTATTTTGAAAATTTTTAAAACGTAAGATCGCTCTATCTCCGCTTACCGTCTCCACAGCCTGGTATCCATGACGTTTACAGTGTTTCATGTGATGCTTTAACTTTAAATCAGTCCAAAATCTTGAGAGGCATGTTGGACAGTAATAACGTACATTCCGATTTTTACCCTAACTTAGAACCCTACTAATATCCGTAATTGGATTGAAATGACCAATTGAATCGGAGTCTGTGGGTGGGGTGTATAGAAGCCACACCCAATATTCTACTGATTCAATTGAAGGAGCCCGCACTGGAAATAATACACCCTTCTTATCGGAACGCTGACCCTCTTCAAATTCTGTTTCACACTGTAACACCGTGACACCAATCTTTAAATGTGCATTAGCCCGCTCAAAAATATCTATTCCTTTTAGTGTCACGGGATATTGACCATTTAAACAATTAAAATCTACTTTGGGGAACTTTGAACCCTCCCTACCATTAACTGCCATTTTATCCAACTTTTTCTTAGTGGCATCTTTTTGAAGTGGTCTGTATGCCGCAATTAAAAACGCATACTTGAAACACTGCAGCCTCGTATCGAAACAGATTCGTTGTATCCCCCTACACCCCTCTAAATCTGAATGATATTTTAATTCAATTGCCCTCCCTCCCCCATGCCCACCTCTTACAATAAAATCCTTTTTAAACCTACAGATGTTAACATTTAAACTTTCAATAAATAAAACCACAGATCCACTACCCCCCTCGTTATAATTTTCCCACTTACTTTGAATACTATTGGCCCAATTTAGAAAAACCTCCCCATAATTTGATAAATGCGGGTGTATTGCCAACATCTCTGTATGCAAGTATTTCGAATACATCTCACCCGCACTTTCATTTAAAAAAAATATTTTTAGTGCTATTGATGCTTTTAAACTGACCCCCACTCCCCACACCCCCATTTGTTCTTCAAGAATGGCTCGAATCTTATCAGTATATGAATGTGTAATGGCCAGGGGATCTGTTATTATATCCCCCGACACTAGAGAGTTGAAAGGGTCACCGAATTTGGCGCTGTAGACCAATGTGGGATGCAAGGCAGAGTTGGAGAGAAAAAAATCCGGAAGAGGGGATACTGTTGCTGTTGTATTACTACTACTTCTATCTATAGCATTAAGTGGAGTGGTGGTGGCGGGTGACAGAGAATTGTCAATAACACCACTCCCAGTCTGTTCAATCACATTGGGGGGATGTGGCATGAGGTCCCCTAGTACATATTCCAATGTGTTTGGGGACAATTGGTCGAGCCAGCCTGTATTGTCCGCTGATGGAATTTCGTTATGAGGACCCGGTTCAGATTTACTTGTAACATCATCATCTAAATATTCACGCATGAAACTATCTGTCCACCCCGGATCCTCAAGCATGTCAATATCACAGCTTAAGTCATCCAGGCTGGCCATTTCCCCAAAAACATCGTTAAGGAAGCCACTTTCCCACTCCATATTCTCTAGGACCAATGTAGCTTCATCCCTGAACTCTGCTGGTGGTGACAGAATTGGTCCTGTAAATATAGTTGCTTCATCACTCAATGGTGTCGCTGGTGGTGGTGCTATATTTTTAATCTATAGAAAAAAAAAGTTTTATTTTTTATGTAAATTTTTTTTTATAGTTAATAAACTTTGTCAATTTCTCATAGCCATTGTCCCACTATCACTACCACCACCACCTGAACAATTAAAAGAAGAAGAAAAAAAAGTTACATTGCCTTATGTCTTTCATAATGTCAACTGAACATGTTAAAAAATATATATTTTTTTTTAGTCGGGAAAATGTAGTCTTATTCTTAGAAAAAATTAATGGTTTTATTCCAAAAATTTTTTTTTAAAAAACAAAAATGCAAAATATGAGTCCAATTCGATTGTTTGAGCCTCTTCATTATAAGTGTCAATGAAATTTGACCATTGTTCAACTGACGCAGTATGCTGTACGAACAATTGCTCCTCGGCTTCAGTTAATGGACACGAATCCCATATGTCGGGGGTTGGTGGTGCTGTTACTTTCTCAATAATCCGTATTTTCCTGTTTCTTTTGCCAACGGATTTGTTTGACCTGGGCTAAATAAATTCGTATATTGAATTTTTTAAAAGTATAAATGCCACAAAAAGGTATTTTTCAAAAATAGGGGCAATTGCTCCTTATATCTCAATTGTCACCACTACTATCCTAAGCTCCTGCTGGAGCTAGCTTCGAATATTGAATTTTTTAAAAGTATAAATGCCACGAAAAGGTATTTTTTCAAAAATATGGGGGCAATTGCTCCTTATATCTCAATTGTCACCACTACTATCCTAAGCTCCTGCTGAAGATAGCTTCGAATATTGAACTTTGTATTTTTTAAAAGTATAAATGCCACAAAAAGGTATTTTTTCAAAAATAGGGGGCAATTGCCCCCACTACTATCCTAAGCTCCTGCTGAAGATAGGTTCGAATATTGAACTTTGTATTTTTTTAAAAAAGTATAAATGCCACAAAAAGGTATTTTTTCAAAAATAGGGGGCAATTGCTCCTTATATCTAAATTGTCACCACTACTAATTGTCACATCTAAGCTCCTGCTGAAGCTAGTTTCGAATATTGAAATTTGTATTTTTTAAAAGTATAAACCCCATATGTCGGTGGTTGATGGTGCTACCTTCTCAATAATCCGTATTTTCCTGTGTCTTTTGCCAACGGATTTGTTTGAAGTTGACCTGGGCTAAATAAATGCTTGTAAGAGAGAGAAGAACTTTTTTCTCCATCCATATCAACAATTAAAGTGCAATTAAAATGTTGGATGGTCCTTTTTTAGAACCCTCCCTCCCCTCCCCCTCTCCCGGGGAGGACCCTTGGGAACCGGGAGCTTCCTTCGATGTAGGAGGATCGATACCCTTTCGAGTTAGGGGGGGGGGTATCGGACTTCACAACACTGTTCAAATAGAACAACCTCAAATTCTTTCTCGAAAACACCTAAGTGTTTCAATGAAATGATCAAAAACGGCTTCACCCAAATAATGTTTCTTAACATTGCTGCGAAGACATATTTGGAAATTATCAAAAAACCTTTTTCCCTGTGTAAATTGCTTATTGAAGATATACATCTTGCTATTTAAAGTCCGCTTTGCATGCGACCCTACTTAGAATTCAAATCGGATTAAAAAGCGATGGTAGATCTGATAAGTCGCGGATGTATGCAAATGCATTAGGGCAAAAATACCAGTCTAAAAGTGCGCGTTAACTGTATAGTAGCAATTGTTTTCTCTTTCGTTTTTTTTTCAAATAGTTAGTTTTTTTTTTTGTCTAAAAGGAATATTGGAATTTTTGCATTAGAACGCATCTTGGATAGAAGTTACGAGGTAAGGTTTTTTTTTCGTTATAGAAATGCATGATAATCATTCCTTTATACATATACCAGATAATTTGGTTAATGAAAGAAAATGAAATAGTTTTTTAGAAACAAATTTTAAGTTTTACTCATCAAAAGCTATGCCCCTGAGAAAATTTACCTTATTTTTGAAAATAGGGATAGAAACAAAAAAATTATGTATATACTTACAAATTCTGACTGGACTTCTATATCTGAACTCCTTGGCAAAACTTGAGGGGGGTTAAGGTCACAATCTTCAGTAGGTTGAGCTGAGGCATTATATAAGGCAGTCCACTCCCTTTTCAAGTTCCTTCCAGCTGATATGGAGCTAACACGGGGGTCAGAGGTCCCTGTCATTAAAAGATTCGCAGGCATTGGCTGGTCTTGTGTAGTTCTAGTAGCGAATTTGATAACTGAAGGTCTTGTAGCTTGCATTAATATACCTTCGCTATATCGTGCCCTCTTTTCAGAAGGGGGGGTATTGCATGTGTCCACTTCCTTGAAAAAAAATGCATTTTAGGTTTGGGAAAATAATTCAGTTTATGTTAGGCATTTAAAGTAGTGCAAAACATTTTTTTTTTTTCAATAGAGCTAAGCACTTTTTTTTTCAAAAACATCCCTAAAAAGGTTAACTGATCATGATAAAAATCACACCGTAAATGCAGACTGGCCTGGAAGTATTTTCAAAAACACACCTAAAAAAAAAAAAAAAAAAAAAAAAAAGCCGCCGTAAGCTTCAACCTATAGGAGAATTATTTAGAGGTTTCAGCTCCTAAAAACAATAGGCTTCTAAGTATATAAGTACCCTTAGTTCTAGTGTAAGGAAAGAATTTCTTCCTTAACTTAATGATAAGATAATTTCTTTTTTATTATAATAATGAGAAAATTTTTACTCACCAGAAATTGCTTTGAATTATCCATTTTCTATGTAAATGCTTACAAAAAATGTCAGTTGTGTTATGTTCAATAAACTATTCAAAACTGTTGAGGAATCTAATTTGAAACTTGAATATATACAAAAAATAATTAGCTTCTAAAAAAGATACACCGGTTTTTCCAACACGGACCTAACCTAAAAAAAAACTTGTTTGTCATGAAATAGAAATTCAGTTAATTGTGCCAGAAAAAAACTTGAAGCAGAACAGATTATAACCAACCTGTTTGGTACGGGCACGTACGCAAAGTATATACCTTCAAGCAAATTCCACATGATATTTCAAATTACTATACCTTCTATAGAAATGATACCTCTTTGCAAATGACCCTGGTAACCCCAATTCGTTTAAAGTACACACACATATCTATGCCTCAGGCGTAGGGTTCAAACCTTTATACGACTTACTACTGGAGATCCAGTTATTTTTCTCTATAAAATGGAGAATTTCAAGTTGTGATACAAATTTTAAAGCGAATCTGTAGTCTTAATACTAATAAGATTCCTTCATTTCGAACTTGTCTACAAAATAATCATGAAATGGCTTTTTCAGATCCAAAATGACATTCAATCATTGAACTGAGCTCATTGTGCAGAAGTGATGCCAAATTAAACGAAAAAATTAATAAATAAAGCAACAATTTAAAAATACTTTACTTTTATACTGTTTAAAGTGCCCTTAAATGTTTATTTTTACCGTACCAAAACTCTTATATTGTTTCGAGTTTTCCATAAAGCGCTAGTTTTCTGTAATCCTACAAACATAGGGAAATATCACCAGTTGATTTATTTGCACTAGTTTTATTGACATATATTAGATAGGCTGGGAAGTAATAATTTTTGTTCGTTTTAAGTTTCAATTTCGCTCTTTACTTCCCTCGGAAAAACTTTGTTTTTTTTAAATTAATCTCTGCTCTTTTTTGATTAAAATTTAGTTTAGAAACAACACTGCCATGATGTTTTTTGTTTAACGGAATAACTTCGTTTAAAGTTTTAAGTTTAAGTTCGTTTTAAGTTTTAATGTTGCTCCTTAGTTTCAGTTCAAAACTGTTTTCTTATATATAGTTTCTAATCACCTCCAATCTAGGGAAAATAGTGTCGCTTCTTTTTGTATCTTTTTTTTTTTTTTATCAAAAATAGACCTTTAATTTTTTCTTTTAAAAAATTGAACTTAGTAGCACTGAAGAAAGTAGCTTCAGGCGAGTAGCTTCGACACAAAAGTTAACTTAGCGGACAGGTTTGCGCATCGACATGCTTGTGGGAAATTTTGCTAGCTCAACAGAAATGTGCCTTTAGGCTTATGGAGTTATTTGACCTGTCCTTAAATAGATTAAATAAAAAAAAAAACAAGTTTTTTTTTAACTGAAAGTAAGGAACGGCGTTAAAACTTAAAACAAACAGAAATTATTCCGTATCTGAAAGGGGCTGTCCCCTCCTCAACGCCTCGCTCTTTACGCTAAAGTTTTTCATTGTTTAAAAAAATAGAGTTGTGAGAATGTCAAACTTTAGCGTAAAGAGCGAGGCGTTGAGGAGGGGACAGCCCCTTTCATATATGAAATAATTTCTGTTCGTTTTAAGTTTTAACGTCGTTCCTTACTTTCAGTTAAAAAAACTTTATTTTTTTATTTAATTTTTTGAACGTTTTTGAATTAATGCAGGTTTTGATTTTGGCTCACCGTGCATGAATAATAAAAAAAAATGAATATTAATTTTACTTTTATTTGGTTAAATGGCTTTCTTGAAACCTGTTTAATTTTATTTACGAACGTTTTTATTAGTAATAAATATACGTAACTTACGAAGTAACTTACGTAACGAACCTCTATATTCTTATATTTTTAATACGTATATTAGAGGGTTCGCCCCCTAGTCAATACCTTGCTCTTTAAGCTAAAGTTCGAATTTTGTTCAAATCCTTTAAAAATGACCCCTTAATCACAAATGCCGTTAATTAGAATAAATTGCTCTTATGAAAGCACTAAGTAATCTTTGGCTTAAAGAGCGAGGTATTGACTAGGGGATGAACCCAATCATATACGTAATGTTTTCTGTCGTTTTAAGTTTTGATGTTGCTCCTTACTTTCAGTTAAAAAACTTGTTTTTTTATATATAATTTCTGATCTTTATTTAAATAATGCTGGGAAATCCGGCGCCCCCTTCATAGCAATGTCCCTTCTCCCATGAAAACTTCCTTCATGGTAAGATCCTCCCACATAACCCCCGACCCACTCCCCCCCCCACTACCAGGAAAAAATCCCCTCTGAAAACGTCTGTACATTTCCCAATAACCAATACTATATGTTAACATTGGGTAAAGTTCATAACTTTCAGCCCTCCCCCCGGGGACTTCAGGGGATTAAGTCATCGTAAAAGGCATAGTTATCATATTTTCGACCATGCTGAACAAAATTGCTATCTCAAAATTTTGATCGGGTGACTTTGGGAAAAAAATGAGCGTGGGGGGTCTAGTTGCCCTCCATTTTTTTGTGACTTAAAAAGGGCACTAGAACTTTTAATTTCCGTTCGAATGAGCTCTCCCGCGATATTCTAGGACCACTGGGTCGATACGATCACCCCTGGGAAAAAAACAAACAAAACAAACAAATAAACACGCATCCGTGATCTTTCTTCCTGCAAAAAATGCAAAATTCCACATTTTTGTAGATAGGAGCTTGAAACCTCCGCAGTAGGGTTCTCTGATACGCTGAATATGATGGTGTGATTTTCATTAAGGTTCTCTAACTTTTAGGGGGTCTTTCCCCCTTTTTTTGAAAATCAGCCAAATTTTCTCAGGCGCGTAACTTTTGATAAGCAGGACTAAACTTGATGAAACTTATATATTTGAAATCAGCATTAAAATATGATTCTTTTGATGTATCTATTGGTATCCAAATTCTATTTTCTACAGTTTTGGTTACCATTGAGCCGGGTCACTCCTTACTTACAGTTCGTTAGTTACCACGAACTGTTTGATAAAGCCATTTATTACTTACAAATGAATCGAAATTTAAAAACAGATCATTTCTTGTGTAGGTACGATAAATGATATTATAAACTAAGTTTGTTTTCATTTCAAAAATTTTGAGAAGAATTACCAGAAGTCTCCTACAGAACTGTTTTCATTTGTTTTTCTTCCTCTTTGGATGAACAATCTTGCGAATGGAGAGAATATTACAGCAGAATTGTCAAGTAAATAATTTGAATAAGTAAGTGTAACAATAAGTAATTCTTCTTTTAATATATAACTTTGAGTGATTCCAGAACCACATGCCTACACTTCTCCAACCACTAAGTGGTAAGGGGTTGGGGTCAGGAGCGTAATTTCCTATGGGACAGAGGGAGCAACTGCCTCTCCCAGACCACAGTTTTCCCCCAGACCCCAGTTCCCGCCAAGTGAAATTTAGTTTCTCTAAAAATGTTCTCAAAACTAAGATAAACCTGCATAATGCAAGCATCCACTGAAACAGGTCAGTTTTTATTATTACATCTTTAACTTTTTTATTACTATATGGCTCGTTTTTAAAGTTTTCTGTCATTTTCACTTGACTTGGAAAAATTGGCTCCAGATTTTAAACTCCCCGCCCCCCACCCTACAAAGGATTTGATAAAATTACGCCATACGTTAGGGTATGGAGATAGTCTTCTATTAAGAATTTCGTCGCAAACCATTAACTGGATGACCTCTATTCCCTTTTGAATCAAATTCTTGACAAAATACCTTCCCGGGACATGTTTAAAAAAATGAGCGCATCACATTTTATAAAAACAGTGAAATTGTCTGAAAATTATCATACAGAAGGGGACAAAACCATGATTAAAAAAAATAAGAATCGAACCCAAGAGACTCTAATTGGAAGTCCAACGCTGTACTAACCGAACCACGCCTCTACTAATCTGATTTGATGTATTGGTGTTGTACCTTAATTGCGTAGCTTGTTAAGGGGGCTTGGAGGAGGAACATATGGGAGGTGGTCTTGCAAACCTCCAGTGAAGGGTTTTTGACCATAATTATTGCAATGATGATATCGTTTTATACTTCCAAGCTTTTTAAACAGTTCGAGGTGACCCGGCTCAATAGTAACCAAAACTCTAAAAAATGGAATCTTGAAATCAATAGATAAATCAAGCCTGAGAAAATTTGCCCTTCGAAAAAGGGGAAAACAACCCCTAAAAGTCATAGAATCTTAATGACAATCACGCCCTCAGATTCAGTGTATTAGAGAACCTTACTGTAGAGGTTTTAAGCTCCTACCTGCAAAAATGTGGAACTTTGTATTTTTTACCAGAAGAAAGACCACGGATGCGTGTTTATATGTTTTCGTTTTCCCAGGGGTGATCGTATCAAGAATTTCGTATCAAGAAGGTCCTAGAATGTCGCGAGAGGGCTCATTCGAACGGAAAATAAAGTCATAATGACCTTTTTAAGTGACCAAAAAAATTGTAGTGCAACTAGTATCACTTTTTACAAAAAAACTGCCTTAAGTTATGGTCACCATTTTACCATCGGAGACTCTTGACCATTCTACAATAGCCACAGTAAAAAGCGCAACTTCATTTCTCTGGTGTGGGCACCGATTAATGAACAAGTGCCACTTCATTATTGTATTTTGGTTTTTCTTTTTTCCACAGCTATTAAAGTAAAGAGCGAATATTAAAGCTTATAATAACTGGATATTACTAGGAGTCGAAAAGTTTGCAAAAAGTTTGTAAAAGTTTGTACTTTCCTAGAGACCAGCATCATCAATTTATACTTAACAGAAAAAGCTACCTCGGATGAGTTCAAAACTCGACGCCTTAGGATTCCAAGGCTTACGCTCTACTGATTCAGCCGCCGACGCTTCTATACTTTGAAAAAATATACAGTTTGACACAATATCGAAAAAGAATTACATAAAGGACCGATACAATTCATTATAAATTGGGCCTATGCTAGTTTCATCGACTTGACTTAAAGCTCTTGCTCGGCAGCGTCGCCAGCGTAGAGGGAACCAGACGCCAGCGTCGTTAGTCGTCTCCAGAGTGGCCTGTTTTGGGCGAGGGTAGGAGCTTCGCTGGGGTCAATGCCCCATGCTGTGATTCAATCGCGGATGATATCTGCCCATCTCATACGTGGTCTACCTCTGGGGCTTTTCCAGCCGTTTGCGGTTGGATCGAAATCAAATATAAGTCGGGTAGGTGTTTCAGTGGATAGGTGAAATAAATGACCGTACCAACGCAGCGAGCGGAACTCAAGCTGTTCGGACAGGGGTGGTAATTTAAAGGACCGGAGGATATCCATGCTCCGTACCCTGTCGAAGCACCTAACGTGTTCAATTTTGCGGAGGTGTTTCTTCTAGACAGCATCTACCTTCATCATCTGTGACTGCGTCAAAGACCAAGTCTCTGACGAGTACAACACGACACTTGCTACCGAGACAGAGTAGATACGAGCTTTCGTGAGACGGCTGATCTGGGGTTTGTGGAATATTGTTCTCAGTAGGCGGCCGAAAACGGCGTTCACCTTTGCCACCCTTGCTTATATCTCTGCATCTAGATTTCCGTTTGAGCAAACAATTGAACCAAAGTAGGTGAACTGCTTGACTATCTCAAGATCTTGGCTACATACTTCTATACTTGTCAGGGGGCTGCATGGTGTCTTGTCCACAGGTAATATTTTGGTCTTGGTCCAGTTTACATTTAAATTCCTGCAGCAGATGCTAGCGTTTCATCGGATATATCTGAAAACCTAGTAAAGAACAAAACACGGCACATAGTAACTAAGAGCTAAGATAATTACATAAAAGATCAATGGAAAATCATTTCGATGAATTCGTTTGTAGATTTTATTTATATGTTGGCAATATTTGCATTATCTACACAAGAAGTGACACCAAAAGTGTTGTTTTTGTCAGGGCGTTTTTTTTTGTGGGGGGGGGGGGGGAGGAAGCTACCCCCTCTGGGTCCCAGTTTGCCCCCCCAAGCCCCTGTCTGCCCCCCCCCGTTAGAATTTAGTTTCTTCAAAAATCTCGTCAAAACTAAGATAAGCCTGCATAATTAACATCAACGGGCCAGTTTTCTTTAGTAATTATTTGCATTTATTGTACTACAAGGTTTTTTTTTATTTCTCACTGACATTTTCACTTGCTCTCTGAAAGTATTGTTCACCTTTGCCCCCTTCCCAGTCATACAAGGCACCCAAAATGCCGTTTTTAGTGCCATTTGGAACTTGCTGATGGTGGAATTTATAGGAAGGAAGGACGTATATATGAGCAATATCTTTTATATCAGCTAATAAAAATGAGGATACCAAAACACCTAATAACAGTACGCCCATAACGATACGCGTGATATCGATACGTGAGATACCAATACAGCATACAGCCCTTTGCCCAGGGATTATGAAGGGTCATTTCATCACAAAATCATAGATATTGGGCCTTTGAACTAGGTTGAACAAAATGGCTATCTCGAAATTTTGATTAGATGACTTTGGGGTTAGGGGGCCTGTAGGAAGGGGACTAGTTGCCCTCCAATATTTTTGGTCACTTAAAAAGGGTTCTTATAAGTTTAATTTCCTTTCGAATAAGCTATTAAAAATCTCTTTATGATGCTCTGGCCACCCCGTAGCCCTACTAAAAATTAAATAAAAAAAAACAAGTTTTTTAAACTGAAAGTAAGGAGCGACATTAAAACTTAAAACGAACAGAAATTATTCAGTATATGGAAGGGGCTGTCCCCTCCTCAACGCCTTGCTCTTTGCGCTAAAGTTTTTTATTGTTTTAAAAAATAAAGTTGTGAGACAGAGTCAAACTTTTGCGTAAAGAGCAAGGCGTTGAGGAGGGGACAGCCTCTTTCATATACGGAATAATTTCTGTTCGTTTTAAGTTTTAATGTCGCTCCTTACTTTCAGTTTAAAAAACTTGCTTTTTTCGTTTAATTTCTGATCGTTTTCTAGTTAATGCAGCTTTTATTGTGGTTCACCGTCATTGAATAAATAAACAAAATTTTGTTCCAATTCTTTAAAAATGACCCCTTAATCACAAAGGCCGTTAATTAGAATAAATAGCTCTTATGAAAGTACTAAAAAATCTTTGACTTAAAGAGCGAGGCATTGACTAGAAGGTGAGCCCAATCATATAGCTAATATTTTTTTGTTCGTTTTAGGTTTTGATGTTGCTCCTTACTTTCAGTTGAAAAACTTATTTTTTTATATTTAATTTCTGAGTTTTTTTTTAAATAATGATGGGAAATCCGGACTCCCCTTCATAGCAATGTCCCTTCCCCCATGAAAACTTCCTTCATGAAAAGATCCTCCCATATAACCTCCGACCCACCCCCACCCCCCCCCCTACCAGAAAAAATTCCCCCTGAAAACGTCTGTATACTTCCCAATAACCAATACTATATGTTAACATTGGGTAAAGTTCATAACTTTCAGCCCTCCCCCTGGGGACTTCGAGGGATTAAGTCACCCTAAAAGACATAGTTATAATATTTCCGACCATGCTGAACAAAATGGCTATCTCAAAATTTTGATCGGGTGACTTTGGGAAAAAAATGAGCGTGGGAGGGGGCCTAGTTGCCCTCCATTTTTTTTGGTCACTTAAAAAGGGCACTAGAACTTTTAATTTCCGTTCCAAAGAGCCCTCCCACGATATTTTAGGACCACTGGGTCGATACGATCACCCCTGGGAAAAAAAAAAAAAAATAAATAAACACTCATCCGTGATCTTTCTTCTGGCAAAAAATGGAAAATTCCACATTTTTGTAGATAGGATCTTGAAACCTCTACAGTAGGGTTCTCTGATACGCTGAATATGATGGTGTGATTTTCATTAAGGTTTTATAAATTTTAGGGGGTCTTTCCCCCTTTTTTCGAAAATCCCCCAAATTTTCTCAGGCGCGTAACTTTTGATTGGTAATATTAAACTTGATGAAACTTATATATTTTAAATCAGAATTAAAATCTGATTCTTTTGATGTATCTATTGGTATCGAAATTTCGTTTTTTAGAGTTTCGGTTACCATTGAGCCGGGTCGCTCCTTACTTACAGTTCGTTACCACGAACTGTTTGAAAAAGGAGACAGATCAGTGCTACCGATGCAAATTAGCGATTTTCTTTGTTGTTCAAGGAGGGGACTATATTAAGTATTAAGTATTAAGTTTTCAACTATGCTGATTCCAATGGTGCACTTTTCGTTTTGATCTGATGCCATTTTTGAGGGGTTTAAGGCTTTTCTGAAATCACCTTAAATTTATTTTCGCAATAAACTTTTACTTTTAAGACAAACCGAAATAACAGTCACCATTCCTGAATCAGTGACAAATGCCAATGTTTTTTTACTAGGTAACTTTTTTCTAAACACGATTTTTAGCTTTTGGTTACTATGGGCTGTGGCTCGCTCTTTACTAGGTTGCAGCTACCGCTGCAACCATGATAATAAATACAGAAGAGTGTATAGGAAATTTGGGACGATTCTTAGTAAATGGGGGCTCATATGTAAAAACACCATAAACTGCGTTCCCAAATTCTCTGAGAGACCCTAAACGCAGGGAAATCGTTTCTTCCATCAGCATAGTCCTCGAGAGACCCATCAGCGAGAAAGGCTTCTGGAACAGCACTTAACACATAAAGGCCTTTTCAGGCACACCTAGTAACATAAAAAGTATATATATATATATATATATATATATATATATATAGATATATATATATATATATATATATATATATATATATATATATATATATATAGATATATATATATATATATATATATATATATATATATATATATATATATATATATATATATATATATATATGTATATATATATATATATATATATATATATAAATATATATATATATATATATATATGTATATATATATATATATATATATATATATATATATATATATATATATATATATATATATATATATATATATATATATATATATATATATATATATATATATATATACAGAGGTTCAAGAGGGATAAAATACAGTCTTTGGGTGTTCTATGAGGGGGGGGGGGCTTCTAGTTACTGAAGAAGTTCTAGAATCCTGTATTTTTTTTTATTCATCGATAGTAATATTTCACACTTTTTTCTGGATTTAAGATTAGTCATATTCAAGCACTATAAAGCATTTTTCAACTACGTGTTGCTCTTTTCTGATAATCAGCAGTTCGTAAAAGTTGTCTTTTTGATGTCCATAGTTTGCCTTAGCTTTCTGCAGCTAGTTTCTTTTCTCATTCTTTTTGTATTGATTTAAGTTGTTCGTTAATCAGTTGTATCTGTTATTTTCTTTTCATTCTCCTTTACTCCATCCTTTACTCTCTTTGTACTGTTTAATATTCTTGATATTCTATTTTAATATTCTAATTTTAATGTTCCTTCTTTTCTTATTTAAACAGGAACAGGTAGGTCCGTATTCAGAGAACCCATCATCCCTTATGAAATTTTAGTTCGGTAATATCTTACATTCACAAACATGAATAATAATTTTGATGTATTTCCCCGATGTATAGCCATGTTTCCCCGCATTTCTTGAAAATTTCTTTTTTTATAAGAATTTCAAAACTCCATTTATTCTATTGTGTGATTGTGCATTTTATCCCCTCTTCTGATACCCTAATACCAGCCCCTCCCCCCAATTCCCCAAACACCCTAGTCTAACCTAAAAAAATTGCCTATATTCGGGAAAATTCCCTATGTTTGGGGAAACATGCGATTTACTAATGAATAAAATAAATATAGTTGTAGATGTCGAGTCCCACAACCGCAATATTTCAAAACCATGCTTTGAAGGGACAGGATTACCTTACTCACGGTTATAACCGCTTGTGTCAGCAAGTTTGAGGTTCGTCTTCTTCTAATAATTAATCTTATTTTTTCTATAATGTAGGTCAAATGTAAGGCAATATCTTTTTTCGGAGTCACAAATCAAATCAATGGCCTGTATCAAACCTTTGTCTTAAATATGTCATCGCAAGTTGGGGGAGAGACATGTGTGGTCGACCTTACAGACTGCTTGGTGCCACAGAACGGATTAGACATCTGATATCTACGGAAGTCACCCATATTATCGGTTCAACCCCCTATGTCAATCACAATCACTGGCTCATCCTATTACTGCCTTCAAGATAAAATACATTTCCCGTGATTTTGCCTCTTGGTGGAAAGAGCCACAGTACTTAAGTGATGCTAAAAAAAGCAACTAAAAATACAACATAAATTTTGTTTCCAGGGAAAAGGGACAGGGGGGTTGAAGACTGGAACGAATTCCCGAACACCTTAGTATATGTGAGATCTGGGTATATGTGAGAATATGTGTATAAGGATAATTTATACCCACTAAAATGATGTGAATCCAACCTTATCCCACTGAAACCCTGCGAGATTATCCTTATTATTTATCCCATATGAAAAGTAGCTTCAAGAGAAACAGTTTGTGACCTTGGCTTTTAATGTCTTTTAACTTTGGATATTTTTCAGTAAGTTTAATGTTTGTAGTTTCCTGACAGTATAAATTCCTATTTCGAACTCATTAAGAATATACCTACACACTGTTGGATATGTTTGAAAATAAAAGTTGAGCTATGCCCTTTTACAGTGACCAACAAGATTGTACCACTGGAATGTGGCGTCTTCTGTCATTTTCTTGGCAT